>CM023623.1:16813150-16905650 GCA_013358685.1 Antennarius maculatus
GGGGGGTAAACAGAGAGACAGATGACAGGGGAAAAGCAGCAGCTAGTACATTAAGAAATGCGAGAGAGGGACTTATACAATGAATTAATAAAGTTCTATCCATCCGTCTACCTGTCTATCTACAGTATGTATCATCTATCGGTGTTGGACACACATAAAAAAAAAAGCAACAGTGGATTAAGATCCACAGAGGTTCTGCTGTGTCCAGATCCTAAAAGAGAAAACTGTGTCGGCAAATTGAAAACTGAAGACTGAACAAACGATGATACGATGATGACATTAAACGTTCTCTGACTGACAGAAATGAGGACAGGAGTAATGCAGTGAAAACATTGTGTGTATGTGTGTGTGTGTGTGTGTGTGTGTGTGTGTGTGTGTGTGTGTGTGTGTGTGTGTGTGTGTGTGTGTGTGTGTGTGTGTGTGCGTGTGTGCGTGTGTGTGTGCGTGCATGTGCACACCTGTGTGAGCTCTATAGCCCCACTGTTCTCATCTGGTTTCCAACCAAACTCTATAATTAACTCACAGCCTAGCTCAACCCCCAACACACACACACACACACACACACACACACACACACGCACACACACACACGCACACACACACACACACACACACACACACACACACATCAGATGGCATGTGTGTAACATCTGTTTAGGTATTTGTATTTCTTCAAACCAAAAACACTCACTTGACATTACCTGTCAGATGAGATCTTCCTGAAAATTAAGAAATGAAAACACAGATGTCTTTATTCTTTCTTTTGAAGACACAATTACCATCGCAAGTCAGCATACAGGATTTTTCCTGATAAAGAGTCAATGAAACACAGCAGGTGATCAAACTTCTGGTAAAAATAAAGACGTCTATGTGAATGGTATTATAGAAACACCTAATTTCCGCTGAAGATTAAATATATTTCTAACAGTCTTTTCAGTCATCGCTGCTGTGTGATCACAGATTTACAGCTGTCCAAATGGGAAAAGTTCAGACACGGAAACAACCGCAGCCAAAATGAGCTTTGATGATGAAATTTATGGGAACAGATTTGAAAGTAAACTTATCTATATCAACAAAAATCCAAAATAAACAAACAAACAATGAATAAATAAACACACACGGTATACAGATATATTTTTTCTGGTCTTAGGGTTTACTTTCATTATCACTGCAAAGATCAACTCATATTCCTTCAGTGCTTTTATACCAAACACGGAGGAGGAATGAATGAGGTGAGACCAAATCAGAACACAAAGAGAATCACTGCCCTAAAGATGATCCAACTGCTTTGAAAGCTCAAAGTTTGAGACTATTTTTACTTTGGAAAAGAAAAAATACAACCTAAAGAAGAGAAGGAAAGCTTAAACAAAAAAAAGTCAGTGTTGAAAGTCAAAAAATACTGAACGACTGAAGAAACATAGGCTGGACAACATGACACAACAAAACATGGATGACAACAGAGACATATAGTATACCTATTTTACATCCTGCAAAGAGAAGCATCTTGTATTGAAATCATGTTATTATCCTGAGTAAGCACACACACACACACACACACACACACACACACGAGAGTAAGAATTAAGAGTCAGATTACATTTCTATATCGTTTCCTTTAAAGCTGCTTAAAGTGTCAGACAATCCCTCTCTCTCTCTCTCTCTCTTTCTCTCTCTCTCTTTCTATGTGTGTGAGTGGCCGTGTACACACAGAGGAAGTGATGTAATGATCACATTCACACAGAGGAAGTCACGCGTGTCCTGTTTTGTTGCATGATTTAGTCTCTCTTTTCATTCCTTTCCTTTCTTCCCTCATCCTCTACCTTCCTCTTCCCTACCTTTGTTATTCTCATGAACTTTATTACTGTTACTGATCTTTTTCTTCTTACGTCCTTTATTTATTCATTTACCTGCTATTTCATTTTGACTCTGGCGACAGGACAGGGAAGCATGGCCCGGTCTGAAACTGCTTGAGGAGCCTTTGAGCAAGGCAGAGCAGCAGACGGTGCCTCCATCTGAGCTGCGATACAACAGGCTCTGTCCTTCTGTCGCCGTGCTTACGGAGCTCTGATCAAGAGGACAGTTGGAGATGCGGATGGAGATGCTACATCGATTGACATCTTGTAACCATAGTAACGCAGAGACGACAGAAATGACCATCATCAAAGCAGAAAAATATGTATATGAAGAAGATGTTCATGGATAGAGAACAAGATCCTCTAACTCAGTGGTCCCCAACCCCCGGGCCGCGGACCGGTACCGGTCTGTGGGTCATTTGGTACCGGGCCGTCCAGAAATAAAAAACAATTTACATTACTTACGTTTTATTTATTTTGGAGTCTGAAAGGTGTTTAATTTAGAAAAATTACCTGATTCTGTTACATATGTGAGTGGTCCCCAAACAGCGATCGCGACCCGGTACTAGGTCGCGGGACATTAGGTACCGGGAGGCACAGAAAGTTTGACTTTCTTTCTTGTATTGATTACCAATCTAAAGATGTTTTATTCTGAAAAGTGACCTCTGTGTGAAGTGACGCACAGACAAATACATGCGTCTGTCCAGCTTCACAGGTCTCGGTTACGTGACAGGTTACCAGCCGTTACCTCTAAATTAAGCACCAGAGTTCTGAATTCAAGTCACGGCAGATTATCCTGAGATCGCCCAAAAAGTACCAAAAACCGTGCTTCCATTTCCAATCTCCTATCATTTTGAAGCGGAATTTTTTTTGCAGTGGCCATAAAGAAAACCAAACTGCAGAGTGGAACAGACGTCCGGAACACACTTCAGGTGTCATTATCTCCCTTTACCCCTAGATCAGCGGCCCCCATCCACTAATTCTCATCATTGTAATTATTATTATTTGATTGACTTGTTAACCCTTTTATTGGAAATGATCAGTGTTTCTCCTCCATTGAATGCACTGATTGTAAGTCGCTATAGGGGCAGCAGTAGCTCAGTGGTACTGAGCTACTGAGATCCAATGCTCTGAGATCGGCAGTTCGATACCCGCTCCCGCCCAAAAAATAACACCCGGAGGTGAGCTGACAGTGGGGCGCTGACAGTGGGGCGCACCATGAAGGAGCTGCTGTGCGCATTACAGGGGCCCGTACACACTAATATGCATGCGTGTGATTGATAGACTAACAAAAACTAGAGTGTGCATTCTTAATTTCCCTTCGGGGATTATAACAGTGCATAAAATTTAAAGTGCAGTCACTTCAATCGAGTTTTTAATATAATTTTTTCTTACAATTATTTTGTTTACAGAGATGTTGATTATCAATCTATGAAAAAAAGTTTGTTTACGGATGATTTATTATTAGACTACAGTTGTACCGGCATCAGTAACCAGCAGTAACCAACTGGTTTGTGGTGCAAAAAAGGTTGGGGACCGCTGCTCTAACTGTTTCTGATCTATGGCTCCTTTTTCTATCGACTGGTGCATCTTGCTGAAAAAAACTGTTTATGTCTTCATCAGCAGTGGTCTACGGTCCAGGGCCGTATGGGTCCTTGAGTTTTAGGATCATGCCCTAGTTTCTGGACACAGCTCATCGTTATGAGCCTTTATTTCATACTGATTTTGATTATTACTTGTTACTTGTGGTACATTCAAGTTTACTGCATCACATTTGTTCTGAACATCATAAATTTCCACTTTGATCTTGACAAACAAATTACAGAACAATTACAGGAAGTTACATCAGCCTACCATCAACAAATAAAGCAAAGAAGAAATACAAGTGGAAGAAGTTAAAAATGACCTGTGGTAGAGGAACAAACAAGGAATTGAAAAATGATGTGGTTTGAACAGGGATGAGAACATTAAAAAAAATCACCTTGAAATAACACATGAAAGCCTGAAACCACTTCTTTCCTTTGAGGATGAGGAAAAAAAGGGATATGAAAGAATGATATAAACAAACTGCAGCTGGATTTAAAGTTTTGTGATGCCATCAGTGATGCATCTACAAATCAGGACCTTTTTTTGTCCCGATTTGTAGATGCATAAATATATAGAGAAGGACAGGATGTAGGCATGACTTTCTCAGGTGGATCAGATGCAAGCAGAACAAGTTTCCTTTAAATACAGTATATTCTTGTGTGATCACACTAAAACCAAACCAACTTCCAAGAAAGTTTGCAAAAAGGTTGCTCCATGTTTCAGCCAAGTTCAACAGATGTGGGACTGTTCAGTCCCACTGTTGTAGGTATGTCCTCCACAGAGCACGAAAATGTTTCATCAGCAACAGATATGGAAACAGTCAGAGGAGGTTGTGATGATGTACTGATGTAAATGGGATAGCCTATGATGCAGTGAGACAAAGTGGGGGTGTGACATTTTGAGATGACAGGAAAAAAGCAGCCACAACCAAAGATGTGAGCATGAGGTTTAGGAGCTCCTTAACCTCCAAATAGAGGATGAAATGAACGCCAAAGCATCAGGGACGTGAAAAACTTCACACTCAGTGCTAAAGTCTGACATCACTGTCATTCTGTTCAATGTAGATCAGCAATGGAGACAAAGAGAAGGGTCTTCATTGTGGTTTGTGTTGAGAAAACCCTGTGCAAAAACAGACGCTGTCTGTCAACTTGCTACCTGAGTAGGTCAAGTTGGTGTATTTAAAGTGCAATAAGTTAAATTATTCTTATGATTTCAATACATCGCTCAACTGACATTTGACAAAAGCTTTTCTGTCCCTAAAAAACTCCCTGACATCAAAGTATAAACAAGCTACCTCTACTGGGTAGGCGCGCACACTTCCAGCGAATGTCATCCCGCTGCAACGACGATTCCTCCCGAAACCTACTTAGCAAAGTCAATTTGTCACAAAACATCCACGTGTGGTTTTGTCAAAGTCCAGGACTCCTTCAGGGGAAACGCCAGGAGGAAATCAGGGTTCAGGAGGTTAATGACAAGAATTTCATTCATGTGTCTGTCTCACGCACACTCCATTTTTCAGTGTGTCGGTCAAGAAAATGATTTCTGTACGTATACACGCACACACACACACACACACACACACACACACACACACACACACACACACACACACACACACACACACACACTGGCCAGAGTTTCCTGTCATTAGGAAGCAGAGCTGTTCTATAATTAGAACATCTGGACCCAAGTAAGTTTAGCGGCAGTGCCCTGATGCACACATGCATGGTCGTGCATATGCACGCACACACACACACACACACACACACACACACACACACACACACACACACACACACACACACACACATTTTTAAGCATGCAAACACAAATACAGACATGCACAGGCAAACCACGCAACTGCATACACTTTGTAGCAACTAACAGACAAAAAAGGCAAATCTGAAAACACACACACACACCAAAGAATTGTACATGCTTTATATATCAGTCAGTCAATGCCTTTTTTTTTTCCTTTTTTCTGTTTTGTAAAAAAAAAACATTAAAGCAGAAAAACAAACAACAGCTTGGAGAGCTAATGGCACGCTAAATGAAGAGAGAGAATAGTTCATGTAGACAGAGGAAGGGAGGGAGAGGCAGAAAAAGTCAGAGAAAAAACACTAGCAAGTTCAAACATGGTTTTCTTGAATCACAATGTGTTTTTTTTTTTTAAAGGCAGTTGAGCTCAGAGGCCTTTCCAAAAAAGAGAGATTAATATTGATATTAAGAAGGTTGATCCTTTTTGTTAGCTTTTGTTTTGTTTTTCCATCTCTGTGGCGGAGGGAGAATAAGCAGCACAGGCGATTCCTTTGACAGACCCCCTCGTTCCCCCCCCCCACGCAGGACCATGTGAAGCTGAGCCAACTGTGGCTTAGATCTCTACACACCATCACAACCAGAGGAACAAAAGGAAACTCAGAAAAAAACAAGAAAAAAAAGAAAAGAAATCTGTATGCAAACTGGTTGGAAGCTAAAAAGCAGCAGAGTTAGCAAAACTTTTATAAAGACTAAGTGAGAACAAATCAGATGAAGGCAACAAGCCAAAGGCTGGCGGGAAAACTAGCTGCAGGCAGAATTTTAAAAAAAAGGAAAAGAAGTTTATTGAAGTGGTTTCCTGAATTAATAGTGTCATGATTGTGGAATAATGAGTGGGATATTTCATGCTTTCTAGTGGCTTTATCAAACATGGTGCAGCCTTCAACAAGTTAGAAGTAGTGGTAAGAATTTCACAATTATTACTGGATGGCTTAAGTCCAATCTCCTACTGGAGGAACGGTGGTTGTAATCACACCACTCATCATGACATCAGTAGATAAATGATTTTATGACCAAGATGATGAGAATTATTTATATTTTCAATCAAGCACATCTCACAGCTTCCTGTGCAGAAACCACACACAAGGTAAATGAACATGGCTGCTTCTGATTGGCTGGTAGGCGTAAATTTACATCATGAAACTGAGAACACGCCATTCATTCATTCATTTTCTAACCCAGTTTCATCCGTTGTCACAGGTCGCGGAGTGCAGGAGCCGACTGGGTGTGTGAGGCTGGGGACACTCTGGGCGCCACGCCAGTGCACCGCAGCACTAAGTACACATCACATTATTTTTAGTTTAATATTTCACAGCAACCCACTATTCCAACGAAAATGTGTAATAGTAACTCCTGTGACACTAAACACTCAAACAGGCAAACAGGGATTTATGAATGACTTCACAAAAAAGCAAGATGGAACAGAATAAATTATTTCCCCAAGACTGATTTACTGATGGGAGGTCCTGTATCCTGTTCAAACAGGATCTGGCACATATTACGGTGAAACATCAGAAGCTTTTAATGGATTCAAAAAGAAAACCTGTGCTTATAGAAGTATTAAACTAACTAATCAGCTAGCATTAACAGATGGATGACTGCAATGAATGAATTACAGGTAGGATAAAAAAAGCACATTTGACACCTATTATCCTCTCACACAGCTCTATCCACACTCGTGTGGATCAGAGAGAAAGTTACGCTCCTGTACGACTGGATGCTCGTGATACTCCTCTCACCATATCTTAAATTGTTGAAGGTTTTCTCTCTTTCTTTTTTGTATATAAAGCTTAATAACCTCAAAGGGGATTACTAAATGCCCCACGACACAGGACCATGCGATCCATGTCGTGGGGCATTTAGTCTGCGTTTCTACGAGTATTGGCAGGACGTACACACAAGAGAATTCCCAGTGAGCATCATCTAACTCACAGCAGGACTAAACTGTAACGTCTATGGACTGCTGACGTCTGTATGAACCGTCATTCACATCATCCCCTCATCCGATCGGTGCTCATTTCCACTGATGGCTGATTATTGATCAGATGAAAAACGGCAGCATTACTGCAGGGTTTTACGTGTGGTGACTGACAGACAGAGAGACAGGCAGAAGCAGTGAGACAGTCAGGCAGAAGCAGTGAGACAGTCAGTGATTCCGATGAATTTTGACAATTGGAGCCTCTGGATAGATTTTTGTGTTTGACAATTTAATTACGGCTTCTTTCTCTGCGGAGGTTTTTATGTTTGCTCACTTTCTAAAACTCCATCTCAGACACCTGCCAGCTCAGAGCGAAGACAAGCAAAAGGGACGAATGAGCTTGATTATACAGGAGGAGAGAACAAGAGAGAGACAGAGAGAGAGGAGTCGAGAGATTCTCTTTTTTTTTTCAAGTCCAGTGGGTTGGAGGAGGAGACGTGAAACGGTCTCTCAACAAGTGCAGAGAAGCCTGGAAAGTAAGCCAGGAAACAGTTGTGCTGCGTCAAACAAGCTCAGAGAATTGTACCTTGACATCTGCTTTTAATTAGTGGGGAAAAATAAAAACCACAACTCCATCTTGTTGTCCTCCTCTTTCTCACTCTTTTCTTCTATCGGCTGCGGAGAAGGAGCTAATTCCTCCGTCATCCGTTTTTGTTTTTTTTTCCTAAACACAAGACGCTACCTGGTCATCTCATCATCTATTAACGATGACAGGGTAAAAAAAAAAAAAAAAAAAAAGGCTTTTCCATACTGTTCAATTAGTTTCAACAAACATCAGAGTCCCTATGTTTACCAGAACTCATCTGCCGGGCATACTTTCCCTGTGGGTGTGTTGAATTTGGGTCACCACATATCCTTGCTGTGTGTGGTGCATAAATCTGTGATGAATAAACATGTTATATTTCCTGAAAGAAAAACCTGGAGTCAATTAAAAACCAGGCTCTGATAATGGCTGGGGGGGGGGGGGGGTCGACTCGAACAAATAACATCCGGCCCGGATCGGAGAGAAAAGAGTTGGATAAACTCCTGGTACCTGTCATATACTTTAATAAATAAATAAATAACTCCATAACAATAATACTATACATGAAAATATAAGTAATGATATAAAACTAGTCAGACGGACATTTCTCTGCATTGTGTTTATAGCCGTCCTTCCATTCTTCATCTAATGTTTTACCATTGATGTATTTGATTCTGTCTGATTTCTATCTGATTTACTTTCTTCACGTTGAAGCACTTAGTGACTAACGTCTGTGAATGATGTAAAAATGAACAAAAGCCAGAAACTCCTTGTTCACTGGTCCAAGAGTAAATGGTTTTTAAAAAGTTTTCATGGTATAGGTCACAGAATCAATGACCAGTGAAACTCACGAGTGATTTTAATTTTGTTGCTAACAGTTTTAATTATTTTAATTTTTAGAATGTTTTCAATTTTTAAAATAAACATGGCAACAAATGCCATGTTTGAGTACAATCAAGGAAATATGCATGACATAGACATACAGTAGATATAGAAATAAATATAGATATAGACATATATATATATAGACACACATATATATATATATATATACATAGACATAGATATAGATATAGACATAGATACAGATATAGATATAGACATATACATAGGTATAGACATAGATATAAATATAGATATAGACATATACAGTATATATAGACATACTGTATATATAGACATATATATAGATATAGATATACTGTAGATATATAGATATATAGACATAGACACAGATATAGATATAAAATATATAGACAGATATAGATATAGATATAGATATAGATATAGATATAGATATAGATATAGATATACAGTAGATACAGATATAGATTTAAGTCTCTGTAATGTTGCCTGTCTGCCGCTATGGAGCTATTTTTTGACTGAACTAAGGAGTGGACATTTCCACACTGATGTCAGGTTCATGCAGCAGTGGATTAAAGTCATCTTCCTGTCATCTGTCCTCTGAAGCTTTTGCATGATGTTAAATAATGGGACAGCTGGTCAGAGCGCCGCTGCCTGTCATGTCCTGAGTGTTCACAATGAACGATGCTCCTGAAAGCAGCAGGTTTGGTTCACCTGAACCTTCTAATGAGATTTTAACACGAGGCTATAAGGTTAAATTTCTTCACAGTGACACTGGTCCTCCTGAATCACACCTTTATCTGATTTCATTAACACTAAAAACAACCTTTCCCCTTCGGATTCTTCCTCTTTCCCTTGTCCTCTCTTGCCTCCTGTCACCGCTCCTCCTCCCTCTCCCTTCTCTCCCCCCCTTTTTCTTCCTTCTTCCCTTTTATCTTCTGCCTCTCCTCACTCTTTCATGGCGTCCTGTCGTCAAGTGTAAACATGACTGAGTGGCTGAGCCAGTGGGTCTCGACTCCTATCAGCTCTTCCTCTGCTCTCGTCCTGCAGTCACGCCCCTCCTGCTGATAGGGGAGGTGAGGTTCACTCACTTCACAAAATAAGTCCATCGCCGGAAAAGGTGCACGCCTGCAGTTGTGGAACAAAGAGATGCACTGAAAAGGACCTTTAAAAATGTAAAGCGTGCAAGCATGCAGCATCATTAAACACATACAGGCAGAAAGCTTGACTTTAGACTTAAATTTTGATTCTTCTTTTGATAAAAACAAATCTACCTGGCATGTTTTTTAGTCTCCATTCTACTCTGCAGTATTGATCCATTCACTGTGAGAGTCAATAACAATTCATCCTATATTTTTTACCATATCTATCTCATCTTATGAGGGTCAGAGAAGAAGCAAAAAAAAACATCTGAATGATTTTATTATTTCATCTCAAACTGAACAGGAACAGGAACGAGATTCTGAGTCACTTGTATCTGAAATGATAAAGCTTGGGTGTCGAGACTCTGCGGTCGATTAAAAATAGATATACTCCCGTACGCTCTCACACCACGCACCTGTACAGGAAGTACCCTTTGCATTAGGTACGTACAGTTAGGGAAGTGAAAACAAGCAGTTCCATTGTGCTACATTCATATTAGTGACATGATTTGACAGCAGAAAACAAAATTAATGCTCACAAATATTGAAAAAATAAACTTAATTGCAGGTTAAATACATTTGATTGTAAAAGACATAAGTAGCTTCAACAGCAGCTTAAAACAGAGGAATCAAAATTATAAAATAAATCCACAATCGAGGCCGATTCTAAATTCTTACAGTACACTCCACAGACAGACGACCTTTGACCTCCAGATAACCTGACCCCAGACAACAAAACCATATATTGGGCATTGGGAAACATACAAGTAATATAACGATTGACAAGAAAGAGTTTTTGGTCCAACCAACAGCGACTGTGAAACACAAGACCACAATAACTGCTGATGCATGTAATTTCATCCAAAACAACACAAACCTCAGTTCCTGCATTGAAAAGCATTTAATTCATCACTTCAGAAAATCCTGAGTTTATGAAAGCGTTCTTACAAAACACTGCCTACACATGTCTGCCTAGATGGCCTATCACTTTTCCTGCCTGTCCAACAAGTTTTATGGAAATCTGTTCAGCAGGTTTTTGTGTAATTAGAGGAAACGTCTGACAATGTTAAAAAAAATGAGGACAAACATTCCCGGATTTTATTCTTTTATTCAATGTCACACCAACATTTAATGGGTTTGTCTACCATCATCCATCCTCCCACAAAGTGTTGCGGTTTCTGTGTAATCCTGCTTACAAACAAACAAACAATAAGGACAAAGGACATGTGTGGAAAAAATAACCCCCTTGAAGGATTAAGTCATCATGATGAAACAACAAAGTGTTTCATTTCCTGTTGTAAAAAAAACAATGGATTTAGCAGAGGAAAAGCAAAATGCTTGTTTGTCTATTGCCAAATTAGGACAAATACACAACATAAAAAGAGACTTTATTGGCTGTTTGTCCATCAGTAATCCTACTCTACGCCACTTTGGGCAGGCAACAGTTTGATATAGATATGGATATAGGGCCCTGACATAAAGAAAGATGAATGAGACATTTTTCTTTCGAGTCAAGGGGTCAAAAGTGTGACATTCCAGTTACAAAACAGTTTATCTACCAGTGGGACACCAGACACCAGCCTGAATGCACACTAAGACACACACTGAGGGGATAAAACCAAAGGCTTCATGAGGGATTCTTCTCCTTCAAGTCCCCAAAGCCACCAGAGAACGTCTGATGACAGAGTGATTATCAGTGAAACTGAAACTAACGTTTTTGGTTCTCCGCCAATGATTTAGAAGTCTGTCAGCATAAACACAATGAGGGAAAATGTGTTCCTCCTCCTCGATTGAGCGATGGCCAAAAGTGTGAGGACACCTGAACATACTGAAAACCGTGGGCATCTCCAGAGCACGACTACACAAAAATATGTGGACACAAGATCTTTATACACCAATATAATTTATAATTTAAAAATGTAGCCGCAAGAGGGCACAAGCCAGTGTCTTATTGTGCCGGTCCCAAGCCCGGATAAATACAGAGGGTTGCGTCAGGAAGGGCATCCGGCGTAAAACTTTTGCCAAATCAAAGATGCGAATCAAACATATGACTTCCATACCGGATCGGTCGAGGCCCGGGTTAACAACGACCGCCATCGGCGCTGTTGACCTACAGGGCGCCGGTGGAAATTGGATTACTGTTGGTCGAAGAAGGAGAGGAGGAAAGTGCGTTCGCACGAAGAAAGAGAAGAGGAGCGCCAAGAGTATAGGACTAAGAGTAGGGACGTTGAATGTTGGAACTATGACAGGAAAAGGTAGAGAGTTGGTCGACATGATGCAGAGGAGGAAGGTAGACATACTGTGTGTCCAGGAGACCAGGTGGAAAGGTAGCAAGGCTAGAAGTTTAGGAGCAGGGTTCAAGTTGTTCTATCATGGTGTAGATGGGAAGAGAAATGGAGTAGGAGTTATCTTGAAGGAGGAGTTTGTTAGGAATGTCCTGGAGGTAAAAAGAGTGTCGGATAGAGTGATGAGTCTGAAGCTAGAAATAGAAGGTGTGATGTTCAATGTTGTTAGTGGGTATGCTCCACAGGTAGGATGTGAGCTGGAGGAGAAGGAGAAATTCTGGTTGGACTTTGATGAAGTGATGCAGAGCATACCTAGAAGTGAGAGAGTTGTCATCGGTGCAGACTTCAATGGACATGTTGGTGCAGGTAACAGAGGTGATGAGGAAGTGATGGGCAGGTTTGGTATCCAGGAGAGGAACGCAGAAGGACAGATGGTAGTTGACTTTGCAAAAAGGATGGAAATGGCTGTAGTGAATACTTTCTTCCAGAAGAGGCAGGAACATAGGGTGACCTATAAGAGTGGTGGTAGGAGCACACAGGTAGACTACATCTTGTGTAGACGATGTAACCTGAAGGAGATCAGTGACTGCAAAGTAGTGGTAGGCGAGAGTGTAGCCAAACAGCATAGGATGGTGGTGTGTAGGATGACTCTGGTGGTGAGGAAGATGAAGAGGACAAAGACAGAGCAGAAGACGAAATGGTGGAAGCTAAAAAAGGAAGAGTGTTGCATGACCTTTAGGAAGGAGTTAAGACAGGCTCTGGGTGGTCAGGAGGTGCTTCCAGATGACTGGACAACTACAGCTAATGTGATCAGGGAGACAGGTAGGAGAGTATTTGGTGTGTCATCTGGAAAGAAAGTTGATAAGGAGACTTGGTGGTGGAATGAGGAGGTACAGGAGTGTATACAAAGAAAGAGGTTAGCTAAGAAGAAGTGGGACACTGAGAGGACTGAGGAGAGTAGACAGGAGTACAGGGAGATACAGCGTAAGGTGAAGGTAGAGGTAGCAAAGGCCAAACAAGAAGCTTATGATGACTTGTATGCTAGGTTGGACAGTAAGGAGGGAGAGACTGATCTATACAGGCTGGCAAGACAGAGAGATAGAGATGGGAAGGACGTGCAGCAGGTTAGGGTGATTAAGGATAGGGATGGAAGTCTATTGACAGGTGCCAGCAGTGTGATGGGAAGATGGAAAGAGTACTTTGAGGAGTTGATGAACGTGGAAAATGAGAGAGAACAAAGACTAGAAGAGGTGACTGTTGTGGACCAGGATGTAGCAAAGATTAGCCAGGATGAAGTGAGGAGAGCACTGAAGAGGATGAAGAGTGGAAAGGCAGTCGGTCCTGATGATATACCTGTAGAGGTTTGGAAGTGTCTAGGAGAGGTGGCAGTAGAGTTTCTGACTGGGTTGTTCAACAGGATCTTAGATAGTGAGAAGATGCCGGAGGAGTGGAGGAGAAGTGTGCTGGTGCCCATTTTTAAGAACAAGGGAGATGTGCAGAGTTGTGGCAACTACAGAGGAATAAAGCTGATGAGCCATACAATGAAGTTATGGGAAAGAGTAGTGGAAGCTAGACTAAGGGCAGAAGTGAACATTTGTGAGCAGCAGTATGGTTTCATGCCAAAAAAGAGTACTACAGATGCAGTATTTGCTTTGAGGATGTTGATAGAGAAGTACAGAGAAGGCCAGAGGGAGCTGCATTGTGTTTTTGTAGATCTGGAGAAAGCTCATGACAGGGTGCCCAGAGAGGAACTGTGGTATTGTATGAGGAAGTCTGGAGTGGCAGAGAAGTATGTTAGAACGGTGCAGGACATGTATGAGGACTGTAAGACAGTGGTGAGGTGTGCTGTAGGTGTGACAGAGGAGTTCAAGGTGGAGGTGGGACTGCATCAGGGATCAGCTCTGAGCCCCTTCTTGTTCGCTATGGTGATGGACAGGCTGACAGACGAGGTTAGACAGGAATCTCCATGGACTATGATGTTTGCAGATGACATTGTGATCTGCAGTGAGAGTAGGGACGAGGTGGAGGAGAAGCTAGAGAGGTGGAGGTTTGTCCTGGAAAGGAGAGGGATGAAGGTTAGCCGCAGTAAGACAGAGTACATGTGTGTGAATGAGAGGGACCCAAGTGGAAGAGTGAGGTTACAGGGAGAAGAGATCAAGAAGGTGGAGGATTTTAAGTACTTGGGATCAACAGTCCAGAGCAATGGAGAGTGGGGAAAAGAGGTGAAGAAGCGTGTCCAGGCAGGATGGAATGGGTGGAGAAAAGTGTCAGGTGTGATGTGTGATAGAAGAGTTTCAGCTAAAATGAAAGGTAAGGTGTACAAAACTGTGGTGAGACCAGCGATGTTGTTTGGTCTAGAGACAGTGTCACTGAGGAAAAGACAGGAGGCAGAGCTGGAGGTAGCAGAGATGAAGATGCTGAGGTTCTCTTTGGGTGTGACCAGGAAGGATAGGATCAGGAATGAGTACATCAGAGGGACAGCACATGTTAGAGGTTTTGGAGATAAAGTCAGAGAGGCCAGACTGAGATGGTTTGGACATGTCCAGAGGAGAGATAGTGAATATATTGGTAGAAGGATGCTGAGTTTTGAACTGCCAGGCAGGAGGCCTAGAGGAAGACCAAAGAGGAGGTTTATGGATGTAGTGAAGGAGGACATGAAGGTAGTTGGTGTGAGAGAAGAGGATGCAGAAGACAGGGTTAGATGGAGGCGGTTGATTCGCTGTGGCGACCCCTGAAGGGAAAAGCCAAAAGGAAAAGAAGAAGAAGATAATTTATAATTTAAAGACTTTCTGTTACTCTCTAACTAATGCTATGTAAGGATTTCAAACACCATGATAATAAAAAAAAAATCAAGTGACAATCTGTTTGGAGGTGAGTAAACTTAAACTTTGAACAACACAAGTGGTTTTTTTTTATGTGTCCTAATGTAATGTCAAATACAATCATCTTCATTCTAGCTGAAACGTTACTTTTTTATTCAGTCGATTTAATTGTTTTTCTTCACTGTAGAAATCTGAAAAATGAATTGAATATGTTTGTATTATGGACAGGTAGTCTTGTGAAATCAGATTTAATAAAATACATGATGTGTACTTTGTGTTTTCGACCAAAAAATAAGTCATTATTTATTAGATTATTTATCATTATTATCATTATTTATTATTAGAGTGAAAAACACTCTAATAAATTGAAGATAAAAAATATATACAGTCATTATATAGTTATTTATCCATATGTTGCAAAGCTTTACACCATCTGTTGTCATGACTACTGACAGTGTACAAACACCATGTTTATGACGTTAGATTCATCATATGAATGCTGTTTTCGGCAAGAACCCATTGGTTTTCAGTTTACAGGAGATTTCCACCTGTGGCGTCATTAATGGTGTAACTTCTTCCTGTTTCTAAAGCTGCTGAGTCAAACTGCATCACAGTAAATAGAAAACAATGTTTGCTGAATGTTAACACGCTCTTACTGCCATCGACTTTACTTTAATGAAGACTATTAATTGCTAATGTTACATACTTTATGTAAACAGTCTTCATATTTCATATACTCCATCCTGTTGGTATAACATTTGGTTTTGTAAATGCACAATAATTACAAGAATTCTGATCATTCATGTCATTAAAAATCAACAGCATCCATATAAATCAATCTACTGTATTACTAATATTAATTAAAAACAGACAAAGCCACACCGCCTCTGACAAATGCACCCTGTTTTCTCCCCTGGTGAGGTTGTTACCAACGACGACCGTTAACAGCCACTGGGGAGAGGTGCATCGTGGGATTGCCACCTGGATGGCACCTCCTATTCTGGAAACAAGGAGTGAGAAGCCGCTAACGAGTTAGCATATCTGCATGGGTGCAAGGCTGCAGGGGCACACGCAGACACGCACTTACACAAGCGAGACACATAGTGACACATGCAGACAGAGCGAGAAACATAACACACCAAGAAACAACCAATGGAAAATAAACACACACACACACAGATATAACACTCTCTTCGTCCTTCTGAACTTACAGGAACACAAATATGTTGGCTTCCATCAGGTGATTGACAGCCGTTGCCTACAGTTCATTTAGTGATATTGTTCATTGTTGTCCTACAACACATGATGCAGTCTGAAGTCTGATTGGTTGTTCGTGGAATCAAACACTCCACCAGCAGCTGGAAACTGGGGATTCAGAGATCCCGTCCTGACCTGTCACTGTTTTCAGCAGCAACAAAATAACTTCACACCCTGACAAGTCCTCCTCGTCTTACGATCGCACCGCTGGTGTGTATTTAAAGGAATAGTTCACTGAATAACTATGAAAACCCCGACTCCCTATTGACTTTAAATGTGGCTCTGAAATTTGGTTTCACAGCGGTTACACTCCTATGTGTGAAATCCACTTTTACTTATTCTCCACCCACAAGATTGGTTCATTCATTGCATACATGAAGTCTGGTTTCATTACCATATAGTTGGGTTGTTCTTTACAGAAACTGAAAGAGTTTTAATGCATGAAACGTAAAAGTGCGTTGATGTCAAACAAAATTCTCGAACAATTTTTGAATTGCAATCTTTATCTTCTTTTTGGACTCCATAAACATTCAAGCATGAATCAATCCATTCGAGCTGGATCAACCATTCTTCCCTTCCTCTCATCATTCGCACCTCTTTAAGTCCATTTGGTCCATTTAACAGACATTTTCTACAATTTACAAAATTTAGCTTTTATTATTACTTTTACAAAATTGTAATGCTTCAAGAGAAGACAATACATGCGGTTATGATAAATGTACAAAAATGATAATTCCATAGTCTCTTTTCACCTGTAGCCATTTCATCAAACATACTTTTATCCTTAACCTAAAGAATATGAAGAGGAATATACACAAAACTGATGCTGCTGGTCTTTTTTTTCAACCTGCACACATTTTATAAGGGATAAAAGGCCTTCATCACCTCAGAGATGCACAACAGGTAAGAAGCACTGAGGGTAAACACCTGCCCTGCTGGTGTCCTCTGATTGGTGAACTTGTTACAGGAGAAGTTTACACACTATTTAATGCTTGTGTGATATTAAGTTAAAATTATCAGCTGTAGATCTAAGCACAGAAAGACTGGTTAAGATTCAGTGGATCCTAGGTCTGTATTCTATTAACATGGATTTACTTTGTTACCCCACTCGGTTTGAAAACGCTGCTTTAGATCAATGTGGGAATGTTACTGTTTTTTGTTTTTTTTTCCGCCAGATGCTGTCGTGACGTGGCTAGCCGGAGCCGATGGTGACCGTTTTTTAACAATGCTTGTGATTCTGCCAAGTTCACAAGCATCCTAGCTTCCCGCTCAGCTCCATAGAGAGCATGCGCTTAGTCTATTTTTGACCGAAGCTGCGTCAAGCTTCACAGCCCAGATGGAGCCAGGCAGGAAGCCACAAACAGCGAAAAGAATCCGGTGACTTTTCAAAATAAAACTCCCAGCGCCGACTGCCATAAAGCTGACTAAAAGAGAGCCCATTTAACCCTCTTACCCATAGTTAGAAAGTAAATGTCTGTTTCATGTTTAACAATCGTCTCTCCAACCCCACCCCTCAGGTCAACCTTTCTCTCTCTCCCTCCCTCTCTCTGTCTCTGGGTCTCCCACCCTCGCTTCTGTCTGACTAGTCCATCATGCTCTGTTTTTGGCTAATTAAGACTTAATGCAGGGAACAACAGCTCTGGTTTAAATCAGAGGCTGTGACTAAAATCAATAAATAGAAACCAACCTAATCACTCTCTCTCCCTCTAACCCCCCACCCTCATACCCTCTGTGTTTGCTGCAAAATTGTATCCCATGTCTTTCACTAACTACATTAGAGAGCAATTACAGCTTAATGGCTGTCGAGATCCATTATCAACATTCATCTAACCTTTAAATATTTCAAGATAATACCGCTTTAATTTGTGAAATTTAATGGAGAGAGTTTCTCTTTCCCCCAGTGGCAATTTCTCTCTCTCTCTCTTGCTCTCTCTCTCTCTCTCTCTCTCCCACACACACTTTAAATGTTTTGTCCCTTTCATCACACACCTCTACTACTTTTTCTGTTATTCTTTCCCTTCTCTTCAACTCCATCTCGCTGACTTCATCTTTCCCTTACCTCATCTAAATTTTGAGAGGATATCTATTTCAAAATTTGTAGTCGATATTTTAAAAATTTTCTAGCAAAAGTAAAACAAGTGGTATCATCTTCTTCATCACCATGAGGTGATAATGATGCCAGAAATCAGAACACAGTATATCAAACTGGATTAATCATCACACAGGCCAAAACATAACAAACATGACTATAATAACAACAATATTCATATTAATATAATATTACTATTATTACTATTATTATTATTATTATTATTATTATTATTATTATCAATAATATTAATAATAATAGTTTAACAATATTAATAATAATAATAATAATAATGATAATGATAATAATAATAATGATGATGATGATGATGATGTGTGAAGTTTATATATTCTCTCCGTGTCTGTTTGGATTCTCTCTGGGTTCTTGGGCTTCCTCCCTTGCCCATAAACATTTAGCTTAGGTGGGCTGGTTATTTTAAATTGTTTATAGGTGTGAAGGTGCGTGTTTTTTTTTGTCTTTTGAGTGGTTCTGCGAGGAGCTGGCGTCTTGTCTGGGGTGCACCCTGCCTTTTAAGTGTAGCCAGCTGGGATTGGTCTCCAGCAGACCTGTGACCCTCTAGGTGGATAGTCGGCTATAGACGAAATGATCACAATCACCTTTACCAAAACAATAACAATAATAACAATATTATTGTAATTATTTATACTAATAATGATAATGGTAATATTTTATTCATTTATTAATAATAATAATAATAAAACTTCAAATGTAAAATAATCAGGTGAACATCCTCCTCTTCTTCTAACATCTGTAGTGACACTGATGACACTGAAACCTGTGACATTTTGTGATGTTCCTCATTTTGACTAGCAGTCCTTTCTAAACCTATGAAGGCCTCATGGGACATTCCTCAAAAAAACCAACAACTACATAATCAAATGTTAAACCATGTCAAGATTTAACAGAAAGAGACCTCAAAAGTTAACAGCCGGGATCTGTCCAACAACAGATATGTCAGTTAGAAGCACAATTATGCAATAATATGCCAATAAAATAAAATAAATAGACATTTCACCTCTGGGGAAGAAAACAGACATAATTTCCATCCATCCATCTATTTTCTTTTTTACTGCTGTATCCGCTGTCGCAGGTCATGAGGAGCTGGAGCCTATCCCAGCTGGCGTGAGGCGGGGGAAACTCCGGGCGTGACGCCAGTGCACCGCAGAGCCACACAGAGACACGGACAACCACACACACACACACACACACACACACTAACACGTACGGACAATTTGGAACGGCCAATGAACCTGAACAGTATTTTTTTTTGGAGGTGGGAGGAAGCCGGAGAACCCACAGAGAACCTACGCAGACAAGGGGAGAACACGCAACAGTCGTACCCACTGCTACAAACACAATTTATTTAATACAATTTTAAATAAAATCAAATGTTAAACCATGTCAAGATTTAATATTTTCATAATAACTGGAGTCTCTACAGTGAGTAGCATGGCCCATAACCACCATATTCAGGTTTTATGTACATCGAGATAATCCCGCAAAACACTCAACAACGCTCTCGATCTTGAGAATGAATCTGGCTCCGTTGCCCACTAGAGGGGCATCATTTATGGAAAACCTTCCACACTTTGCAGATGCAGCAGTTGTGAGTTCGATACAAGAGTTTCGGGTCACTCATTTATGCGCTGTGATGCCCAGAATGTTCTTCCAGTGATGGATGGAGTTTGGATCTGTAGAGATTTCCCCCAAAGATTCTATGAAGCACCTGCACTGACTGAAAATCTGTCTTTAACTTGAGAAAGTGAAGTGTGTGACGCACCAGCAGGAGCCTCGGACGTGATCTGACCGTCACTAATTCTCTGACACACACCTACATAGGTTGGTTACGAAGCAGCCTTCACGTCACATGACACAAATACACAAATAAAAAGACACTCAGAGGACGACAGCGTTGAAGGCTGTTTGAGACTGCACAAAGAATTAAGCCTCAACAGAGTGAGATAGCAGCTTGTTAAGGAAGCAGGTAAACAGTTATGGTGCTAATTTGCTCCAGTTTGTTTGCCATCAGGCCAATTTGTATTGTTGCAAAACCAAACTCTACATCCCTACCACAGATGAGATTCATAAAGCGTAGCTGAAAACAGCAGCAATCCAATTAATTCACACTTAAAATGCTACACATGTGTGAGAGAGTTTTTAATCATCTGAGAGCCTGCTGTTATTTCACTGGGCTGCTGTTATTTTTAAAATATCCACAGTGAGAAAAGTGCGACTGAAATGATCCCCAGGAGGGCAATTTTTTTTTATTTTTTTTTTGTTGTGATTGCAGGTAAAACAATGATGTGTAAGAGGTAGGAGATGAACAGAGAGCACTGGTCCTAGCACTCCCATTATTTCCAGAAAACAGCGAAACCCTGTAGGGATTTATTGTGACTTTTACTTAAATATGGTGGCCATCAATGTGAAAAAAGATTTCAAATGCATACATAAAGTACAGTGATGCATTATGAAGGATGAACAGTTCAATATCTAAGTTATAAATAAGTTTTTTTTTCATAGCGCTTATTGTTCCGAAACAAGAAATGGAAACCTTGACAGTGAAAATAATCTCCCTCTGTCCTTCCAGACCTTTCTTTTGAAACTGTATGATACTGTATATGTTAGCCAACAGGTTAGTGTTTTACTTAAGATCATCAACCTACAGATGGACGCTGGGGTGATGATGGTGGGGCTGGAAGTAGAGGCAGCATTGTTAAGCAAGGGGGAAGATGAGAAATTGCTGCTGTGTGAATATTCCAGAGCCTTTTGTTGGTGCATTTCTGCCTCAGTCTGTCAAATCGTCGTAATCTCTGACTGATATCAGATTAAGAAACTAATTTAAATGACATGTAAAATGACTTGATGATTAGCATTTGTTTATTTTTTAGTCTTATGCTGAAAAAAATGACTTGCTTCCGAATGTGGAATTCTTGGCTTCCTAGAAATGACACATATTGTCACCAATAAAACCTCTTAAAAAGCAGTGTTTTAGTTTGGGAATTATAGCTGCCCACAGCCTGGAATATTAAGTTTGAGGCTCAGGGGAGGGGGCCACATTCAGATTCAGTAAAACACACCACAGCTCAAAAGACACTCACAAAATTCTGAAAGAAAAAAAAATTATAAATCAGTGATGATATATTTATAGAAGTGACGATTCACACACAGAAGCTGCTGATTTTTAACCGTGAGATTCTTGAACCTTTCTGTCGTTGGTGCAGAAGCAGAACAGCGTGCCGCTGCGCTCCGAGGGGGGAGGTTGGTTTACAATAACTACAAGTGTATTGGCAGTGTCTGTCAAACAGACAGGGGAATGGTTGGTTAATTAAACACAGACATGCACATGGACTTCAACTTACACACACACACACACACACACACACACACACACACAAGACTCCAGAGGTTTCAGAGACCAGATGTCAGAAGGGCAGAGCGTGACACTTGACTAAGAACAGGCCTCACCGGAGTGTGTGGAGTGAAAGGCCTCTGCACTCTATAACTTCATTGATCTCAAGAAAACACCCACACCCACTTGAACACACGTGCGCACACACACACACACACACACGCATGCATGCACGCACACACACACACACACACATACACACACACTAAAGTTAGGGCTTGCCTTTGAAAACCACATAATACATGTCTGGGCACGCATGTAGGAGAGCTCTGCTGCTCTATCCAAACACATTAAAGCATGTCTATGTGTGTGTGTGTGTGTGTGTGTGTGTGTTTGTGCATGTGTGCATGTACTTGTGTGTTCAACTGTTGAAAAGTCAACAGCTATCACTTAAAGACAAAACTGAACTGAGTTCCCAAACACACAGTGGTCCTCCTGATGACTGCAATTGTAAAGAAATGTGCAAACACACACACAAAAAAAACCCACATCATCACCGTACATTATGTAATGTTATCATTATTAAAAGCATGTAAAGGTCTGACAACAGCAATTGTAAACAATGATAACAGCTGCACCGTGTGAAAGAAAACTATTGAGAAAACAGAAACTAATGCGCTTCCTAACTAACTTACATTGAATTGAACGGACGCCATCTTGGAATGCACTTTCATTTCCTCGTCATACATCAGTGACGAGAAGCAGAAACATACTGTGAGCTTCTGGCAAAATAAATTCATGGCAAACTGCACAAAGTGTTGGTAACCTTTAGGAGGAAGAGTCATCAAAGAGCTAGAAATTCATAAAAGAATTCAAAAAGGTTTTGCAAATTCCAACCCTGAACCTTGTATGTGCATGTGTGTTTGTGTGTGTTTGTGTGTATGTGTGTGTGTATATGTGTGTGTGCATGCGTCTGTGTGTGTATGCCTGTCAGACTCTATAACCGCGATCATTAAGTTAACAGAGAACAGGACCCACTGCTTCACATTTCACATTATTACTATTAAGAGAACCGCGGTCTGGTCTGCACACTACAAAGCACTCACAGGAAAACACAAACGACTGCTCTGAACAAAAAGAGCATTCATGTGAGCTCACAAACGCACAAAGGCAAAAATTATGGTGGAAAGAGAACAACTACAAGTATTTTTCTTAGATGGTTGGAGGACATTTGAGGAAACAGTGATGAAGAAGTGGATAATGGTATCAAGCAACTTTCAGATCAGCCTTTAGCTCAATATTACTGTATTTGACATGCAGCAGATAACAGAGTTTAGTATTCTGAGTTTATACACTAACATAAATATCAATTACTAATTTTCAAAAATGCGTCTGCAGTAGTATTTATGCATATGTTTTGGTGCTGCAGCTGGATCTTGCAGAAAAGCTGTTGCTACTCTACTATATACAGTACGTGTATATTGTGTTTCAGTAAAATACATATATGTCAGTTTGAGTTTCAGTAAAGCTGATCGATCACTTTAACAGCGTTCCAGGTCATGCTCTGTTTGGAGACTTGTTAAAAAAGATAATGGACTGTTTTAAAATATCTTTGGATTTATAATATATAAGATTTATTAATCAGCCAGTAGGAGTTGCAGAATATGCTTTTTAATACAACTTAAGATACATATCTTGAGGTAATGTAGAAACAATGATTCAGTTTCATGGTTCATCAAAAGGCAGTGACAAGCTCGTTTTTCAGACGCAAACTATCTTTAAGTCTTTAATAAGAAGATTTACAAGACTCTCGCGACAAATATATGCACTGAACAACACACAGCAATGTATCATTATGGATTTCAGAATGTCTGTGTAAGGAGAGCTTTAGTCCCAATTCAAAGATAATTCCATGTAATAGTGAGACAGTTTTATTTGAGGTTTTATTTTCTGATGGTTTTTGAGCCAAACTAGTGACTGAACTCAGTATCTAGTGGATCACAGCTGTCATGTTGGAAGATATTCATGGTGCACATAGGACTCTACAAAATAATTCTGCCCGTCCCTTTCCTTTTTTTTTTGTCCAACAAAATGTCAAGTTAACTTTTAAAGTGATACTTCTTGACAAACCAATGGACAGATTGCTGTCAAACCCGATTAAGACAATTACATCTGTTCCAGAACACATTTAAATAATCGTGTAACTTTTCATCTAAAAACTGAGCCTACTGTGGCTAAACTAATTCGCAAGTGCATTTTAATTTGTGATCATTCCGCATTTCCAGGAACATTATCATTAGGTGCCAATCGCTCGCAGCGATCATATCAAAGCGTATTAAATACACAGTTACCATCCATCACAGACCTGAACATTTCTGAATGGGAGGGGAGCCAGAAGTATCCAACAGAGCGAAGGAAACATGAGCTGGCAGATTTCTAGATATCTAGTTCCACAATCAGGCATGAATTTTAATGGATTCTATACCTTGATTTAGGACCGAGGACCAACAAGGCTGATTGCACTCCCATGAATCTCTTCTCTTCTTTGTATTTAGTGCTAACTGGCAAAGGCTAGCATGTTAATATCCATAATAATAATGAGAAGATGCTAAACATCAATGACATTCATTCATTCATTCATTCATTCATTCATTCATTCATTCATTCATTCATTCATTCATTCATTCATTCATTTTCTTATCTGCTTCTTCTGCTTTTGTGGGTCACAGGGGTTGCTGGAGCTCATCCCAGCTGACTTACAGGCAACAGGTGGGGGACACTCCAACTGCAACGCCTGTGCACTGCAGAACATTAATAACATTTCAATGCTACTGTCATTGTGTGTAAACTAGCCTGCGAATGCTAGCATGCAATGCTAGTTTGTAGACATAATCTGGATATAATACGTACAACTTCACAGAGCTGCAAAAATGGCTAAAAAGAACTGCATTTCAGAATAAACCAAACATTCTTAGCTCAAATCAGAGCTTTATGGGCGCGATCTGCAAAATCATTTCACCCTCAACTATTTTTGCTTTCAACTACAATCCAGATAACCCTTAACACCCCCACATAGATCCACCACATGCCTCTGCAAAGCCTGACACCACTTGGTAACCTTGCATGTTTTCTCCATTAAAGTCGGGTCTACTATGCAGATTTTTCACTTTCCACACCTGTTGTGATGGACAAGAAAATAACAGACGTAAAGCTGGCTTTAAACCGCAGCACAAATTTTGTTCAAACACTGTACACTCTGACGCACTAACACACTCAAACTCAGAGAGCTACAAATTAGAGAGAGCTGAGTAAATGTGAAGCCGGGCTGGGGGGGAAGAGGGTCTGAGTGGGCTAGAGAACAGTCACTACTTGTTTTATTGCCTCATGATGAACACCTGCAATGACGAGGAGGGAAAAAAAGGTCGAGGGCAGACAAAAGGCTTACATCTGTGAGATAGGGAGAGAGAGAGAGAGAGAGCGGTAGTGTGGGAACACGATTGTGTGTGTGTGTGTGTGTGTGTGTGTGTGTGTGCGTGCGTGCGTGTGCGTGTGCGTGTGCGTGTGTGAGGTGGGTATCAGGTTGCATTCTTACAGACAAGCTGCTGAATGGGGCCGTCTAAGCAAACTTTGCTTGCACGCTACAACACACATACATACTGTATATGTTACATATATGTGACATAGCTGTCTATCAGCTACACACCAACTGAATGCAAAGTATAGTCAAAAGTATACAGAGTTCATTTTATGCCAAGAAAGTATTGCATCCCTGGGATGCGCTTCGACATGACGTTGGGATGCACAACGTCATGTTGACCAGACATCGCCCAGACATCGCCGGTTCGATTCCTGCTCTCAACCAGACATCCTGAGAGCGTCAGCTGACTGTGGGAGTTGTCGGTTCACCTCCGGGTTTGAAATTTAACTGAGAAATGGAAAAATTGTGAATATTTTTGTTGAATGGTATTGTATTTAAAGCCTGCATCCCAGGGATGCACTTTGTGTGACAATCGTGCATCCATGTCCAAAAATGCGCATCACAAGACACAAGGACGCACGCAAATGATAACACTAAGTATGTGGCCATCCCGCTACATATACCTCGATCTGAAGCTTTAGCCCCTGCTGTTCCTCTGAAGAGAAAAAAAAACTCAATGATATTTTTGGTGAATTGTTGATTACCTAAATTTAATTGTAGTACTTCCACCAAAACAGTTTAGATTTCTTATATAAAATCAACCTCTGCCTGGCAGGAGTTACTACTTATATTATTATATGTTATATACCGTATTTAGATATATAATTTAGCTTTGTTATTCAATAGAAATATCTGTATGGAAATTAAAAGATGTTTTAAACGGGATCTGGCGCTATGTTACATATTCAGTTTCAAACTAAGGACTGTCTGGTTGTCCACAAACTTTTTGGCAGCTTAGTTTACTTCAGACAGGGTAGAGTTAAAAAACCTGGCAACACCATTATGAGTAGAACATTTTTGTGATGATGCAGTCAATCACGACACCCAACAAACAGCTACCATGTTATCATAATGAAACGCCTCTGCACTCATTCATGACACAAGATCTTTATTCAACCCATCAAATCTAAATATTTCAGGCTGTTGAACATTTTGTTTTTTGGGTGCCATGTTTCTACCATTTCAAGTCTTTGCGCTGAGCAACGCTACAACACTAGTTTTCCTTGTCTTCTTATATGTCAACAACAACACACACGACACACATGTTCTCCATCTCCGTCATGCACTCTTCCAATAAAGGGCAACACCTCCAGAGCCCTCAGAGTGAAGGAAACATTTTATTGAGGAAACAGGGAGTGGAGCACTCGTTTTTCTGAACATATGACCCACCAAAGAATCAGATCCAGGTTCCTGCATTTATAACATGTTATAAAGTAGCTGCAGCTACTGCCTCTTTCAAGGAGGGTAGGTGGTCTTAATCTAATTTCACTGTTGAAACATGCAGAAATACACGCATCTCACACTCAGATTTATTATCCCTACATGTACACACACACACACACACGCACACACACACTGTGTAGCAACAGACCCCTGGTCTCGCCTTGCTTCCCCTCTAACAGAGTCACTGAAGCAATTAGTTGTGCTTCCTCAGCCCTCACTGAAGTATTTAAAACCTCTGGACACACCCTGAGCCTTCTTTCTAAGAGTTATGCCAATGAAAGAAAACCCCTTTCAGACTCCCTTATATGTTCATCTTCCATGTATGTTTAATCGCTGACGCTTTCACGAAACAACTTGAAGTGGTTTCTTATAGTTTAAACGGCTGCGGTCTGAATAGCAGATGTCTGCGCAAAGGTTACGTTCTCGGATTGCAATTCTGAAGGATTCTACTAATCTACTAAAAAAGCAGGAGTATAATAGAAACCATATAAAATAAATGATTTCCATGTTTCCATGCCCTTTTAAAATAAATCATCAGAAGAGAAAAATTAATCAGTGAAACCTTAGATGATATTTTGAATAAAAATTAATCATCAACTGAGTTTGATTTGATGCACATATAAATTGCCTGCTCACGCTGGTTTTGGTATTGGCACTGTTATTCCCATGAGGGGAAATACAAACGCTACTGCTTACAACAATATTTAGACAATAGCGTGCTTCCAAAATCTGTGGCCTGCTCCTGTTTCAAAAATTACAACATCCCTTTGCGTGCAAAACTAGATCCATGATAAAAATGGTTTTCCCAGGTTGATACTGTCACGCCCAGACCCCTGAGCTGACCTCACTTCCGTCCAAATCGTTTGGGATGAACAGGAAGACAAAATAATCAGGACTTTGAGCCCAATTGGTCCAACATTGGTTAGCGAGGTCCAGCAGTGATTTTGGATCTCACTTTTGCTCTAGTGGTGAAATTGGAACACGTTTCTGAAGCCAGGTTCCAAGATATTGTGGAAAGCCTTTCCTTGGATAGAGGAGACTGTAATAGGAAGTGATTAATGCCTGTGGCTTTGGAACGACATACTCAAATATCACACGTGAGCTTCATGTTCGACTACTCATATACATTTTAGTGTTTGTCTAGACCAAGTCTTTGTTTAAAAAATTTTTTTACAAACATTGACTTTATGTTTTTGGATTGGCAAACAAAATAATAAAGGACAACAATGCAAAAGTGTTTATGTTGTTTTGCAGCAGTAGTTGTCATATGTTTCCAAATGGTGGTTATTTCTTTTAAAGTCCCATTGTTGTAAATCTTGTTGATATACACCTCTGCCTTCCAAGAGCACAGCAGCAGGGAAGCAACTTCATAAAGCCTCATTTATTGGATAATTGGTCCTTCAAATGGCTTCAAGCTGTTGAAGGACGGCCATCCAACAAGCAGCAGGCCAGAAAATGGGAGAAAAGAGGAAAGTGTAGAGGAAAAAACAAAACAAACACAAAGTAATGTCCTCTTTAACATCCTCTTATCCAAAGGCTAAAAGTAATGTTTGGAATTGAAGGTTTCACCCTGAAGTTATTGCAGACACAAAGCTGTCAAATAAGACAAACAGCCTAAGATACACAGCAGTAATTCTCAAGTTTTTTCAATTAACACCTCATTGTGCATCATGCATGGTTAAATCAGCATAGTGCAGAAGATTAAGGAAAACATTGATTTGAGTCTGATCCAAGTTCAAACAAACTGGGTTCTTAGGTCAAGTCTGAAGCTATTCAGGACACAATATTGTGCTGAATAATACAAGTCAAATCTCAGAATCAAATCTCAATCTCAAGTTAGGTGTTTTGGTTTTCAAGGAAGGTCCACATTATCTGTGCAGTTCCTCATTCTAAACAATGATTCCAAGCCATGTAGGGGATAAAAGCAAGTCTGGTTCTGTTAAAGAAACTTTCAGATCTCACTAGATTAAGACAAGGCCAAGCGATGTCACTCACGCTGAGTGTGAGTGATTCATAAACTTATTTGGGATAAGTCCAATTCAAATTAGAAACAAATGTGGAGACTTTTTTCCAAAATACATTTCAATTGAAGTCATTTAGAAGTAATTTCCTTCTGGAAGTCCTTCTGGGTCAAACAGTTTTAATTTTGATGTCAAGTCAATCGTCAATTGTAACCGAATGCAAACCACTAAATGTTTATTCCACCATATTTTCTCCTTTATTGTATAGAATCATTTTTAATTTCACTTTCCCTATCTTTGATTCATGGACCTTAACGTCAGTACTGCCCACAATTAATTGATCAATGATAAATATAGAAGTTCCGTGGTTCAGTGTGAAATCCAGGACCGGTCTCAAGTCTGATCTAGTGCAGGTTTGATGTTGCTGGTAACAATAAAGAAAACTGTGATGGCAACTTTAGCTATAGGTTATTGGTTTACAAGAAACTCAAAGGTTGTTTTCTTTAAACTAGAAGAGAGTTAGAGAAAAGCAGCAAAATGAAAAGAGAAGAAATGAAGAGGCAGACGTGATAATGACATCATGAAATAAAGGAAAAGAATGGACGAGGAAAAAGACAAGAAGTGAGGGAGTCAAAGAGAGTAACAGAGAAATGTTTGGAGGGAGAAGTTCTCGCTATTCAGAGTCCTGACAGTCTGGAATGTGAGAGGAGAGATCAACGTGGTATCTCTGACACACACACACACACACACACACACACACACACACTCACACACACACACACACACACACACACACACAAACATACACACACACTGGGACTGCCAGATGTTCTTCAGCCAATGAGGAAAAAGCAGCCTGATCTCCTCATGTCTCTCTCTCTTTCACACACAAACACACACACACAAACACACACACACACACACAGTCAAGATCTGACCTGTCTTCCTCTCATCTGTTTCCTTCCTCGTTGCATTCACTGTGTGTTTACAGAAACACACAATTTTATTAATGAAAGTTCCACAGCTCTGTCTCCTTGTCCAACAAACACACACACACACACACCCCCACACACACACACCCACACACACATACACACACACACACACACACACGCACACACACACTGCCAAGGTTACAGCTTCAATGGGAGTCTTTTACCAGTGAGCAGCAGGTTGTTTTATCAATGTACACACCAGCCAGGGAAGAGTGTATTTGATTGCGTCAGTAAGTAAATGACATACGAATAAGAAAAATCAATTAAGTTATAAAATATAGTAAAACCACAAACAACTACTATGAGTAATAATAATAATATCCATATATTAGAATGGTAATTATATGTTATGAACTACTAAACATGGTTAAGGGTCAAATTTTCTTGCTATTGCAACCAATGAAATTGTTTTCCGTTGGAACAAAACTTCACTGGTCAGAAGACAAATTCACCACTCTAGAGGTCAAAGGTCATGCTCGACTACCTAAGTGTGTAACCGTTTCAGAGTTCATATAGTCCAACTCAAGTCAGCTCAGCATCTTTCTAGAAACAAAACCTCTCCTGTCCTGCAGGACTCCATTATAAAAAATGGAACAAGCCTAAACTCACTGGGACTGTGAAATAAACCAGTTCCACCAATTAAACGTCAGGGAAGAACGTCCAAATGAACTCGAACGCAGCCAGAGATGGAAGAGCAAATTTACTGCTTGTGCTGAGTGTGTGAGGGAAGTGTGTGTGTCTTTGGAGGATGTATTTTACTTTCTATTTTTTCATACAAGTGCACTTCTCTCTTTTTCTACGTATTTTCCTCTAAATTAATACAGTATACACACACACACACACACACACACACACACACACACACACACACACACACACACACACACACACACACACACACACACACACACACACACACTTGAGCATGCACACATACATTTGCTCTGGCCCATCACAAGACCAGATGGCACAAGGGGTGTTCCAGACAATTTACAGTGTGTGTGTGTGTGTGTGTGTGTGTGTGTGTGTGTGTGTGTGTGTGTGTGTGTGTGTGTGTGTGTGTGTGTGTGTGTGTGTGTGTTAGGAACTATGCATGTATGTCTGCATTTGTGTAGATGTGTGTAAGGAAAGGGGGGCTTGGAAAATATATCTCCTCCATACACACACACACACACACACACACACACACACACACACACACACACACACACACAGGGACTTGGCAGTGCCACTGTGGTGCCAGTGCTGCCAAAGCTTGAGAATAAAACAAAAGCCGGGATGAACCATCCGGCTCCTTCCCTCTTCCCACCCCCACCTCTGAATCAGATGGTTTAACCCTCTGATCTCTGTGGTGTGACGGTTCATTGTGTCTCTGGCTGTCAACTCACATCATGTTCGCACATTAAACGACTTTACGAACACAGTCACAAAGACAATATTTGAAAAGTGTGCATCTTCACTTTTAGTTAAAGGTGAACAATTCAAAGAAGGGGCAGGAGAAAAAAAAAAGAAGATAAAGAAGGGATTTGAGACAGGCTTCCAAAAGGCCTGATACGAGAAAATCTAAACTGTAAAATGGCTTAGAGAAAAAGAAAATCAAGAAAAGTTACTGCAAACAACATCATTTCTACCGTGTGATCTCCTCTCCATTATAATTGTCATCATATCCGCCATCCATTTATGCCCTATTTCTAAAAACTACAACATTCAAGCTGTTTTCATTCCTTTTACTTCCAGCCTCACGTCTTTTTTCAGGATACAGTAGGACACTCTGAGAGGGCGGATTCCATGTGAATAGTACAACACATGTTTCAAGAGAGTTTTCACAGGTGTTCACACTTGGCATCGGTCTGTGTAAGAACGTCTAGAGGAGAGAGTGAGTGTTCATGGGATATGGGAAGTGTGTTGATACAGTTGGTACAGTCAGAGCCTTTCAAACCTGTGGTGTGGCTCATTTTGGTTTTTGGGGATGGAAAATAATGATTAATTGTTGCCTTTTAGTTCTGCTTGAGTTCACATTGAGTTCACTTCAAACTCAAAGTCACGCTGAAGGATGACGCTCATTGACTGGATCGGGTTTAGTCTATATGTCTGAATGCTAATCATGATGAGTTCACATTTAAGTGGGACATTGGCTATTTGGATATAAAATAGCATTGATTAATTATTTTATCTTGTTGAACATTTGACTGAAATTATCAGTGTAAGAGTTATTGAATTTACAAAAAAAAATTAGTGCATTTTGAGGGCTAAAAAGAGACATTTAAGGCGCAATTTACTCTACAAGGACACAAATATCCAGCATTGTTCCATTCAGCCTTCACGTCAGCATCAATGCAAACCCAGGAGAGCAGCGAAGTGTCAAAGGTTTTGACACCAGCGAATACAATAATGTATTGAGTAAATACGAAGCAGCAACCACAGCAATGTACTTGAGGACTTGAGTGTTTCACTTTTTCCTTCTTTTCACATTTGTTGGCTTGTCGTAGAACTCTGCCCTCACAGCATTGGTCCCTTTCAATCCGTGACATTAAGTTCTCTGAAAACTTAATCAAACACGTATGAAATGGAATCGGAGGATGTGCAGAAGATTCTGTTCCCATCAGTCTTTAAATCAGAGCATAAATAGTGTTGGTGTATTCTTGGTGAAAATAATCCTCTTGCTTGTCCTTTATACTTAAAAAAAGGAAATATGGAAAAAGAGATTGACAAAATGGTAAATGTTGATGGTTGGAGGGAAGCACAAAATAAAAAACTAATAAATTTTAGGCTTTAAGGACCTCAACAGTCTCTTTATAATGAGAAAAAAGTAGAGCTTCTGCAGAAATTGAAAACATTATGAAGGCAATATGTGATGCAACAACAGTTTGATGTGCTGGTAAATCTGAAGACGAATGGAAGAAGACAGAATGAGGAGAAAGAGAAACGGCAATCATGAGAGGAAAAGGTTGAAGATGAAACAGGGGAAAGGGATAATGTGGAGAGAAGGAAAGAAGAGATACAAATGTTAAAAAAGGAGGATAAAGATGAGGATGCAATGAGTGGGAAAAACGGATGAAAAAATAAATAGACAACAATGAAAGGCAGGGAAGAAAAAGGTTAACAAGAGTGTGGGTGTGGATGGAAGAAGAGGAGGTGTATAAGGAATGTAAAACTGAAAAAAGTAATGATGAAGAGGAAGGAAGAGAAGGAAATGAAGAGGAAGTTGATGAACAAATCGGAGAAAGAAGCCAAATGAATGAAAAGTGGAATTAAAGGCTGACAAAAGATGATCTGAGACAACAGAGGAGCGGGTGCGGGGTAAAGAAATGGTGTTGGGGAGTACCTAGGTTAAAACAGTGTGTAGTAAGAGAAGACTAAGTTAGAGGATAGATAGATAGAGAGAATAGAAAGAGGACGGCAAACAGGTGAGAGGAGGAAGACCTTGAGAATAAAGTGAGAAAGAAGAAAGCTGGGGGGTGACAGAAGGAAGGAGGAGGAGTGAAGGAAGTGATGTGGATGAAGTCTGACGAGTAAGAGTAATAGGGACGGGGCTGAGGGAGGAAGAGGAGTATAGTGACGAGGCAGCGAGGAGAAAGAGGAGGATGGTGAACGAAGACGTAGGTGGAATCAGCTGCTGGAGCTGTGACACATTTGATTCTTCTCAATTAACAATCACCAGTTTCACACAGGACACCGTTTCTGCCATCACTTTAGCCACACACACACACACACACACACACACACACGAACGAACACACACACACACACACACAAACACACACACACACACACACATATAGAAAGGGATAGCTGTCTCTAATTGGAGTGGTGTTTGTTACGGAGAGGTGTTGAGCGCTGCAGTAATTGCCAGGCAGGCTGGTTGACGCTGCCTGTCTCTTTATGTCTTAAGGACTGGGTAATTAGACACATGACTGTGATTGTGCCACCACCATCGCCTGTATGAGTGAACAGGTGTGGGAGCAAGTGCCAAAACACTAGGCCCCCCTCCATGACGTCATGGACCGACCACCGAGAGAGAAGAAGAGCTTTTAAAACCGTCAACGACAAAACCTGGAGCCACGAGACTTCACCAAGAGATGATGAAGATGAAAGGCCGACACCGTGTTCTCCACGAGACGAGGAGCAGGTATTCAGTCAACGCCAGCTGATTGGAGAAAATGAGATGAGCAGACTGTTTGACTGAGCGACTAAAGAAAAGTCACACAGGTGTGTGAATATAATACTTCAGTAAAACTAGCTCCAGACCCTGAGCTACGCCTGAAGGTGGTTGAAGCATCGAAACACGAAGCGCACATACGCTACTAGGCTAATCAAAACGTGTAAACAACAACACACAAGAACGTAACAGCCTTAAGAATTGTAACGACATTTCATTCGTTCTTTTATGTCTATCAGAGGAATAAAAGAAAAAAATCTACTCATTTTCAAATTTTGCTTGATTCTACAAATGATTTCCTGAGAGCATCTTTGCTTCACTGTGAATCATCAGTCGTTGGGAGCTTAGCTTAGCATGTGAGCAAACCAGCATGTTGATCTATTCAAAAAAAAAAAAAAGGTGAAGACAATTTGAATATCAGTTTTGTTCTTTTCACCAAACAGAATCTATGACCTGATATGTCATAGATCCTGTTTGGTGAAACACAATCTATGACGTAGATTCGGACTGATGAGGTGGAATTGAGCCTAATAATAAGAAATAAGAAATATAGAATATAGTGCAGTGGTGGATTTATAATTATACGTTTTTTAAGAGGATTCTATTTTTGTTTAAGTCAAGTCCTGACGTATCCAGATGAAGAACAGCGCTTACAGTGACATTCAGTTGAACGATTAGAAACCGTTCTGGAGCCGAACACACAGACGAAGACACACTCAACAGACAAACTACATCTAAAACTCTGGTCAAGTCTCACTGATATTTCAGACATTTTAACCAAATTTGACCCGCTTTGAAGTGCTTTTGAAATGCTGAATGCACCTGTATAAGACTAACGGGAAGATGCTTTAAATCTAACATTACATACACAAAACCAGATTCAAACTACACAACATCCATCCAAGCTGTGTTCAGATGTAAAGCAGAGGGGGTGAATTTCCTTGTTTTGGATGTATTTGTGATTAACAATATGTGAACCATCCATTGACTAAACTGTTGAGGGTTATGAGTCGGGTCCTGCAGGTCAGCATAGAAACATGTCAAAGAGGTTTATCTAAAGAATCCGGTCCCTCTCACAGTTAAAACTTGAAAACCAAGCAAAAAAAAAGTGAGGCCAGACTAAACAACTCAGCTTAATTAAACCCAAGTCAAAAACATGAACAAAGTATAAACTAATCAGAACAGCTCAGCCCAGCTCAGCACATCCCAGCAGCGTCTTCAGGGAAAACATATGGTGCTCCGACTCGGATGCGCATCGGCCCGTCGAAGCAAGCGGCATGTCAATCTCTGGAGCTTTAAAAAAAAAAAAAAATCCACACCGAGTTCTCACAGACACTAACCTTGAAATCACAACCATTATTAGCAGAATCATTATTAGCATTAGAAAAGCAAATGGGGCTAATAATATTTGCCATTATGGCTAAAAACGCCTATTAATCCCTAATCCGCACCACAATTAAAAGCATGGATGGATGTTTTTTTTTGTGAGTCGTTCTGCATCTACTTGCCAAGGAAAACGAGACAATTTAACCACCTCAGAGGCAGAGAGAAGGTGGGAGTGAGGCATTAAAGCGACTGGCTCCTGCTCTCCATCTCTATTTTGAAAGCGATCAGCCAGGATGCTTTTTGAGTGACAGGCGTAACAGAGGCAGATTTGACTGGATAGAGACAAGAGGGTGGCGGTGGGGGCGTTCCTCATAGCGTTGAAGCGCGTTATCTGTCTTGGAACAAGTGCATCAAATCAAACGGGAGAGGGGATATTATTAAAGCAAGCCCCTTTTGCTCTCTGCTGTGAACTGTGACTTAATAAGCTATGCCAATTAGGGGAACAAAAATCAGGCATGCCATCGAAGCTCTATCTAGCCTTGCCCAAATTTCTCTGCTAATGCGTGAAGCTCGCTGGCAGGGACAACGCCGCTGATTTTTTTTTTTTTTTTTTTCTTTTTTTTTTTTTTTTTTTTGGCTTAGACAAAAGGATGAGGTTAGAGGAAAGAGGGCTGGACGAAAATAATATGAAACAGGATAAAGCTGAATGATTTCTCCATCATCTCCATGAATGCATCCTCGTGACGAGTACTGACAGTGTAGCCAAACCTGATGTGTCTTACTATTGTGTAGAAATAAAATTGCTGGTTTATTAATTTTTAGTAGAAGACATACAATTTCAGTTCAAATTAAATTATTCTTAACATTTTCTAATTAGACCAAACAAAAACTAAAGGAATTTTTTTGCTTGACATTTTGGTCTTATATGCGCATAAAACAGAATACATATCATCTGGCTCTAATTTCAGATTACACACAGCATTAATCCACTGCTGAAAGCAACCCCCTTTCAAATTGACTCGTCAATGAGTGGAACACCAACTCGCTAGATGAAAGATGAAGATTTATTTCAACAGTAGGAACCATCAGGTCTGTTTCAGACCAGAGAAGGGAGGACGTATTGGGAGACGCTTTGCTCCATCCCAACCTGTAAACTCAGGTTAAAGGCTGTCTTCACACTGCCTGGAGGTATAAATGTGTGAGCGGTTGTCTATATGTGTGTGTCGGCCCAGTCAGACAAGTGACCCCACCTCCCACCCCACATCAGCTGGGATTGGCTCTAACGGATATGTAGATGAAGCTATTGGATGGATAGAATGATGGAATCGTTGTAAATAATTTTATTCAATACCACTCTGATGATTTTTCCTCTCTTAGTTCTCATTTGTTCTTTCTCTTCTCCCTTTTGCTTACACTCCTTCTTGTTTGCTTCCTTGGAGACTTTCTTCCATCCTTCTTTAATCCTGTTTTACCTTCCTTTCTTTTCTGGATTTTTTCTTGGCTCATTTCTTTGTTCATTCCTTCCTTTTCTTTTTATTTCTTTGTATATCCCTCTTTCAGATTGTTCGCCCTTTTTTCCTTCCATTTATTTATGTTTCCTGTCTTCCACATCTTTCTCTTGCATTCCATTGATTCCCTCTTCCTTTTATTTCCTTCCTTCCTTCCATTCTTACTCCCTTCCATCCATCCATCCATCCATCCATCATCCATCCATCCATCCATCCATCCATCCATCCATCCATCCATCCATCCATCCATCCATCCATCCATCCATCCATCCATCCCATTAATTTTTCTAAAAATTTTAATTCCTTTTATTTTCTTTCCATCTCCCCCTAAATTCCTTTTCCTTTCCCTAATTCCTTAGTTACATCTCATTTCTTTTTCATTTCTCCATAATACCATTCTCTCTGTTTCATTTCCACATTTTCTTTACATCTTTTTGCTGACATACAAGGAAGTGTTTCCTCTCACTCAATATCTACTTCCTTCCATGGCAACAGAGATTATGATTTGCCCTCCTGTGCCCTAAGATCCCATCCACACATTTCCAACACTTACTCTCCTATGAACATACACATTTACACCCTTTCACACAGTCACACTCACACCTCAGTCCCTTTCCAACACCACTGACAGGGAGACAAACAGCCGATCTGAGAGGTTACAACAGCATAAAAAAGAGGAAAAACAGCAAAAGCAGCCAAGACCTGAAATAGACGAGTGGTGGCGGCAGTGGTTTTGACAGGCAGAGTGAAGCCGTTCTCGCTGAATGGCTTCATCCAGGGGGAGATTAGAAACACACACAGAGTTTGAAGTGTGCTTTATTTTTCTGAGGATGATCCCAAAATAAACAACAACAATAACGGTAAAATCTCCCAATAATTAAAACACCTAATCCACTTCCTGGGTTGGCGATGACCGTGGGTTGAGCGTGTTAGCCAGGACTGGGTATTGTAGCGTGTTTATGTTTAGATCTTTACGCGTTTTAACGTTTAGATATCAACAAAATAAGAGGACTTACAAGGAATAAGAAGAGGGCTTCAAAATCAAAATTTAATCACAGTGTTGTTGTGAAGTCTGCTATTTCAACATTAAACCTCGACAACAGGCATTTTGGAAAGAATCTCAATCCCTATCCTCAAAAGCATCAACAAAATCCTGAAACCTCCTTTTATTCCTGTGCTTCTCTGCGTGACTACCATATTTTCACTCATCTCTGTTCCATCCTTCATCCAGGTTCCTCTCCTTTATGTTCTAATGTTACTGATGATGTTCTCCTTTAGCCCTGTTTGGCAACCTCCACCTATTTCCCTCGGTGGAAATAGGTGGAGGTTTGATCATGAAGACATACGTCTTCATGATCAAACTATTCTTTGTGTGTTAGAACTTCTGTATTGTTGCACAAGTCTTGGACTGGAAACCTCTCTCTGCAACTGGGTGTTGGACTTTCTCACAGGAAAACTATAAACCTTGTGGGTCGGCAGCAGCACCTCAAAGACCATCATCACACTGAGCACAGGAGCTCCACAAGGGTGTGTACATAGACCACAGCTCTTCAGTCTGCTGACCCACAACTGTGCCCCAACATACAATGCAAACTACAGTAATCCCTCGCGCATTCGCGCATCGACACGCGCATCGACACGCGTGACTTCAACTCATAGCGGACTGACGGCATCCGGAAGTGCGGTACGTTCCGTGGGTCTCGGAACGCAATGCACTTCCGTGTGATGCAAAAATGTTTTAAACAGTCAATCAGAGTGTGGGAAAAGGTAATCCAGATAGGAGGTGGTTTAATATCAGTTTGGGGAGGGTTCATAAACGTTTAAATTACTGTAAATAAAAAGATAAAAAAGTTCATCGCTATATCGCGGAATTTGTTATTCGCTTGTGGTTCCTGGAACGCATTAACTGCGAGTAACGAGGGCGCACTGTACATCAACAAGTTTGCAGATGATGATGAAACCAACTGCAGCACCAATTTCCCAGGTATACGCATGTCGAATGACGTCTGATCTGATGACATCTGGACTATTTACACAACATCACTGGCCAAGAAGGTGCAAAAACACCTCTACTTTCTTACTTTCTGCACAAAGTAAGAGTACAATCCCTCAGTGTGGAAACCAGACTCTAAAATAATGCTGTTTTTATTTTTATTTATTTGGTTTACTTATTAGTCTGTATCACTAGTCTATATCAGTAAGGACAGACTCCTTGACTGACAAGCAACCACGGTAATGAGTAGATACATCCTCCTCAGCACTCTATAAAACAGAAATACAAAGGAAAAAACGTCCATTAACTAATAAATGATTGTTCATCTCAACATGTTCTCCTCAGGATCAGAAAACAAAAAAATTAAAAAATGAGACTCACATTTGATCAATAAAATGCGATTCCTCTTATCTCATAGACAGTCTTAGAAATGGCCAGACTGGAAGCCAGGTGGTTTGCTGGTGGGTCCAGAGAGGAGAAAGACTGGAGTTGGAGAATTATTCAATTGCAAAGAATGCGAACTGTGATTTACAGATTTGTGGCTCACCGCCAATTTTTAGCTAAGTTAACTGACAGATTGTTCCTCTTCCATTGGTGAGTCATGTCGGACTCATCGTCTGACTTCATTAATACACTGTCAATGGAAGGCTTTGACAGGCCAGATGTGGCCTCTAGACCACAACTTAATGATCACAAGTAGATAAAAATGTAATAATAAAAACAAGCAAGCACATTATTGTTGTGATGTGAGTTCAGTCAGTGCACCATTGTTCTACTATGACTAAAGAGGGTCAGATTCATTAGAATACAACTAATTATGAGGGGAATTTTAATTGGTCAAAGTGCTCCAAAGGGTAGCCTAAATTATCACATAATGATTTTCACTCCAACCACACGGGAAGTAATTCAGCTACCCAACTATAATCCAACCACACAAACTGTCACTCGAGCATCACTAAGAACTGGCCCTCTGTCTGGCCCTCTGTCATCTGGAGGCATTAACTTCCTTTTCATCTTTGCATCATAACAAAGAGAATTCCAGTCATAAATATGAGAAAAAGTTACATTAAAGCAACAGTTTATGTAAAACAAAAATAGTTTGGAATCTGACGATGTAAGTCTTGCATATGTTTGATTATATCTTGGCAGGGCTAATCCAGGCCTTAATTTCCTGTTACCACACAACTGCATCAAATTAAAGTACAAGTAAAACAAACATAATTGTTTTTCTTTTTTTTTTTCTTAATTTTAGATTATTGACTTTGGTCTAGAGACAGTGTCACTGAGGAAAAGACAGGAGACAAAGCTGGAGGGGAGAGCAGAGATGAAGACGCTGAGGTTCTCTTTGGGAGTACATCAGAGGGACAGCACATGTTAGAGGTTTTGGAGATAAAGTCAGAGAGGCCAGACTGAGATGGTTTGGACATGTCCAGAGGAGAGATAGTGAATATATTGGTAGAAGGATGCTGAGTCTTGAACAACCTTGTGTTGTTGTGTTTTCACTTATTAAAATGGCCAATAAACTGACCCGAACGAACACATAAGTGATGATGATGGTTATACATTTATCTTCTTTCATGCACAAACCCAAGGCACTAGTGCTAACCTGAACCTGTCTGGACCCAGTTCTGTGTCAATGTGTCCCAGGCTCTGGCCTCGCCCCAGCCTTTTCAAACCGCTGCTCTCATGGTGGTGTAGGTCTATAGAGTTCTAATTAGCTGCATTCACAAACAGCGCTGGGCTCATCAAAATGCCGAGGCCTGCAGAAAGCCACAGCAGGGGTGAGCAGAGTTTGTGTGTGCAGGCATGTGCACGAGCGTTGAATCTTGTACATGTGGGGTTTTAGATGTGAGTATATGAGAAACACATTGATAGGTGTGAGCGTGCATGGGTGTGTAACACCACTGTGTGTTCTTCTATCAAACGCAAAAAAGACACCAACATTCTCAACATGAAGAAGCAGCAAACCAAGGTCTCACAAATGCTACAAAATTCCACAAAAACTGAGTTCTTTTTTTTTTTTTTTTTTTTTCAAAATTGGAACGTTTGTTGCATTTACTCACATTTGTATGCACGGCACAGGAGCAAACGACACCGCCGAAAACCACAGCGCAAAAACACACAACCGAGCTGTAAACAAGGAAGATGTCTCGACGTCCCTCTGTTTTCCAGCCAAAAGACAAAATGGCTTCCGAACGACGTTTAGAGGCAAATGACACGAGCGGGGGGCAAGAGAAACGACCTGGCTGTATTCAGTCAGACGCTTTGAGGACAGAAAATGAAAAGGAAACCGTCATCCTTCTCGGAGGGACAGAGGTTAGGCTCACGTAATAGATGACACAAAGGTAATTTAGTAAAATACTGGCAAACGAATGAGAGAAACATAGCATGACATTCAACCCGATGTATGGCAGGAGGACAGTGGGACAGTTATTGTCTGTCTTTCAGGGACCTGTTCACAGTGGGGTATTTTGCTGGGTTGCAGTAATACAGTATATGATTCAGTCCATCAACATATTGACCAACTAATAAACTAGCTCATCAAGCAAGACCAAAAAAAGCAAGAGTAACATCTGTCTGCAAAGAAACACGTAAAACATGGGCACCGTCACCTAATTGCTCCAACGTCAGTAGAATTTGAAGTGGTGGCTGTTGGAGAGGTTACACTCATACTCCCCTTCCACAGTTGTTCATGTATACACATAAACATACCTCACTGACTGTAAAACCGGGAGCAGAATGAACACAGGCCGGCGTTTAACTATGAGTCACTGTAAAAATTTAACAGACACCAAAAATACTTCAAGGGTTTATAGAGTTCAGGCAGAGGAGGGCTTTTTTTTTTTTTCTCAAGGCCCAATCCCAATTCCTCCAACTGATCCTACAATTGAGCACTACCTCTTCGCTTTGCGTTCCGGTGTAGGGTAGTCTGCCCTGTCTCCTGTGGGGATGGAGGGGTAGTGGTCACCAGATGGCCTTCCAAATGAAATCTTTTCAGATACAAACTCGATACCAAGGGGTAGAAGGTAGTTGTAGAAAATCCCACTAATTTTTTGCTATTTTCACGCAGTTTTGCACAATTAACATGTATTTTGTTACTTTCTGTCATTTTGTCACTGCTTGATAATGGTAGCAACCACAGGGTTGTATAGAAATATGCCAAAAATTTCAATGCTAGGGGAAAAATGGTGCATCCAGCATTGCATCTGGACCAATGTCTAATGTACACACAAAATTCCACTGTTCAATAACATTTGTGTAATCATGCTAACAAATTGGCATAAGCATAAACACACAGACATGGGCCAAAAGTTGTACTCATTTTCGTAGGTGGTAGTCTTGGATCCTTTTGCTAGCATAATGCGGAGTTACATTTTCACGTTAAATCCAGGTTATGATAATTTATGCACTCACAAATGAGAATGACACATTTAAAGAAAACCAAACAAACGTCAAAGACGTTTTTATCCCCGCTGAATCTGTTCTTTTTTTTCAACTGAGAAACGGTGGTAGCGCTATTAGGTCCTGTTCAGTTAAGAGTCTAAGAAACCAGATTATAATCCAGACTTGTATTTGGGTTGTACTTCACATCAATGCCACATCAACTTCATAGATATCAACATTCTGAATGTGCTTCATTTCTTTTATCAAGTTTCTCCCAAACAAAGTCTTGACACTTGAGAGGACAAAAATACCCAACTCTGCACCAAAGTCTAGCAACGTCTTCCTGGAATTTGCCCTCATCGTTACTCTAATTTGCGTGAAATTTCATTCACTGCTTTTGTCATACTGCTACTAATTATTAAACAAACCAACTAACAACCTCATAGAAGGAGGTAATGAGAGAAGGAATGACTCATCAACCAACTCATGACTCACACACTTAATATCAAAGTGACTGACTGACTGGGTGACTGGGTGAATGAGTCCGTAACAACAAACTGGCTGAATGAATGGAGCACAGAGTCTGTAAGACACCACAACAATGAGGTTCTCACTGATGACTGGCAACATTAGGAACTGATAGCATGGTTAAGCTTCACGTTCAGACAATCATATCCACAGCATTTCAAAGTCAAAGCTGCCACGTCCCACCGCTGATGAAGCACAACCAGCTGTTCCAGCCCCACAACACCACAGTGGAGAACAACACAACACACACAGAGGCAGGAAAGAATGAGAGGACCAGTCACAAAAACAGGAAGTCTTCCCCAGGAGTGAGCTGAAGCAGATGGAAAACAAACGTGTTGCCGAAAAAGAAAGACACATGAAAATCATAATCAATGGCCCAATGTTCAGATAACTTTTACTGCAGGAACAAGCATGCAAACTGCACATGGGCACAGGTACACTACAGCTGAAGAGAATGAATAAATATCTGAAGGTATAACATTTATCTGATCACCAAAATTGGGTTAATGTGCTGCTCAGAATAGTCCTATTGTTTCCTGTTTGTGTCCAGCTGTTACGCTTGTTTTTTTAGAAAAAATTAGACTGTTGATCTACTTGTTTCTGTTGATTTTAATCTTCAATAGAAATCGGTGTGTGACTGAGCGCCACAGATGAGATGGATTAACATGCAATCAAAGAAATATAATTAACCTCACTGTTTCAGCAAAAAGTGAAGAAAAAAATAAATAAATAAGGAAAAAAAAAACATCAACCAGCTCAAAAGCAGGATTGACCGAAGTATTTCAATCATTCTTGATTTCTGAAAACAAAACCCTTTTCAAACCAATCACAACAGGATCAAACCCAAGAAAAGTGTATCTTCATGTACAGAAAAAAACTGAAACAGCAAGCAGAGCAGCAGGTGTAAGAGGCAAGGGAGGACAAGAAGAAGAGAAGGAAGAAAAAGAGAAGTCTGACGTACTTGAGCCGGAGAAATGTCCGCTCCCAAGGGAGGTCGGCCCGTTCTTTCCACTGCTAACGGGAGGGGAAAACATCTACAAGACAAACAGAGCACACATTACCTCTGAGAGCACTGACAGTGCAGACAGTCAAACACATCTCTACAGAAACACCAGTGCAGCTACACACCGAGAGCTTCATTCCAAAACAACATTTGGCTGTAGGAATACCGCCGCCAGATTCTAGTCACATTACAGTCACAGCTTAAATTTAGTGGTCAGTCTGTGATCGGGATCAGTCTATGAGAGCATGTTTCATGCTTTTAAAATGGTAGATCTTTTGTTCTGGAAGGAGACTCTTTGAGGGTATTTAAGGAAACAATAGTCCATCATCACTGGGGCTGGGTATAACTCTATTATGTTTTGGCACCAATACCAAAATTATTAGTAGCATTTTGTATATCTTACCTATATTTTGTATATATGTTTAAGGTTCTCATATGTTTCATGATTTCGAAATTCATTCTCAGATGTTTCATGATTTCTAAATTTGTGCCAAGTTCTGATTCTGATTTGAAATGAAACCTATAATTGATACACTGAAATGAAATCAGGAACCATCTGATCAGATTTATAAAGCAGAAAAAGATCTAAAACTTTCAAAGTTGAGACTAAGCCATTGGTTTGTAAACTAAATGTTACGAGTCCTAATTCATCACCACCAGGTTTCTAGTTATATTATGTCATGAGCGGTGTGGGTTCAACAAGCTATGCCAATTCTAGGTCAAGTTCCATATCAAGGCCAACAAGTCAAGACACGAACATCCAGACCTAAGTTCAGTATGTCTAAGTCTTTAGTCAAGTCAGGACAGATGAACCAAGTAAGGTCTCAAGTCAAACGGGTCCCAAGTCTTGACCGCAATCAGGGAAACTGGTCCGAGACCAAGTCAAGACAGATCTATTCTAAAGACTGTCAGAGAGTAACAGTCAGCAGAGCCTACACAGATACGTCTATAACCAATCAGTCAGTGACAGTCTGTCATTACTGAGTCATGTTGATGTGTGTTTTAGTGTCCAGCTGTGATTTCCATCCATCTATCTACCTATGCATGAGAGGTTAGCTACAGTAACTAAGTTAAACTAAGTTAAGCTAATGTCATCAATGTTTAGGTCCCATCCTGTCCATGACGAAATACATATTTCCTTCCTGAATTATAGAATGGTTCCCACATTCAACTTCTCACAACAAGGATTGTGGGTATGATGTCTAGTTCCGTTATATTCAAGAGCAGTATGCAGGATGGCCAAAATTATCCAGCAGGATATACAGAAGTCCACATTGTTAAAGTCAGGTTTCTTTGTTCAGAATTCATCATCTTGTTCATGTCGTGAAGCCCACACATCTAAAGTGTGTCATGTGTTGTGGTTGGATACCCAGCCCCAATGATCGCACAGACTCAGCTCAGAGCTGAATACAGATATGAAGAGTTCATTTTCCAAAACATTGAGGGAACATATTTTGGGAAGCAGAAAAAGATCAGTTTCATTCATTCAGCATTTGTGCAAAATACACATCACCTGCTGACCTTTATTTAAATGTGTTTGTGTTCAAAAGTGTCATTTTTGGGCCAAATACACGACTGCTCATTTTGGAATGAATCACTTCATATCTACTTCACATCTGACCTTAACACATCAGATAATCATCCAGACTAGTCGCTATTTGCTCTATACGTCTACAAGAAAAACGAGCCCACATTAAGTCTGACGCTGACTCCTGTTGTTGTACTGTATGAGCTACTGTAAAGCTTCACAGGAGAACAGTTCACCTTATCAAAGGGAGACATCTGACCCCATAGATAACCCCTCTGGATAAACACCAGGCCTGTGTGTGTCGCTGCCTTTGATGGTGCAATCTCAATGATCTGAACACACTCCAAGCTTCACATATTCAGCTCCTAAAAAGCTTTTCAAGATTTAAGGGAATATTATCCTTTCTTTTGAATTGATCCCTAAATAAATCGCTACCTTAAACAATGGATATTTGATGCATCTTTTCTCTTAAGGCAGCCTGGGAGGCCTGTAAGTGTGTACGTCAGATAGCGGAGACACTCGTGTATTCAATCTCCCACACAGCCGCAATAAATAAATGGAGAGAAAACAAACGTTTGCGAGCCGAAAGATCTAATTCTGATTATCAGCAGGTCTATCAATATCCCAGTCAAGGCACTCTGAGCTCCTGGTGTCAGCTCGTGGGCGTGCAAAGACAGATGATCGCATAAATTAATGCGACGGCCTGCGTTTCTAATGAGAGGAGATGCACCTCTAGCTGCTGCTGCCCTCCTTTGTTTGAATGGCTTTTTTCATGAAATATAAATTAAGATAGGCTGATTGACACTTTTTTAGCCCTGCAAAGGAATATGAATAATAACCCTGTAATATATATTAGGGGCTCTAAAATAAAGTAGATAATAATTTTATTTGACTATACTGATAATCTTAGAAAAATTCCCAAAGAGACAAATTTTTACTGTAATACATTTAAAATAACTATAATATTATCGACGGGTTAATATCGTGTGTATGTGGAATTATTGTAAGAATTCTGCATTTATTTTACCATTTAATTCATATAATGTTGGAGATGTGATTGTGTGTCCCACTGAATAATCAGTTTACAGCCAATTTATGGCGGTCTTTACCTCTATAGGGACTAAAGGCCTAAATAAAGCCCACAGTGAAGATTGCATCGATGATTTCTATATAGGCATATTATTGGTCTATTAATGTCAATTGTGTGAGCTTACTATATGTCCTTTACCAAAAACATAATTACAATCCTACATTATTCCTCGAAGATGTGAATTCATCCTGTGTGATGTACGGGGGGTCGATAATGTCGCTATAAAGATTATTTTTAAGTTTTATTGTTGTTAATGAACATTTGAATTTACAAATGCACATGGAAAATATTTCTGGATTACTCTTGTGCATGCAATCCTCAGTTGTGAATTTATGTTTGTTGGTGAACATTCCAACACAGATCGTGGTGACTTTTGTCTCCCATCTCGCGTTCTCTGCAGCTTGAGAACTCCTGTGATGACATTCACACCACCTGCGTCTGGACTCAGGCCTCCACTGCCATCTCATTTCTTTATTCAATTAACATTCTTGCAGAGGAACTTACATTATTGCTGGGGATGCAGGGATTTCTCTACTCCTGCAAGCATCACCAGCCTCGTTCTTCTAGTTGGTGATATTTTCACTATGCTCACGCCGCCTCCTCTCTGCGTGTCATAATAGGATTATTGTGAGCCCATTTTTACTGTTCGTTTTTGGAGTGTTTCGGATCTTTTTTTTTTTTTTCTTTTTTTTTTTTATTCCTCGTCCTCTCCAGACTGAAGTTGCTCCCGGAGGAGGAGAGGAAACATGGCCGAGAGCTGGGACGCTGTTTCCTGTGCGTCAAGTTCACCACACGGGCTGTTCTTTCAGAAAAAAAAAAAAGAAAAAAGAAACGCAAACTTTTTTTTTAAACGTAGTCCGGCTATTTAACAGCTTTCTGCGGGAGTATTTAAAAGTGAGATTACGATGTGACACTTGTCTCTTTTTCCCGCTGCCTGCCTGTCGTTTGTCCGTCACGCAGGTTCATGATCACACATCGAGATTTTTTTTTTTTTTTTTTTGTGCATCTGAGATCGCGGGAATGGAGTGTATGAAGCAGTATCTAAACTCACACAGACAAAAAGAAACATTTCTAAATCCTATCATGGGCAAAGATCAGGCTACACATGAAGGGAAAAAAAGACTTAAAATGAGATATACTACCATGGATGTTGGGAACATTTTCAAATCGCTGTTTCGCATCTATAAGACAACAAAATTACTAATGCAGCATCACAATTCTCCACACACACACACACACACACACAAAACAAAAAGGAATTTACAAAACCAACAATATGCACTGACTTTTCTGCAAGTTACTCTACATAAACACAACTTTTGCGCAAATAGCTGAAAGACTTGAGTGCAGGTTAAAATATGCAGGTTATGTATGTGCCGTAAAAGTCATGTTAAAAATGTAAACAGTGGTGGCTGTATGAAGCCTAAAGGACGCGTCTATTTCTGCTATGGCTGTCTATACAAAACAAATTAACAATAAGAAGAAGGTGGATTTCCTTACCGCGCTGAAATCCAGTAAGTCACTCAGCTCCTTGTCTGTTCCCAAAGCTGCCATCCGCTGTTGATGATGCATTTTAGCAAAATCACACGGACCTAAAAACATGGAAACAAATGGAGAGATAGATAGATAGAAGAGGAGAGGCAGACAGATTGATAGATGGAGAGACAGAGGGAGGGAGAGGAGAGGAGAGAGAAGGAAGAGCTCGGCTTTTAGCGCACCGCTCCGCTCCCGGATCTCTTTTTCCTCCAGCGGAATAAATCCAGTATAAAACAACCTCCGATCGCAAATCTAGTTTTCTGTCATCCTCGGATAAGGAGAAAGGGGTTCAGTCCCGGGGATCCTGGGCTGGCAGCAGGAAATAAATCGAAAGAGGAAAAAAAAAAAAAGAAAAACTGTCAGGAAATAAAAGACGAGGGGGCCGACAGGACGGGAGTCTTTTTGGCGTGTTTTTTGGTGTGTTTTCCCCCAGCCAGAGAAGTCCGACCTCTCCGCGCTGGAGACGCAGTTAGTCCGCCGCGGCTGACTGTCAGGCTCACACACGATATAAATAAATAACACGCTGTCTCTCCGCCAGCTTCAAGGAGAGGAAAAAAGACCACGTCAGATATGTTTGCTGCTTTCTTTCGTGTGTGTGTATGTGTGTGTGTGTGTGTGTGTGTGTGTGTGTGTGTGTGTGTGTGTGTGTGTGTGTGTGTGTTTGTGCGCGCGTCGTGTCAGACGAACAGTCCAGGCTGGACGAGCGCCGCTCCTGACCGGGCTGAAGTCCCCTCCGCTCGGCTGCGGGTGCTGAAGATCCCCGGGTAACGCAGGACGGTTCCCATGTGCGTCTGGCACAGCCTCGGTGTGATAAATGTGTTCGTGCGGCCACCTAGCTTTACAGTCTCGTCTAACACCGAGCTGCTGCTTCTGCTGCTGCTGCTGTAGGAGAACACGTAAAAAGAAAAAAAGAAAAAATCTGTAGGAAAAATAAATAAATCTAGAAGAAAAATCGGTTTGTTAATTTGATTGAATGGCTGATTGATGCGGTGATTGGCTGCTTTTGATTTGGATCAGGTTAATTGGCCTATTTGGGAATGGCAAAGGTGATTTTTTTTTTTTTTTTCTAGTGGAAGGATTATTAAACTCCGAAGGAAATAAAACTTTTTTCACAATTTGAAAATGTTACCTATTACTCGCATGACATTGACTTAGTTGCACACCTGTATTTTATGGTAGATTTTATTCATTTTTAACTGTTTAGGTGGCTTGAATTCTATAAATTATATAATTTTGCGTCCCACTGAATGCATCTTTTTCAGGCCTTTGTAGACCGTTTTTCCTTTTTTTTGTTGGCCAGATTTAAAAGTAAATTGAAACAAGTGCAGTGCTTGACCTGCATGGTACTCCTGTGGGTCACCACTTAAACCACATCAGCACCCAAATCTACCTCTCTGGAAATACTTTACAGAGCTTTGAATATTTTTTTTCTTTGTACAGAACACAGCTTGTAGGTATAAAATGACTGGCCTATTTCTGCAAATTACACCCTGCATGTGCAAGTTTCTTTCACAGAGGAAAAGCCTGCAAAAACACACAGGTGCTGCTACACATAAAGGCTTATTTGTTGCTGTGTAAAGTGGTCCTGCCTGTTGGCCCTACAGTTATTCGCTCTAAAAACAAACTGAACAGCTCATACAGAAAAGCACAGATCCACTCTTTTTTCACATTTTCTAGTATGTTTAATCTGCCTTATGTTCCTGATCCCGAGGTGAATTTAATCAGCGGTTTTTGTGTTAAACGTGTTTACAGGAGGAACTTGTTGAGGGTGAAGTGTACAAAATGCACCACAAACATCGTTATTCACTTTTTAAGCACATACACATGCATAACAGATGCATGTGCATACAGGGTCAACCTTAAGACTGAATACCAATCAGTCAGACAAACCGGCCTCGGCCCCAAACCCCCAGGGTCCCCCCTGGAAAAAACAGTCACTGTGTGGAAATTATATTTTGTATTTTAGGAACTTGTGGCAAATTGATTTGGGAAATTGCACCATTAAATCTGGCAGGCAAAGCAAACAAATGCATGTTGAACATTATGAGCCCATAATGTCTTCCTATCCTGCATAAGGACCCCAATTTTTTTTATGCCATAATGAAAACACCACAAGCAAGAATGTCATTGCAGAGTGCAAAACAAAAAATATTTTAAAAAATACAAATTATGTTGCAAAGAGAGTTCTATGATGTTGTTATTTCTTCATTGTCGGTTTTATGTATATAATATAATATATATCATCGTATAACATTGACTAAATAACAGTTGAGGTGAGGAAACTGAAAGTCTGCAAGTAAAAATATGTTAGAAACGGACCAAAACCACTGCCTGTCTGAGAGGGAATCAAGCTAACATGTAAGCATGTAGTTATGCTAATGTTGGTGAAGGAATAAGCTATTGATATATAATTAATATCAATAGCAAACAGTAGTACTGTATTACTCTGCTGCAAAGGAATTTGATGAATTTTAAACTTCAGAAATAAAGTTGAGGAAGAATCATCAGTAAGATGCATTAAAATATTTAGAATAATATGTCCATGCATCTTACAGTAAAATGTAAGTCACAGTAAAATGTTTTCTGTTTGAGTCTCGTATCTGATGGTTGTCCTTCAGTAATGCTCCACTTTTAATGTTTATTGTTCATATCACATTTTACTGCTGTGGATGTTGATGACTGTACAGCAATGCATCATGTGATGTGTGTTTGGAGCTTTTGGAGCTTTCTTCTGTTCATGAAATCAGAAAAGCATCTTTGTTTTCAGGTTTGTGACGATGTGTTTTACAGCTAAGGATGGTTTCCTTAGCACGTAAAAGATCATCCATAATTTATTTATCATAAATATTCAAAATTAAGTATAAAGCCAAATTAGAATTCTGGAGAGCATGTACCTCAAGATATGAATTCTTTAGAGAATTTACAGTACGAAATACATTTATTCGACATTATAAGTCTCTCACTATATTCCGTGAGTGCACATGAGAGAGTTTATGAAGCAGGATGCGGAAGATGCAAATGGAGTTTCCAAACGCAGATATAAAGAACAAACATTTCTTGAAAATAAGATCTGTCAAGTAATTCAGTCCTGCTGATTGGTGACACCCATGGTCACTGCTGGTAACAAAAGAGTCTTCACAAACAGGATCCAGGGTTCCATTGGTAATGATGAATGAGCTCAGAGACAAGTGAAGACGTCCCGATCTGCGGCTCCGACAGACGGATCGTTGTTGTTGACAAGCGACTTTATTTATTCAGTTTATTACAATATCTGACATGTAAAATACACAAGAGCCAACATGCTAAACATTCGTCCTAAAACAAGAAAAACACCCATCTATCCATCCATACATCCATACATACATACATACATACATACATACATACATACATACATACATACATTTTCTTATAGATGAAATAAGAAAATGGATGGAAGACAAGAAAAATATCACTATGAAAATGAACTGAGAGTAATACTAAAAGTAAGAGGAAAAATCTGGTTAAGTTGATATCTGTGGACCGATCAGGGTGACTTATACATTGTATACAGGGTCTCTATAGAGGTGGCATAAAATACGAAAAAATTCTAAATCTGATGCAAATGGTATAACCATGTTTACTACATGTGACGCATGTAGAAGGGTTTATTTTGTTTTGAAACATGCTATGGAGAAGATGACCAACAAACAAGTCACATTAAAACCATCTTATCATGGAAAATATGATTGAAATATAATTTCCAGAAAGCTCAACTATACATATCCTGGAAATACAATGTGGAAAGGAAAAATCCTGATCTAAATACAGGCCGAAATCTTGACTTGATTTTCTTCAAAAACATTTTTTTAACCTTTTAATTTTTTGCAGTGTTCACATAAAGTTTCATGGGGCTATAACTGATAAAAACGATTTCTAACAGACAGATAAAGATAACTTTTTTTTTTCAAGCTCATGTTTTGAATGTAGTTCACACTGACTGTTCTCATAAATCTCACTGCAGCAACTAGCAGGATCTGAACCAGTCAAGTGGACAAATAAAGTCAGCGGCTAGCTGTTGATGTCGGTGAAGAGGAGAAGCTTCTCAGTCAACAGTCAGATATTATTCTCAGCAGTTGCTGGAGTCCAGGTAGTAATGTTGTTAAGTAATTTTTCCCTCTCGCATTAGGAAAATCCATCCTGATTTTCTACCTTTTGAGCATGTTATTGCTCAGCCATAAGGAAGCCCTGTTAAAAATAGTTGAAGAATGACAAAAAACAAAAGTCAGGGAGGACAGATGTTGAGATGTTACTCAGACTCTCATAGCTTATGAGCCATTGGCTGATTATTTTAATTTATCAAAGGTAAAAATATTTGAATTCCTTTATTTCATTGATCCTGTCATCAGGTCTGTCATCCTGACTAATCGGAGATGCCAGGCTAGACTGTCATTATTTTTCATTATCAACACAGGAGAGAGTTACATAATTTTCAAACAGCACAGTTTAGTCTGGGTGTTTTAACCTTGAAAAGCAGCAGGAACACAGTTATGGTCTGACACAGAGTCTGTTACATCTGGGTCAAAGCTGAGCTGCAAAACTCATCCTTGATGCATAAAAGTTATTACATAATGAGCCGGGGGTGGTGGTGGTGGGGGGGGTACTTCCTTTTGTGACTGAGTTAACGGGACAGCTGGATAGGAACAACACGACTGTGTTCTTTAACTTAAACGAGGATTACTAGTTGTTATTACTTAAATGTACTGTCATTGGCAAGCCATTTCTGTCGCGTCATTCCACTGAGTGTTTATAAAGATGGAAAACATGACAGCCGTCTGGAAAGGAATCAAAAACTCTTGGTCGCCTACTAGGGGCCTGGTGCAGTATCTGTGACAAATGCCCAAGTTACACAAGTTAGGCTAAAAGCTAACTTGTGTAACTATGACTCAATCTTGACTGTGTTGCCTAGTGACCAGTGCAATGCTTAAACTTCTCAGATTGGAAGAGCCATCACTATCAAAAAGTGTCAATGCTATGAATATGAGTATTTTTGGTTTTCAGTCCAGTGTCTCAACAACCTCTGAATGAATTGGTTGATCCTGTCGTCAGCTGTCAAAGACAGGAACATCTGCTTCTCCTTAAAGCACCAGCTGTACTGTAAAAGTAATACCTGATGTTGGGTACTCTGTACTGAATGGAAAAACCACAAAAACACCAGTGGAGCTGAGCTGAGTTGAGCCAGTGCAATGCAGTGGAAATGGGGCTTAAGATGTCTCCACGGGTGACGGTCACAATTCATGTCCACAGTCCAAAAAAACATGGTGGCTGCAGGAACCAACACCTGTTTCAAACTGCTCCACCGTCTTAGGATGTCACTTCGTTTTTAACGGAAATGCTGCTGTAATATCTTCATCATTTAGGGGGTGACAGGGGCTCAGTGGTAAAGCAGGCAGTAGAGCGGGTCATCCAATGTTCCCAAGATTGCCGGTTCGATTCCCGCTCCTGCCCACCCACCTCGGAGTGTGAGCTGACAGTGGGAGGCGTCAGCTCACCTCCCGTGCACTGCCGAGGGGCCCTTGAGCGAGGCGCCCTTGAGCAAGGCACCGTCTCCTTTACAAGTTGCTGATTTGGGGGCACCAAAAAGGAGCTGCTCGCCACTCTACTTCCCACTGCATGCATACAGGCCCCCTTGTGTGTGTGTGTGTGTGTGTGTGTGTGTGTGTTCAGGGCCTGTACACACTAATATATATGCATGTGATTGATTAATTAGAGTGTGCCACTAATTTCCCTTCGAGGATTAATCAAGTATATAAGACTAGCAGGAACCCGTGGAAATTCCACGATAAAACAATAGTATCAGATTTCATATCAAACATATGAAAACAAATGTATTGGTATTATAAACCAAGCGTACCCATCACAGAGTTCTCCCACCAGCAGGCAGCACATCCCGGTCTGACCCAGAACTGGCGTGGGCATCTTTGGCGAGGAACGTGAATGAATGAATGAATAAATAAATATGTAAACTTCATGACTCATAAAGAAAGAAACAGACAAACAAATTTAATTTTTTCAAAATTTAACTTTAATTTAAAATATTTTAGTAATCTACGTGTTTATCAACACGTGTTTCACGTGGAGCTGTCATAGCCGGTTTTAACTCCGTCCATTCTGTGTGTACATGTAGACATGGGTCACACACACTAACGTCACAGCGGTTTCCGTCACAGGCAGACGTCCCCGGATAGAAAAAGTTTTGGTTAAAAGTTTCGCTGGCCGATGCCTTACGCCATATTGTTCACGTGATTCCTTCTGGCAGATGCGCCGTGATTGGTTGGGCGTTAGCGGGTAGAGTTAAAACGTGACACTGAGGGTTTCAGGTGAGCTTATTTAAACATATAGGGTGGGAAGATAAATTTAAAAATTATAAACTACAGGAAAAGTGTTTTTGCTTTTTTTTTTTTTCTAATATCCTGAACTGGTTGCCAATAAGAGCCAGTAATGGTACAGGCTTAAGGGAAGGTCCATAGCTGGTCATCACCCATATAAAACTAAATTTGGTCATGGTTTTGAACATGTACAGTATGTGTATGATTGGGAGGTTGGAGGCCAGTGGCTGTTTTTTGTTTGTGTGTTGATAGTGTAGCGCTAAGTCAGGTACGTAACGTTAGAGGGTGGAGAAAAAGGGAACAGGAGGAAGAGTGTGACCCAGATACAGGCAGACGAGGCAGATCAGAGGCACTTCAGAGATTCAAAACTCTTTTGGAGAAATTGAGGCAGGCAAGGGCATAAACCAAGAAGGCAGTTGAACAACACAAGTAATCCAATCCAATTGAAGCACAAAGCACAAATGAGAAAAAAAATAGGGTCCAACGAATAAAGTTAAGAAAAATATGTTACAAAGAAAAGCCTGAAGGGTTGACCGGTAGGGGACGAGGTATGACGATGGTGGATCTACTGGAGGAGAACTTCCAAACACTAATTCTGGTGAGGCACAATGATGATGGTAGTGAAAACTGTCAAATCACCAGATTAAAAATTGGACTTATTATATAGTAAACGCCTCAGCCCCTAATTCTCATTAGCTTATAGCAGGCAGTAAACATAAAAGCCACCTGTTTGATTAACAATATGCACAAACTAATACTTCCTGTAATCACGTGACCTCCTTATGACAAAGAAGAGGAGCTGAACTCCACCTGCCGACTTCCGTGGGGATCAGAAGGCAGGAGGTGTAAAATCCTCACCGACTGATCTCTCAACATGGTTTGCAGTGAAGAAAAATGAAAGAAAAGTAAACACGTCATCAGATCACGTGCTTCGGCGGGGGCGGTTTTTGTCAACAGTAGTACACAAGCTAACGGTAGCTTGATCCACTCAATTTTTGGGGGGGAAAATCTTGAATATAGAGCATTCCTCTAAAGGGAATGAGGGAGCTAAGAAACATCTGTGAAGATGTCATATTAGCAGATAATCTGGGCTGGACATCCAAGGTCTCTGCTGCAGACACAAATGGAGATTGAGAGTCAGGAAGAAGAAAAGTGAGGAGATATTTTAAAATATGGTGATGGCTGTGGTGGCAGCGGTCAAGGAAATAGCATGGCTGAGTAACGGGAGGACTTAATGGTATAAACACACACACACACACACACAACTGATTTAGTCACAAAAAGCAGTGAAGCTGTGCAAGCAGACACACACTTAACTCATGCAACCACACATGCATATTCATTTTATCCTGTCTCACTCACATGCATATGAACACACACACACACACACACACACACACACACACACACACACACACACACACATACACACACACACATGCACGCACACATGCACATACACAAGCACACCGCCCCTCTGTGGTCTCTAACAGCGTGTTTTTGCCAAACACCTGTGTAATCGTACAGCTGTGGAGAATGCTGGGAAAGGACCGGGGGAACTGAACACCACACAGCTAATACCCTTTGATTCCACCCGGATGACTGTGTGTGTGTGTGTGTGTGTGTGTGTGTGTGTGTGTGTGTGTGTGTGTGTGTGTGTGTGTGTGTGTGTGTGTGTGTGTGTGTGTGTGTGTGAGTGAGTGTAAGCATATGAATGTGTAAAGTGTGGGTGCTTAGAAGATTGGAGAGAAAGAGAGAGGAAGAGGAAAAGAAAGTGCATGACTCTTGGCTCAAGTTTGTACTGTGTGTGTGTGTGTGTGTGTGTGTGTGTGTGTGTGTGTGTGTGTGTGTGTGTGTGTGTGTGTGTGTGTGTGTGTGTGTGTGTGAGAGAGAGAGAGAGAGAGAGAGGCAGAGAGAGATATAATCTGTCCCCAGTATCATCATTCTCTAACATTCCTCCATCCTCATCCTCCTCCAGCTGAACTCATTCTTGTCTTCCTCCTACCAAACACCAACAGAGCAGAAGAAGTGTCTGTCACGTCTTTACTATTGAAAAGATAAGATTCTATTTTACAAATGAAGTGTGTCTGATAACTGCACACATCAGTTATATCATGTCAATCATTTTTATCTTTCTGAGTTGCCACTTTAAGTCATTTACAAGTTCACTTCCTACTTCTGACTATTCATTTCTCTTCAATCATTTTTCTCAGTTGTTTTCCAAACTCTTTTTTTCGTGCCTTGTTAGAATCCTAGCCCGTCTGCTGCCGCTGTACTTCCCGTGGTATTGCTCTGTTTTACCACCACAGCTGTTGACGGAGTGATCACGTCCACCACCTTCAACTACGTTTGAACACCAAGCATCATCATTGTAAACACAGAGGCATCCTCCCTGGTCCTGGAGTCCTGCTCTCCGTCAGCTCTCTGTAACAGTCATTGACCAGCCTGGTACACTTCCTCTGTTCCATTCAATTGTTATTGTGTCTCCTGCAATGAGGAAAAGACGAAGATAAAACAGGATATATGGAAAGAGGAATGAGGAGAAAACCTGGCAAAGGGACAAGGACAGTAACGGCGGCCGAGGCCACTGCTGGAGGATGTGGTTCAAAGGGTGCACTCTGCACTCGCTGCCCTAGCTGGCCTCAAAGAGTTGACAAAGAAGTTTTGACGAATGAGCTAAAAATTTCCACATCTTGACACAAATGTGGGGAAGCAGCCTCACCTGCACCCCCAGCCTCACCCCTTTCCTCCATCCTTAAGGTGAAGGTGACAATTATTAACAGCTAAAGACCTGAGGAGCTTTCTTTGAGAGGGAAAAGCTCAGCAGGTGTCAAATCTCACCGTTGAGTTCTTGCTTGTGTGAGTCTTTCTATGAGCGTGAAAGTGGATGTTTGTAGACGACAGTGTGTTTGTGTGTGTGTGTGTGTGTGTGTGTGTGTGTGTGTGTGTGTGTGTGTGTGTGCTCATGTGTGTTATCCTTGGCCTTGGTGTTTTCTTGGGATAAGGAGGTAGGTGCCAAGCAGATGGTTTACACAGGTGTCTCCACTATGTATGTACCATATGTGTGCGTGTGTGTGTCAGCGTGTGTGTCAGTGTGTGTGAGGGTTACAGAGAAAGACAGCGCTGGAGGGAAGTATTTGGGAGCAGGTTCAGGCCACTTCCTTCTGTTTGTAAAGTCGTTTTCTATGTCAGTGCAGTTTTATCAACTGCTGTTTACATTTGGAAGCTAAAGTCTTATCCTGATGTACTCTGGGTTCATTGGCAACAGTTTAAACAACTCAGCACAACAGAATGTGTTTTTTCTATGATATAACGCAAAGTGCTTTTTCTGACTACTGCAGTCAGAAAGCGATTCCACCCCTTATGACGAACGTATGTAGTTCTTTGTAGAGACACTTCAGCTGCTGTGACCTGCTGTAAACGTGATGCGTAGCCAGACACCAGCTTGTGGCAGCATCTGAGGAAACCTTTTCCCATTCCTGATGGGAAAAGGCCTCTAATTATATTGTACTCTTGAAGTTACCGGCTGCTTTTGCCATCTTAAAATCCCAGAAATTTCATGGGATTCAAATTAGGAAACTACCGTAGATTTATCCTGTATGTCTCCTGAAACCAAGAATCAGTGGACTTTGAGGTTTTGTTTGGGGTTATTTTTGAGGCTCTTTACTCTATGCAGATGATGAGATTTTTTCTTCTATAATTTTTTGATTCTTCATGGAATCCATAGTACCCTGTAGAGCAGCAGTCCCCAACCTTTTTTGCGCCATTTAAGACAATATTTTCACGGACCGGCCTTCATTTGCTCGATAATCGTTAATGATGCCAGGACAACTGTAGTCTAATAATAAATCATCTGTACTAGTTTTATGTAAAATGCAGACATCAACAGACAATAAACACCCTTTATTTCATAAATTGATAATCAACATCTCTGTAAACGAAATAATTGTAAGAAATAATTGTATTAAAAACTTGATTCAAGTGACTGCACTGATGAGGTTTATTTTGAAATATAGCGACTTAGAATTAGTGCATTCAATGCAGGAGAAATACTGATCATTTCCAATATAAGGGTGAACAAGTCAATCAAATAATAATAGTTACAATAATGAGAACTAGTGGCTGAGGACCGCTGATCTAGGGGAAATGGTAGACAGAGAGGATTATGATGACTTGTATGCTAGGTTTGACAGTAAGGAGGGAAAGACTGATCAACCTGTATACAGGCTGGCAAGACAGAGAGACAGAGATTGGAAGGACCAGCAGCAGGTTAGGGTGATTAATGATAGGGATGGAAGTCTATTGACAGGGGCCAGTAGTGTGATGGGAAGATGGAAAGAGTACTTTGAAGAGTTGATGAACGTGGAAAATGAGAGAGAACAAAGACTAGAAGAGGTGACTGCTGTGGACCAGGAAGTAGCAAAGATTAGTCAGGATGAAGTGAGGAGAGCACTGAAGAGGATGAAGAATGGAAAGGCAGTCGGTCCTGATAATATACCTGTAGAGGTTTGGAAGTGTCTAGGAGAGGTGGCAGTAGAGTTTCTGACTGGGTTGTTCAACAAGATCTTAGACAGTGAGAAGATGCCTGAGGAATGGAGGAGAAGTGTGCTGGTGCCCATTTTTAAGAACAAGGGAGATGTGCAGAGTTGTGGTAACTACAGAGGAATAAAGCTGATGAGCCATACAATGAAGTTATGGGAAAGAGTAGTGGAAGCTAGACTAAGGGCAGAAGTGAGCATTTGTGAGCAGCAGTATGGTTTCATGCCAAAAAAGAGTACTACAGATGCAGTATTTGCTTTGAGGATGTTGATAGAGAAGTACAGAGAAGGCCAGACGGAGCTGCATTGTGTTTTTGTAGATCTGGAGAAAGCTTATGACAGGGCGCCCAGAGAGGAACTGTGGTATTGTCTGAGGAAGTCTGGAGTGGCAGAGAAGTATGTTAGAGCGGTGCAGGACATGTATGAGGACTGTAAGACAGTGGTGAGGTGTGCTGTAGGTGTGACAGAGGAGTTCAAGGTGGAGGTGGGACTGCATCAGGGATGTATATTTTGCATTTGAAGCATAAATGTGATTAAATCATGAGAAGCATCGTGTCAATCAGTTTTATTACTGCATACACTCCAAATGCAGTTTGTGAACATAAGCATGACTAGGAGCGGCATGGTGACACAGTGGGTCGTGTTGTTGCCACACAGCTAGAAGGTTCAATTCCTTTCTGTGCAGAGTTTGTATTTTCTTCTCATGTCTGCATGGGTTCTTTCTGGGTACTCCGGATTCCTCTCACATCCAAAAACATACAACTTAGGTGAACTGATCATTCTAAACTGCCTGTAGGTGTGAATGTGAGCGTGAGTGGTTTTTAATCTTTCGTGTGGCTCCGCAATGCACAGACATTGTGCTGGAAGTTTCCCTCGCCTCTCGCCTGTAAGTCAGCCGGGATATGCCCCGGCAACTCCCTCGACCCACAAAAGTAGAAGAAGCGGTCAAGAGAATGATTGAATGAATGAAGCATGACTAAAAACCTTGAACGCTTACCATCTTCCTCTCCATCATCTTCTCTATTACTAATGTCATTAGTATTTCCATATCTATCACTTTACAACTACATCATCATCACTGTTGTGTGACTGCTGATGATATTATGTTCAATCATTCCTAAAATAAATTTTAAAGAAAATGTTATCGTCTATGCATCGTTCATCATCATAACATGTTAAAAGATATATTAGAGTTCATTATTATTACCTTCTTTTGATTTATTAACCACAAATGTAGGTTGCTGTGTTCGAGTCCAACTTCTGCTGACTGGACATGGACGAGGCACAGCAGCCATGTGGGAGAACATATGAATATGACTATTGTGCTTAAGTGCAATGTTGAGAGGAGTGTGTGTGTGTGTGTGCGTGTGTGTGTGTGTGTGTGTGTGTGTGTGTGTGTGTGTGTGTGTGTGTGTGTGTGTGTGTGTGTGTTGAGAGGTTTAATAGGAAGGCAGAGGTGCACAGTCAGCAAACAGAAAGGAGAGAGGAAGGTTGAGAGATATTCCGGGAAACAGAAAGGAAGCAAGAGAACGAGAGAGAGGGCAGGAAAAGTAAAAATAGAGAAGAGGAGAAGAAAGTGGGAGCAGCTTTTTCTCAAATCAAAACACACACGCACACACACACACACACACACACACACACACACACACACACACACACACACACACACACACGCACACACACACACACACACACACACACACACACACACACACACACACACACACACACACGCACACACACACACACATACACACAGACACGCACACACAGTGATAGATGATGAGGAGAGGCTGCTTCATTCTGACAGCAGATGCATCCCAGCCACAGGTGCCCCTGAGGTCTGAGCTTTGTGGTGGATGTGTGGAGTTTTGTTGTGTTCTGATGCTGTATAAAAAGATCTGAACCACTTCAGACATAAAGCTCAGGCTTGACTGTTTCAGTTGATATAAACAGTGTGTTTGTCAGACTTCCAACACACATACCTACATAGCCACAGACACAGCTCTATACTTCAACTGCTTGGGTCATGTTCATTGTAGCCTATATGGGAACGTTAGCATAAATGCCAATGATTTTAACGTTACGTTTACATCAGACTTTACATCTGTTAAATTTGTGGCTTTAGTTTGCTTGACTCATTCTCATGTTACCCAACCAGAACTTATGTAAATGCACAGCAGAAAAATAATTGATATTATTATAGTAATTGCTTGTTGCAAATGTCTTTGCCTTATAACCAGCGTGTATGACCCTGGGGAACATGCTTTTTTTTGCTGTACTGGAATAAAGTGTAATTGCACATCCACTGCAGTAGTTAGCAGTGATGCTCTCATTGTCAGGTGTGTGCAGTGAGTAGTAGCTCTATGGTGTAGGGTTAGGCGATATGAATTACAGTAAACAAACACTCAAGAGACAACATGAAATTTTTTTTAACAGGGATGAAAAAGGCGGAGCGAGACAAAGATAGTGAGACAAGAGCAAGTCACCCGAAAGCTAAGACAAGGAAATATGACAAAGCGTCTGTAGCGCTGAGCCTCACTGTGACTACAGTGGGAGACGAGGAGAGGCCGGTGTGTTTACTGTGTCTAATAATTCTGGCAGCAGACAGCATGAAGCCTAATAGATTAAGGCGCCACTTAAAGACATTACACCCCAATCACGCTGATAAACCGTTGGAGTTTTTTCAGTGAAAACGTGCCAAATATTGCCCACAATCATCTCGCTTTGTGAATGCTACTTCAGTAAACCAGCGAACTCTGTTAGCATCATATAAGGTGGCGTACCAAAATGCTCAGTGCAAAAAGCAGAGGAGCTGAAAACATTGAGCAGATGCTGACAGTTCAGAATCATGCTTCAAACCTCGCTTTGAATAGCTGTGCACTGCCTAGACGAGCTCCTTGTAGCCATTAATCCTCACTTCTTCATTTTGATTAAAAAAAGGGGAAAAAAAGAGCACAAATTGTTTTTCTGTTTTAGGTTAAAGTGTTTTATATATTTAGCTCCTCAGTTAATGTTGCTGAACTGAACTTGAATTTTTTATTAATTACTGATTTTATTTAATTTTATTTCAAAATGTTTACAGTTTAAAGTGTGTTTTTTTAATTTTAGGCAAATTGGTGCCCTAAAAGTCTTTTCCATTAGAGACTACAAAATAATGTTTATAAAAATATTCTTTGTTATAAATTGAACTATAATTCTTTTTTGTTTTCTTTAATGTTAATAAGGATGCAGTGTTGGTGTACTTATACCAATTTTATAGAAAAATGATGTTTATAGTTGCGGAAGAGAGTGGGAAGTGCGAATTGTTTTCTTCTTGCTAGGGGGGGTGTAACAGAAAATAATTGAGAAGCACTGTCTTATACATACTAGAGGACCAGTAGTCCGTGCTTGCTACGTTTTTGAAGTCAAGAAGCCCTCATTGAATACTGACGGAATGACAACCTTTCCATCAGCAGGCTATTAGTCATTTAGAAGCTTTAATACCACATATCCAGATAGCCTCTGATGCATACAGAGCTTCAAGTTGAAGTTGTCATAAAAAGGCAGAATGTTTGGCAGGTTTTGGTCAGTAATTCCTATATCATCTCTGAGAGAATGACGTAGTTTTGTCTTACTACTTGCAACTGAAGGGTAAGTAAATGCTAAATATTCAATATTCTGAACTACAGACATACTGGTTGTCCAAGAAAAGCACTGAGTGGCAATAAAGAAAATTTATATGTCAAAATTTGACTGAATGCATTTAAAATAGGTAATAAGACTTAGGGACATTCTAGATTTAATTATTAGCGTACAAAGAAAATGTGCTAATGTAAATGTAGCCACAAGAGGACACAAGCCACCAGTGTCTTATTGTGCCGGTCCAAAGCCCGGATAAATACAGAGGGTTGCGTCAGGAAGGGCATCCGGCGTAAAACTTTTGCCAAATGAAAGATGCGAATCAAACCTATGACTTCCATACCGGATTGGTCGAGGCCCGGGTTAACAACGACCGCCATCGACGCTGTTGACCTACAGGGCGCCGGTGGAAATTGGACTACTGTTGGTCAAAGAAGGAGAGGAGGAAAGTGTGTTTGTAGGAAGAGAGAGAAGAGGAACGCCAAGAGTATATGACTGAGAGTAGGGACTTGGAACTATGACAAGAAAAGGTAGAGAGTTGGTTGACATGATGCAGAGGAGGAATGTAGACATATTGTGTGTCCAGGAGACCAGGTGGAAAGGTAGCAAAGCTAGAAGTTTAGGAACAGGGTTCAAGTTCTTCTATCATGGTGTAGATCGGAAGAGAAATGAAGTAGGAGTTATCTTGAAGGGGGAGTTTGTTAGGAATGTTCTGGAGGTAAAAGGAGTGTCGGATAGAGTGATGAGTCTGAAGCTAGAAATAGAAGGTGTGATGTTCAATGTTGTTAGTGGGTATGCTCCGCAGGTAGGATGTGAGCTGGAGGAGAAGGAGAAATTCTGGCTGGACTTTGATGAGGTGATGCAGAGCATACCTAGAAGTGAGAGAGTTGTCATTGGTGCAGACTTCAATGGACATGTTGGTGTAGGTAACAAAGGTGATGAGGAGGTGATGGGCAGGTTTGGTATCCAGGCGAGGAACACAGGACAGATGGTAGTTGACTTTTCAAAAAGGATGGAAATGGCTGTAGTGAATACTTTCTTCCAGAAGAGTCAGGAACATAGGGTGACCTATAAGAGTGGTGGTAGGAGCACACAGGTAGACTACATCTTGTGTAGACGATGTAACCTGAAGGAGATCAGTGACTGTAAAGTAGTGGTAGGTGAGTGTGTAGCCAAACAGCATAGGATGGTGGTGTGTAGGATGACTCTGGTGGTGAGGAAGATGAAGAGGGCAAAGGCAGAGCAGAGGACAAAATGGTGGAAGCTAAAAAAGGAAGGGTATTGCATGACCTTTAGGAAGGAGTTAAGACAGGCTCTGGGTGGTCAGGAGGTGCTTCCAGATGACTGGACAACTACAGCTAATGTGATCAGGGAGACAGGTAGGAGAATACTTGGTGTGTCATCTGGACGAAAGTAGATAAGGAGACTTGGTGGTGGAATGAGGAGGTACAGGAGTGTATACAGAGAAAGAGGTTAGCTAAGAAGAAGTGGGACACTGAGAGGACTGAGGAGAGTAGACAGGAGTACAGGGAGATACAACGTAAGGTGAAGGTAGAGGTAGCAAATGCCAAACAAGAAGCTTATGATGACTTGTATGCTAGGTTGGAAAGTAAGGAGGGAGAGACTGATCTATACTGGTTGGCAAGACAGAGAGATAGAGATGGGAAGGACGTGCAGCAGGTTAGGGTGATTAAGGTTAGGGACGGAAGCCTATTGACAGGAGCCAGTAGTGTGATGGGAAGATGGAAAGAGTACTTTGAAGAGTTGATGAACATAGAAAATGAGAGAGAAGAAAGACTAGAAGAGGTGACTGTTGTGGACCAGGAAGTAGCAAAGATTAGTCAGAATGAAGTGAGGAGGGCACTGAAGAGGATGAAGAATGGAAAGGCAGTCGGTCCTGATAATATACCTGTAGAGGTTTGTAAGTGTCTAGGAGAGGTGGCAGTAGAGTTTCTGACTGGGTTGTTCAACAAGATCTTAGACAGTGAGAAGATGCCTGAGGAGTGGAGGAGAAGTGTGCTGGTGCCCATTTTTAAGAACAAGGGAGATGTGCAGAGTTGTGGTAACTACAGAGGAATAAAGCTGATGAGCCATACAATGAAGTTATGCGAAAGAGTAGTGGAAATAGTGGAAGCTTTGAGGATGTTGATAGAGAAGTACAGAGAAGGCCAGAGAGAGCTGCATTGTGTTTTTGCAGATCTGGAGAAAGCTTATGACAAGGTGCCCAGAGAGGAACTGTGGTATTGTATGAGGAAGTCTGGAGTGGCAGAGAAGTATGTTAGAGCGGTGCAAGACATGTATGAGGACTGTAAGACAGTGGTGAGGTGTGCTGTAGGTGTGACAGAGAGGTTCAAGGTGGAGGTGGGACTGCATCAGGGATCAGCTCTGAGCCCCTTCTTGTTCGCTATGGTGATGGACAGGCTGACAGACGAAGTTAGACAGGAATGTCCATGGACTATGATGTTTGCAGATGACATTGTGATCTGCAGTGAGAGCAGGGAACAGGTGGAGGGGAAGCTAGAGAGGTGGAGGTTTGTTCTGAAAAGGAGAGGAATGAAGGTTAGCCGCAGTAAGACAGAGTACATGTGTGTGAATGAGAGGGACCCATGTGGAAGAGTGAGGTTACAGAGAGAAGAGATCAAGAAGGTGGAGGATTTTAAATACTTAGGGTCAGCAGTCCAGAGCAATGGAGCGTGTGAAAAAGAGGTGAAGAAGCGTGTACAGGCAGGATGGAATGGGTGGAGAAAAGTGTGTGATAGAAGAGTTTCAGCTAAAATGAAAGGAAAGGTGTACAAAACTGTGGTGAGACCAGCGATGTTGTTTGGTCTAGAGACAGTGTCACTGAGGAAAAGACAGGAAGCAGAGCTGGAGGTAGCAGAGATGAAGATTCTAAGGTTCTCTCTGGGAGTGACCAGGAAGGATAGGATCAGGAATGAGTACATCAGAGGGACAGCACATGTTAGAGGTTTTGGAGATAAAGACAGAGAGGCCAGACTGAGATGGTTTGGACATGTCCAGAGGAGAGATAGTGAATCTATTGGTAGAAGGATGCTGAGTTCTGAACTGCCAGATAGGAGGCCTAGAGGAAGACCAAAGAGGAGGTTTATGGATGTAGTGAGGGAGGACATGAAGGTAGTTGGTGTGAGAGAAGAGGATGCAAAGGACAGGGTTAGTTGGAGGCAATTGATTCGCTGTGGCGACCCCTGAAGGGAAAAGCCGAAAGGAAAAGAAGAAGAAGAAGAAGAAGAAAGAAGAAAATTACCATTGTTGGTATATTGTGCCTTCCTTACATTGTTGTGTGGAATTGCTATTGCAATGTGATAACTATTGTTGCCCATGGTGATGCCATCATGATGCAATTATTATGTGATTGTCCTTGAATAAAGTAGCAATGAAGCTCAGTGTGTTGATATCTGAATCAGGAACTGGGGTGGGATTACAAGTTTTCTTCTTCCGACTCCCTTTCTGGCAGAATTGTATTGTTGAGTTATGATTTTTTTCTTATTTATTTGCTTATTTAATTATTATGGAGTTTTTTTTTGGGGGGGGGGTGTTTGTTTTTTCCTTGCCCTGCATAAATGAATAAATAATAATAATAATAAAGTGCTTGGTTCTATGGGTGGTGATGCATTTATGAAAACAGCCTAAACCTTGAGATTACGATTGGGCAAGTAACTACTCCCACACTTAAGTAAAAAATTACATTTAGGGTTTTTTCATCATTTTAGATCAGCTTTTTTGCTGTTAAATATGTATCTGTGAAAATCTAAAAATTAAGAAATATGCACCATAAAGTCCCTTCATGTGTCCACGCAAATTTACAAAAGTCGATTTTTTTTAAAATGTCCTCCTTCTCAAGGTGTAGAGCTCTAATTGGTCTTGACAAGGACAGAGGTGGAAGTATACACACACACGCACACACACACACACACACACACACACACACACACACACACACACACACACACACACAGACACCCAGTACACCTTGGCCCTGAGTCAAGGTGACTTGAACTTCACCAATTATCTGTCTTCATGAAAACACACCACTGACCTTATGACAGAAACACACAATATTTCTGTTTTTGTCACATGTGAGCATACGACTATCACACACACACACACACACACACACACACACACACACACACACACACACACACACACACACACACACACACACACACAGACACACACAAATTCATTCATTACACAACAGTTTCAGAAAGCATGACTGTTCAAAAGCCGTTTCATCTCATGTGTTACAACAGTGTGATACATTTTTACATGGCCACACCTAAAAAAACTACAACACAAAGGCAAAACATTCTCATATGCTATTATGCTAAAATCAACACTCGCTGCTTTTTCTTCAATCTAAATAACTTTATGGCAACACAGGGAAGGACATGGCAGATTAAACTCATAACAATAACACAAACCTTGTTCAGTCAGACTACTGTTAAAGTTCAGGAGATCTAATTAACAAGGACACATGAGTACGCGTATCACACATTGTTTGAGTCACATACGGAGTTAATTCACGTCTGCTGACTGGATTGAAAATTCAATCAGGAATCAAGAAGATACAGTCACATGCAGTAGTTTCTGGTTAATTGAGGAAACTATAGTAAAAGACTGTTGAAAAAATTCTGCATTTCTTTATTCAGATCAGTTCCATACTGCTGATCACAAATGCTCACTTCTGCCCTCAGTCTAGCTTCAACTACTCTTTTCCATAACTTCATTGTATGGCTCATCAGCTTTATTCCTCTATATATACATATATTCCTGTCATTAGCTACATGCTAATGACAGGATTTCGAACATGGTCACAATCCAACACCTTCATATTTATATACTGTATTTGCAGGTATGCAATTTTAGCCTGACATGGTATTGTGCTGACATTAGCCATTAGCAGCCTTTACAAATCATGAAAAGCTGGACATAAAATTCAAAATTTTGACTTATTACAGATTGTTATTTTGACCCTATTTGAGTGCTTGGGGGATAATTATGGGATTACCACAGTTTATGGTCTTCAGTTGTCCAGGGACAATGGGACACTACTAAAATCTGACTGTACATATAATTTAGTAGCTACTCAAAAGGGTGGATTTAGCTTTACTTTGCAGAGCTTAGGTTATTTGATGTAATACTTTGCTTCATTCTACATGTGCAAGAAAACCCAACTACCACGTCTGCTTCTCATTAACCCTTTACTTTTACAGGTTAACATGTGCATTCCTTTCTCTTTGGATGAAAAATGCACACACACACACACACACACACACACACACACACACACACACACACACACACACACACACACACACACACACACACACACACACACACACACACACACACAAACACACATATACTCAAATACAGTACTGCTCCAAGGCAGAAGAAAAGTCTTGTTTCACAGCAACTAATGGTTTTAATAATGTTTGGTTGGCCAAGTTTTTGAGAGAGGGAGACCAAAGCCATTTGCAGAGATTGCAGGCAGCTGCTGGGAAAATACCTTAACATAAGCATGCGGGGACACACACACACACACACACACACACACACACACACACACACACACACACACACACACACACACACACACACACACACACACACACACACACACACACACACACACAGGGGCCTTTGAACAACCAGATGTGGCTGTGCAGCAGGTTGTGAGCATCAGTGAAGCAAAGACATGGTGAGAGGAGGGCTGGGTTTAAACTAGTTTAATGGAATACAGATTTCGTCAACCTACTTCAGCCTGAGGAAACACCATATGCAGTTGCTTCCAGGACTTTTATAGGGTGATTCCTGATATTTTGCATTTTTTCCCCCAAAAAATCTATTGATAAGCGTTAGAGTAGGTAGAGCACGGTCTAACCTCTAGCTTCTTTGATTGCTATCATCTTCACACAAATAGATCTGCGTCCAGTCTCACAGGTGTTTTTAAGTCACATGCTTGCCCTTCAGAAGTCACATGCTCATGAAACAGGAAGTGACATTTGCAAAACAAGAAACACATCATCAAGACATCCCAAGAAAACAAGTATTTATCTCAGTCCACCCAATACTCTTTGTGCTGTCTTCCTGGTCTTCAGTGCATCTTTAATATAACTTGACCAGCGTCTGTGTCTTTCTGGATTAAGGAAGTAGATGACTGGCACAAAGTAAATCTTAATGAATGTAATTAAGACAACATCACCATGGTGTTAACTGTGGCCTAGGCTCAATGAGCAGTTAAAAATCTCTTCATCATAATGGAAAATTAAATACATTTTCTGTGCATACACACAGGTACCCTTCACCAGATTCCCTGATGCTGTCAGAAACATCTATGTTTGCATTGTTCCGGTTTTAGTGACAATGTGCTTCCTAGCTTGTTTGTTTATTTTGTCAGATAAATGTCTCAATAAATTATTGATAGCTGATTAGTTTTTGTGTAGCGGATGGTACCTGTACTTATCTGAGGATTCTAGATCACTTTTTCTTCATCATAAAGCACTGCCCTATCAAAATAAAATCTGCTGTATGCATGGACAATCCAGTTCATGACGCAGCACCATTACTTGGGATTACATCTGGATCTGGGAGATTAGAATATGATACATTTACTGGGGGTCATATAATACTAACAGCATAGCTTCTTTTCAAATGGCTCAGAAGATACTTAAGTAATCTACATTTGTTATTTAGATTTTATCTCCATAATATCAAAAAGCTTTGCTGTCATTCTAGGAGACCCTGATGAGTCTCTTCATTTTACTAAATAATCTAGACTAAACCTTGGTGCCACACAAGTCCCAGCATAAGTTTTATCTCTGACTATCAGGGGGATGAATCAGGATTAAATCATTCTGAAACTTCTCTAGTCTAAATATGTAATTACAGGAATGCTGCCTCTGTAATCTCAGAGTGTAACCGTCTTGCCATTTCTTATATAGCACACACATTACTATTTCCTTAGAAAACATTTGTTTTGGATTTCCACTTGTGGTGGACAAGAACTCAATGCCATTAAAAGTCCAGACATTTGAGGTGTAAATACCATATATATTGTACATGACAGCAAAAACCACAGTTGTACGTTTTGTTTTGAAGTAGAGATACTGAACACCAGCGCAGAGGACAGATGTTTCATTTCACTCTTAATCCACACTCCACAAAAGGACAAAAAGACTTAGAAATGTAGCAGGAGTTTTTTGTATGTGAATTTTTAGTTTGCTTTCCCTTCAAAGCCTCATGTGCCCCTTTTGTCATTGACCATGCATGAAAACAGGCGATGTAGATTTTTCCATATGTCTGGTCCAGAGGACACATTTTTGTTGGTATAAAATCTTTGTTTCCCACTTTCCATTAAGGCTGTTTTTCAGATTTGGACCTAGAAGCAGATTGAGAGACCGGTGGTTATTTTTTTAAAGGAGAGTTTATTGTCCTTACTGGTGTTGGGCAGGCTGGTGAGGGCAGACAACCAATGTGAAGTTTTGCCAAGAGTGACTGAATCCAGCAGAGGTTTAAGTTTCCATGGGCAGACTGGTGAAATGTGGGCAGTGAGGGCAGGAGTGGCTGGATGGTGCAGAGATTTTGAAAGACAAGGAGATGACTGGTTAGCTTAGAAATGGAGAATAGATACTTACATTAGGAAAATAAAAACGGACCACTGTAATATTAAGGCTGCTTTGTTGGGTTTAGTTACTGCGTACAAGTAATTGGTAATAAATGGTAACTCAAATTAAAGTAAACCTCCCATCTCTGCCAATGAAAACACATCAACAAGGTAGTCAGGTACCAAATAGCATCACAAGGCCTCTGTCCAACAAATATATAGTCTTTAAAAATACTGATTGGAAAATATTGAACACGTGTAACTTTTTACCAACCAAGTGAAAATGTTTCTCATTTAGGAAATAGTCGAATGCGCCAAAGGCACACAAAAGACTATTAAAATCAAATAGATTCTATTTTGGTGTTGTGGTGGTTTCGTGGTAAAATCAAATAGATTCAGCCGTAGAGCGGGTCGTCCAATGTTCACAAGATCAGCGGTTCGATTCCCGCTCCCGCCCAGCCATCCGGAGTGTGAGCTGACAGTGGGAGGTGTCAGCTCACCTCCCGAGCACTGCCGAGGCGCCCTTGAGCAAGGCCTCCACTCCCCAGCATTTCAGAAGAAGTTGCTGCCCATCGCCTTGTCTCCAAATGTGTATTAAATTGCATGCTTACAGGCCCCTGGTGTGTGTGTGTGTGTGTGTGTGTGTGTGTGTGTGTGTGTGTGTGTGTGTGTGTGTGTGTGTGTGTGTGTGTGTGTGTGTGTGTGTGTGTGTGCGTGTGTGTGTGTGTGTTTCTTGGGCCTGTAAAAACATGTAAAAAAGTGCATGATGTTTCTTTCTAACTTATACTCTCCTCTACATCGTGATATCCTCCACTGTGTCACTGTCAGTGATTGATAACCAGTGTTGGCTAACATCAAATAGACTTTTTAATTTTACGTCTATTATAAGTTCAGTCAGGAAGACCAAATCTTCCCCTCTATCTCTCTCTCAGTCTCAGACTCTTTCTCTCCATCCCCCTTCTCTGTTTCTCTAAACAGCCGCCAGGTTGGTTAAACAGTCGCTGGCCACCAACCCAGAGTCTCAAAGTAGCACAGAGGACATGGATAACAGTACAAAGGATGGACGGAGTGATTTGGTGAAGGCTAAGGGGCCAGAGAGACAGCCTTCAGGGTGGTAGAGTCTCTCCTGGAGAAGGACGAGGAAGATGATGATATTATGATAAATGAGGAATTATTAAAGATAGCTCTAAAAAGGAAGAACACTAACACACCTCCAAATCTGAGACCATGGTCCTCAGTCGGAAAAGGGTGGAGTGCAGATGAGATCCTGCCCCAAGTGGAGGAGTTCAAGTATCTCGGGATCTCGTTCACGAGTGAGGGTATGATGGAACGGGAGATCGACAGGCGAATCGGTGTAGCGTCTGCAGTGATGCGGACTCTGTATCGGTCCGTCGTGGTGAAGAAGGAGCTGAGCCGAAAGGCAAAGCTCTCGATTTACCGGTCGATCTACGTTTTCTGTTTTTTTAGCTCGATAAATGTTAAAAGGTTAGACGTTTCTTTGTTCAGAAAACGCACAGTATTATTGAAAATCCTCCTTATGTGAATCTCTTTTGGATTTTGTGTCAGTGTGATTATTTTGTAATTTGACTTTTATGAATAAACGTGATGTTAAAAATCAAGTCAATCTCTGTCTCTAGCTCTCACCCCACAACAACTGACTTTGATAGGTTTTTACTGTACAGGCCTTTTAAACCCGAATCACACTGATCTTTTCCCTCGAGAGAGTTTGTCTCTACGACTTTGTGTCAGACCCGATCAGCCTCAGTGACAGTAATGGGAAAAACATGTAAAATTTATGGTAAATAAGGATCGGGTTGACACACCTTGGAGGGCTCACCTTGGTCTAGCAGTGGATGTGAGCCCTTCACGGGAGTCTTTCTACAAGCTACCGTTAACAAAAGAGGTTAGAGATCTCCAATGGAGGATTTTACATGGCGCTGTGGCCGTCAAAGGTTTTTTTTACAAATTTGAATCCATTCTGTTCTCGCAGAGAAACTGTTTTTCACTGCTTCCTAGACTGACAGAGACTCGACAATCTCTTACAGTTTTTGGAGAGTGTATTTCTCTCATTTGATTATACTTTCGACAAACAAGTATACATTATAGGTTTGAAATATAGGAGGAATCACAAAAAGGATTGGCAGATTCTAAATTTTTTTCTGGGCCAAGCAAAGATGGCAATTTATCTGAGCAGCAAGAAAAAGCTTAAATGTTCGTCTGACTGCAGTGCAGAAGCCATTTTAAGAAGAATATGTCAAGCAAGGATTAGAATTAATTTTAATTATTTCGAAGCTGTGAATGATTTAGTCACTTTTACAAACCTATGGTGTGTCAGATGTGTCTTATGTTCCGTGTTGAATGAATAACTAATGATCAGTCAGTGGTTGGTTTAATTCACATATTTTTTCTTTATGTTCCTACATTTCATATGGTTAGTTTTTTAAAATATGAGTTCCTGCTTAGACAAAAGTAAAAAAGATGATTGTGGAGAACGGTTAGGTGTCCACAAAATATTGTATCAATGTGATTATCTTGTAATTTGGCCTTCATTAATAAACATAATTTTAAAAATCAAAAAATCCTCCCCTCCTCTCTCTTTCTCTCTCTCTCTCACTCACTATTTTTCCTAAATAAATTACAAAAACTTTTTTTTTCTTTGTTGCCATTTCGTAATTATACCAGTTTGTTATTTTGTTTTGAAGATCGTCATGGTCAATACTGACCTAAAAGTAAGGAATTTTCCTTCAAGAATATCTTAATTATCATTAATTTTTCAAACAAATTCAAAATATATACATAAACATAATAGCTCAGATATTGTGGTAAATGATCAGTAGATCAGGACAGGAAGAGCAAATGGTAAAATGAGTGTGCAGTGTTGTCTATTTATTGCTATGTTTGTGAAGCCATATTTCAAAATTTCTATTTTTTGTGGGTCAGTATGAATAAACAAGGAGGTTAGTCTTTTCACAGCATGTTTGGCAATAAAATCCACCACTCAGTTTGTAATGACTCCTGCCAACACTTAATGCCAACACTTAAATTCATTCCTTTCATCCATTTTCGTATTTTCCTCTTCGGTCATTTCAGAGCTTTCTTCACCTCCCTGCACCTGACCAAGTTCACCTGTGTTGTCTCAGCCACCTGCTAACTATCTCCCAATTAGTCTCAACTCTACAAATACTCTGTTCAGCCCTCAGTTCTCTGATAGATTAGCAATGAACCTACTTTCCTGCAGTCCTGTTCCTGTTTTGACCACTGTGTACTGATTCTGCCTTATTTCTATATTCTGCTTGTTCGCCTGCTCCTTATTGGATTTGTCTGCCTGTTTGGACTGATTACCTGGCTTTGTGTACTCTGCTTTAGAAATGAAGTACGGGTTTGGATTTCACTCTCTTTTCGTGCTCTTGGGTTCCCTCTGTCAGTTCCATTACACGAAGAGCAAATACATGGAGGACTCATATTCCCTGGATGGTAGGATTGACAACAGTTGTGAAACTTTCATTCATTTTTTTTCTATATATCTGCTCCATCCATTATTGCGGGACACAGAGTGCTGGACTATCCCAGCCGACAGGGGGCATGAGGCAGAGGACACTCCGGGCGTCACGCCAGGCCACCGCCCAGCCACAAATGTAACAGGCACTCACATACACACTCACACCTATACGGGCAATTTGGGACGTTGTGAAACTTGATCATTTATAAAGTTAACGATTTATAAAAGCATGCATTTATAAAGCATGCTTGGTTTAAAACTGACTCAGAACAAATAATTACACAATCATGTTCTTTTTAAATGGCATTGTGCTTTTTAATCAATGAGAAGTCCTGATGGTAAAGATGCTCATGGTGAGTAGACACATGCCTTACAATGCCAAGTATATATATATATATATATATATATATATACTTTTTTTTTCAAAAACATTTATTATACTGTATATACAAACATTTTACATTATGAGCTCGTTTGAACTTATTTTGAGTCAATTGCATTCATAAAAGTAGAAAATAGAAAGACAGCAGAGTGGGGGGAAATGACATTGAATAGGACAAGAGCCATGAAACACCTGCAACACCAGAAAGAAATCATGTGTCTAAATTATATTAAATAAGTCAATGAACTAGAAAACAATCCACTTGATCGGATGCTAAAATGTTCCTCTAGTTGTGTTACCATTTCCTGCAGCAACTCTGTAAGCTTCGGCACACCTTTGGAGAACCTTTGGAGAGAAACTTGGTAGAACTGATGAGAAAGGTGTGAATACATGATGAGGAGAGAGGCAAAGAAAGAAATACTCCCTTTGGGTAAATTTTCACCTCTGATCGGGGAGGAGGGTGAGAAAATTGAGGGGGAAATGAACCATAGAAGGAGAAAGCAAGCAGTGGAAGGAGAGCATGAAAGCCTGAAGAGAGCGAAGAAGCTGAGACGTGAGCTGATAATTTAATCTCTATTAGGGAACATCTTTATTTCCCCTTGATTGTGGTGGTGTTGTGAAGTTGTCAAGTAATAATAATCCTCACTGCTCACCTAAGTGGAAAACTGTTCCGACTCTCACAATGCTCTAACACCTTTTTCATTGACAAAGGTTGCTTGCAGGACTCTGGCTGTGAATTGTTCTGTGTGTTTCTAACACATTACAACCTCCCTGCAAGTATTTATGCATCACACACATCGTTACTTGATATCGAAGTGTGTATCGCGCAGAGCCAGGTGAGGTGGTTCGGCATCTGGTCAGGAGCTGATATCTCTTGCTTAACCTGGGAACGCCTTGGGATCTCCCCAGAGAGGTGTGTGGGTTTCCCTACTTAAACTGCTGCTCCTGCGACCCAGATCCAGATAAGCAGGTGAAAGTGAGACAAGACTGCATTAATGTTTAACACAGCAGTCCAAATACCAGCTGTAGATCTTGCAATTAAGTCTTTATGATTCCCATTAAATGCACCAGCTGTACAAAAATTGTTCAACGTCCACCAACTAACTTTTAGCCTCTAGTTTTTAGATTAGTTTTACTAGTTTAAAGTAGTAGAAGGTTTACTAGTTTGAACATTTTCGTAAAAAGTTGCAAAGTGTAAAATGTTAACTATGATTATTACCTCATGTCTGCAGCTGTGTGCAGCTGTCCTGTGTCAGGAAATATTAAAGATTGATAGAAAGCATGGTCTGACTTTGAACGACTGACACTCAGCTATAGCAAAATAAATTAGCTTGTGTTGTTCTTGAATTCTACTGTACTATATAAATATATGTATATATATATATATATGTGTGTGTGTGTGTGTGTGTGTGTGTGTGTGTGTGTGTGTGTGTGTGTGTGTGTGTGTGTGTGTGTGTGTGTGTGTATATATATATATATTTTTTTTTTTAATTTTATTTAACCCTTATTTATGCAGGTTGGCCTCACTGAGATTAAGAATCTCTTTTTCAAGAGGGACCTGGGCCAAGAAGGCAACAAAAAGTTTCAGACACACATCAGATCATTACAGATGAAGACAAATTACAACATTTTACAGACAAGAGATGTACAGTATAAAATAGATAACAATAAAAACAACAAATGATTTGAGTTATAGGCTATGGGGAGAAACACTTGCATATTTCTGCATCCGCCCTGCCTTTAACTATTGTTTTAAAAGCATTTAAAGAGATGAGCTCCTGTAATTTCAAGTCCTTCTGGAGCTCATTCCACGCCATAGGGGCTACGAACTGAAACGCTTTTTTACCAGACTCAGTACGAGTCTTTTTTACATTCAGTAAAAACGAGTTTTGTGAGCGTAAACAGTAAATTGTATTTGTCTGCTGGACAATCTACAGTATGTACTATGCCACTGGGAGCAGTTTCAATGTTGCCATATAAATAAAAACATACCAGCGACTCAACCTGCGTAAAGTAAGGGACGGCCATCCCACTTTCTGATAAAGAACACAGTGGTGAGTTAATGATTTGCAGTTTGTCACAAACCTCAAGGCACCATGATAAACAGAGTCCAGCAGATGCAACGAAGCTTTAGAAGCATGCATGTAAAGAATGTCTCCATAATCCACCATAGGAAGAAAAGTAGCAGAAACAAGTGTTGGAAGGAAGGGAGGGAGGGATGGTCTCCCCCATTCTTGAATTCTACTGTACAATATACTGTATACGGAAAAAAATATTAGACCACCCTTGTTTTCTTACATTTCTTGTTAATTTTAATGCCTGGCTCAAGTAAAGGTACATTTGCTTGGACAATTATAATGATAACAACAAAAATAGCTCATGAGAGTTTAATTCAAGAACTAAGAACTATACATTTTCCATGGTTTTCTTGATGATAACAAAGATTACTTAAATTCTTACATCAATAGCTATGGCATTGTACCGCCAAAAACACTACTTTTAAGCATTCCATGTTTTCTTTTCTGTTTGCTTTAAACACATGATACACACAAGAGTTAATACTTGATTGCATAACCATTGTTTTTGATGACTGCAGCCATGCGTCTTGGCATGCTCTCCACCAGCTTCTGACATTGTTCTGCTGTCACAGCAGCCCATTCCTGTTGGACAAATTCAAACAAATTTTCTTTGTTTTTGGGCTTGTGGTTCTCCATTTTGAGTTTGATGATTTTCCACAGGTTTTCAATTGGATTAAGATCTGGTGATTGAGTAGGCCAAGGCATGGTGCGAATGTTGTGGTTCTCCATCCAGGCTTTAACTGACCTTGCCGTGTGGCAAGGGGCATTGTCTTGTTGGAAAATCCAGTCATTCGAGGCAGGAAAGAGTTTTCCAGCTGATGGAAGACCGTTTTCAAGGGTAGTCCTGTGCATGGCCTGGTTCATTCAGCCTTCACACAATTGCATTTGCCCTGTTCCACTCAGACTGAAACAACCCCAGATCATGACTGATCCGCCCCCATGTTTTACTGTAGGGGCAAGACAGTCAGGTTTGTAAGCTTCACCAGGCTTCCTCCTAACCAGTAAGTTGGCTGGAGTGGGCATCAATTCAAAATTGGATTCATCACTGAAGAGAACCTTAGCCCAATTATCAACAGTCCAATCCTTGTGGTCTCAAGCAAAGAGTAACCGCGCCTTCCTTTGCCTTTCATTGATGAAGGGCTTCTTGCGTGCTCTCTGTGACTTCAAACCAGCTTCAACAAGTCGGTTTCGAACTGTCCTTGCCGAACAAGTCACATTTCTTGCCAGTGCCCACTCATTTGTAAGGTCCCTGGAGGTCTGACGACGATTCCTGACACAGGAACGGATGAGTGCACGGTCATCTCGTGGGGTAGAAAGACGTTTTCTGCCACGGCCAGGTAGCACTTTGGTAGTGCCATGTTCAGCTTGTTTTTGTTTGTTGTAATGAACGGCTGTCTTGGAGATCTTCAGTTCTTTCGCTAACTGTCTCCCACTCATGCCAATTTCCAGCAGTGCCAAGATGGCTGCCTTTGTGGCTTCACATAATTTTTTTGTTTTAGGCATTATGTGAGAGCTGACAACTTCTGAGTTGTACTACAGATTGAATGTAAGCAGGAAACCACTCTAGATCTTTGCATGTGCAGTGCTGCTTGTGACATGAAATGGCCTCTTATATACCCTGGGAATCAATTAAACTTAAGAATGTCAAATAGGACATAAAGTATTATGTGACCAGCTGCATTTTTTGTTGTGTTCATTGTATTATACGTTTAGTGGTACCAAATATTAGAATGAACAAGAAATTGAAGAAAACAAGGGTGGTCTAATAATTTTTTCCATGACTATATATATATATATATATATATATATATATATATATATATATATATATATATATATATATATATATATATATATATATATATATATATATATATATATATATATATATATATATATATATATATATATATATATAGTAGCTGGATAGTACAGTGGTTAAGTCAACTGACTTGAATGCAGGAGGTTGTGGAGGTTGTGGGTTCGAATCCCAGTCGGGACAAACACTATCCAGTCAACTTACACAAACCAGGAGGGGCGTGGCCTGGAATGCAGGAGGGCAGTGAGGGTCCTTGGGCAAGACCCTTAATGCTATACCAGCCTACCTCAACCAGGGCAAGGGAACCAGGGTTCCCAGGCCCAGTGTTCCAACATCACAAGAGCTGCTGTCCTGAGAAAGATCGTGACCCAAATGGAAACCTGGAGCCTCCGAAAAATACCGAAGCTAAGTTGTCAAGTACCTTCAGAAGATCTGCTAGAAGATGTGAATGCTGCGATAAGAACCATCCCCACAGGGAACATAACTGAGACCAACAAGCTGATTCACAGTACAGCAACAGTAATCCTCGAGATGCTGGGATATAAGATCAACACAGGGCATGACAAACAATACCCTTCATGGAAGAGATGGTTAGAGGCCAAGATAAAGGCGACACGGAGAGAAGTCAGCCAGCTAGCCGAGCTGCAGAAGGGGAATATGGTGAATAAAGGGGTACCCAGGAAATACAGCAAGCTCTCCATACCTGAAGCACTCGAAACTGCCAAACAGAGACTAACAGCTCTGGCTACCCAGAGATACACCAAGGAGATGGAGGCCAGGAGAATAAACAAGACCTTCTCCTCTCAACCAGCAAAGGTGTACTCTCAGTGGCAGGGAAATAGCAGCCAGCCAGACCCACCAAGAGCTGAGGTGGAAAAATACTGGAAGGGCATATGGGAAAGAGGAGCATCACACAACACTGATGCCCAGTGGCTAGTGGACCTGAGGACTGACCACAGCTGCCTCCCAGAACAAGAACCAGTAAGTAACCAATAAGCTGTCTCTGTACGACATGGAAGCTCCTGTCAGGCATCATGGCGGCTAAGATGAGTAGGCACATGGATCAATACATGAGCGGGGCACAAAAAGGAGTTTTGTGGGGAGGGAGCCAAGGGAGCCAAGGGAGCCAAGCACCAGCTACTGGACAGAGCAGTACACAGAGACTGTAAGAACAGGCAGACCAACTTGTGCACCGGAAAGGATAGACTACCAGAAAGCCTATGATTCAATGCCACACACATGGATACTGGAATGTCTGGAACTGTATAAGATCAACAGGACACTAAGAGCCTTCATCCAGAACTCAATGGGGATGTGGAAGACAACCCTAGAGGCTAACTCCAAGCCAATTGCCCAAGTTAACATCAAGTGCGGCATATACCAAGGGGATGCACTATCACCACTGCTGTTCTGCATAGGCCTGAACCCCCTCAGTCACATCATCACAAAGAGTGGCTATGGATACCGATTCCGAAGCGGGACAACAATCAGCCACCTCCTCTACATGGATGACATCAAGCTGTATGCCAGGAATGAGCGAGAAATTGACTCATTGATCCACACCACCAGGATCTACAGCGACGACATAGGGATGTCATTCGGATTAGATAAATGTGGCCGGATGGTATCTAGAAGGGGCAAGATGATCAGAACTGAAGGGGTTGACCTACCAAGGGGCAGGATAGAAGACATCAAGGACAGCTACAAATACCTTGGAATCCCACAGGCTAATGGCAATCATGAGGAGGCCGCAAGGAAGTCATCCACAGCCAAATACTTCCAGAGAGTAAGGCAAGTCCTGAGAAGTCAGCTGAATGGCAAGAACAAGGCCCGAGCCATCAACATGTATGCACTCCCAGTCATCAGATACCCCGCTGGGATCATAAGCTGGCCAAAGGAGGAGATAGAAGCCACAGATATTAAGACTAGAAAGCTCCTCACCATGCATGGAGGGTTTCACCCCAAGTCCAGCACCCTGAGGCTGTACACTAAGCGGAAAGAAGGGGGCCGAGGACTAGTGAGCATCAGGGCCACTGTCCAGGATGAAACATCAAAGATCCAAGAGTACATCAGGAAGATGGCCCCAACAGACGAACTGCTTGGTGAATGCCTTAGACAGCAGAAACCTGAGGAGGAAGAGGAGGAGGAGGGGGAGACAACATGGAGGGACAAGCCCCTACACGGCATGTACCACCGTCAGATAGAGGAAGTGGCTGATATCAAGAAGACCTACCAATGGCTGAATAAAGCTGGACTGACAGACAGCACTGAGGCACTGATCATAGCAGCACAAGAACAGGCCCTAAGTACAAGAGCAATAGAGGCCAATATCTACCACAATAGATCTGACCCAAGGTGCAGGCTATGTAAAGAAGCCCCAGAGACAGTCCAGCATGTGGTAGCAGGGTGCAAGATGCTAGCTGGGTCAGCATACATGGAGAGGCACAACCAAGTAGCTGTGATAGTGTACAGGAACATCTGTACCCAGTATGGACTAGAAGTACCCAAATCCCAATGGGACATACCACCAAAGGTGGTTGAGAACAACAACGCTAAGATCCTGTGGGACTTCAGCTTCCAGACTGACAAACAGCTGCTAGCTAACAAACCGGACATAGTGGTGGTGGACAAAGAGCAGAAGAGAGCAGTGGTGATAGATGTGGCTATTCCAGCTGATGCCAACATCAGGAAGAAGGAACATGAAAAGATTGAGAAGTATCAAGGGTTAAAAGAGCAGCTGGAACACATGTGGAAGTTCAAGGTTAATGTGGTCCCCGTGGTAGTAGGAGCACTTGGGGCAGTGACCCCCAAACTGGAAGAGTGGCTCCAGCAGATTCCTGGAACAACATCTGAAGCCTCAGTCCAGAAGAGCGCAGTCCTAGGAACAGCTAAGATACTGCGCAGAACCCTCAGACTCCCAGGCCTCTGGTAGAGGACCCGAGCTTGAGGATGACACACAGATACCACCCTACAAGGGTGAGAGGGATTTATATATATATATATATATATATATATATATATATATATATATATATATATATATATATATATATATATATATATATATATGTGTGTGTAGAGAGAGAGAGAGAGATAAAAGAATATATTGCTTCACTGAATTTAACCTTTTGACCCTTTCATTATAAAACCCTTTATCCCGTGAGGTCCAACCATTAAATTTGTCAAAAGTTAGCATGTTTAGCAATGTTAATTTTTTTTTTTACCCAAAATAAGTGTTTTGTGAGGTGATAGTCGTCTTTGAATGTTAATAACCTAATTCCACCTGAAGATATTGTTTTAGGCTTTTCTGTAAATATTCATGATCACGTGTCATGTAATATAACAAATTTTGTCGCAGGACTACACATGATTCATTTTCTTTTAACAATTTAAATCTTATGTGAGCAGAGGACAGTAATTGCTAAATCCCTCTACACTACAAAAATTTAATTCTACTTAATAAGATAATGTGGTTTAACATGGCTATTTCAAGGAAATTGTAGATCAGTAGCATAATGGTTTTGTTTATATGGTCTGAATGGAGTTCATTTAATGATGTGTAGATCTAGGAAAGTCACATTACTATTCTTCTATGGTAAGAAGTGAGACTTCAGTCAGGTAATGTTAGGGAATACTTGAATAACTACAAAAATATCTTTCCAAGCAGCAGAATGGGAAATATTTGACTTACAGGAAACTAGGAAATCTGCTGGGAGTTTTTCTGCTTCACATTATCCCAACTTGGACCAGTCTTACGGGAACAGGCCCTGGAGCTTGCACGAGATGTCGGTGTGGGTGACTGCAAAACCTTCCAGGAGTTGGCTTGAGGGTTTCAACAAACGGCCCAACATTGGTATGAACAGGATGGTGGGAGAGACACCATATTTGACAACTGGATAAAAAAAACACCCTTAAATCACAGACACGTACTCTTCAGAAGACAAATACGACTTGGAGGAGTCTAGTCACGCTTTTCAAAACAACAGAAACAACAGTTTGGGAGAGATGAACAGTCTAGCAGGAAAGAAGACAAAAGATGATGTTTTCACAAACATGGCTGGAGAAAGGAGAAATCACTGATCTTGAGAAAGGCGTACACAATGTTTAGAGAAGACTACCAACATTAAAACCTTGGTACAAGACTGGGGTTTACAATATGGGACCATGTGTGGTTAGAAGACACCTCTCGCTCTGTGTGTGTGTGTATGTGTGTGTGTGTGTGTGTGTGTGTGTGTGTGTGTGTGTGTGTGTGTGTGTGTGTGTGTGTGTGTGTGTGTGTGTGTGTGAGAGAGAGAGAGAGAGAGAGAGAGATGTCAAGTCCACATGAGAGCAGATCAAAGGGCTCTGCAGGCATCAGTATGGTCTGGTTTGTCACCAATACTGACATCATCACACAGGCAGATGTGGGGTGGGGGGGCTGCAGGTGACATTTTTAGTAGCCCACCACCGAAACCACAATTTTTGTTTTATAATTTTCTCCAATATGAAACGATTTTGAGCAGAAATCAGTGTTCAAGTTCAGCGGAAGTTCAACTGAAGCAATTGTGTATGCATCTCATTTACAATGTGATGTACACAATATCTTGTTCATCCTCACTTGTTAGTCATTTTCTTTTGCACAGTAGGACAAGCAGCCTTACATTTGTGGAAATATTTGCTCATTTTTGCTGGATGTCAGGTTTCTTCAGCTTCACCTGCTGTGCGATCCAATGTGTCTTCCATCACTGGTTTTGGTTTGGAGTCTGCTGGCGGAACGACGTACTTTGTGTGAACATCTGGAGAGCTGGATGACCAGCAACCCACCGTTTCCAAATAAAGAACACCAGAGGGAGAGGGTGGCCAAACATGAGAATACGCACTCAAACACACACAACTGTGATGCAGGATGTGAAAACATTCAAAAATACACTCACTAAAATGCACAAAGACACAGACCACACTATGAGCTGTCCAGTGAACACACACAAGTACACACACAATAACACAGAGCTGTCCACAGGTGGCTGCATGGAACCTGAAGAAAAAAAAAACTGCTTATTTTAGATCCTGTTAAGAGCCACTGGGTGGGCACACACACACACACACACACACACACACACACACACACACACACACACACACACACACACACAAAGAGACAGAGTGAGAGACAACGAGGGCAAGAGAAAGACATTTTTATTATTTCCGTTAACACAGAGTGACTCAACAATAACCTTGCTTAGTTAGCTCTTCTAACCTAGCTTCAGCCAACGTTAAAAAACGGTACACTTTTCATTGTTTCCATCTGCTGACAATCTTTTGTTACAGTATTTTATTGTAGATATGCGAACGTTAGTCGTCATACTAATGGTTTTAACATCTGTGTTCGCCTGTTTAGAGTAGTTGCAACTTAAATAATTCTACACAATCAGTGTATTGATATCAGCTATTGATGTGAACAAATTCTTAGCAACCAAACCAGCAAGATTTCTCACAGCTGGGTTTGTTTTTCCACCGCAACTCAGGATGATGTTACAGTGTTTGATCACCCAATGTGGAGGATTTATGCTTCGTCATGCAATTTAATGAGATGTTAATATTGATGTTTTCATTCTTGTATAATCACTTTCAAATAAGAAAAGCCGAGTCTCATACGTTTACTTGGAAAACACCTCCTACAATATCCTAGATGGGACAAAACCTAATTTTCCTCAAGGGACAGTCTCTGACTCTTTTGGACATTAGAGTCGCTAAGTCTTACTGACCGCACCTCTGATTAGCATAGCATTTTTGTGATCATAATAAATAATAGCAAGCTCCAGGAAATCTGTGTTTGGATCTTGATGCAGTTCCAACTGACCACCAATAGAGGTCATTAAAGGTCAGAGATCAAACAGAGCTGACAGGGTTGAGGGAACGTTCGCTTCAACACACAGCTACAGAGAGAACACACATTCTGCTGAATGGTGACCAGATGGGGACAAAATGTGTGTGTGTGTGTGTGTGTGTGTGTGTGTGTGTGTGTGTGTGTGTGTGTGTGTGTGTGTGTGTGTGTGTGTGTGTGTGTGTGTCTGTCCACAAGTTAGGCTCTACTTGTCAGGAATCTCTCTTTGAAGGAAAAACTGCTTTTAAAAGTATTCAAATGGGAGGCAGAGATGATGATGGTGCTGTACTGAACTGCTCCGGGGTGTTTTGTGTGTTTGCCTGTGTCCGTGTTTGTTATGTTGTCCACAACTGTGTGTCTCGGTAGGGTTGACGTCAGGTGCAGCGCAGGTGGACGGCAGGGGGAAGGGATGAAAAAGTCCACAAAATAAACACACCTGATCTCATTGGACTTGTAACAGAATGCACGATTGCATTTCTTTCTACAGCACAAAACTTTTTTGTTTTTTCTGTGTTTGACGTGCTGCTCTTTTTCTCCAGGGGCTGCTGGGTTCAACAAAAATGCAACGTAAACATGTTGGACAGAAAAAACAGTGAGACAATTCCTCAGTCCTTGTTTGAGGTTTGTTTGAGGGTAAAGCTCATGGGGTCATCAAAAACGGGTCATCATTGGGGGATGAAAATGGTTAAACAAATGTCATTGGTGAATGGTGAATTGGCTGAACAATCAAAAGAGATCACTGGTGTTATGGGGTCAGAACCCCTCTATTGCTGTTCTCCAACCTGGCTTGTTCTAGTTCTCAGGAACAAGAAATTTTATTCCTTTTAGGAGTTCATTCTTAAATAACTGATTATCTTTTAGTTTTATTTGTAGTCCAAGCTTTAATTAGCTTGTACTTTCATTTTCAGGCTTACGAGCAACATTGTTGTCATTTTGTCAAAACATACAGATTGAAACATCTCATACTTTACCTCAATTGCAAAATTTTTGTTCTACAAACATTTCAGTCACTTCTAGATGACAGGATTGAAACTCTCGGCATCTAGAAGTGACAGGTGTATGATGTATGATCTAACCACATTCATTTCAGAATTAACTAAAGCATTAACTATAATGAATCTGGTTTCCGTTTTTATGTGGTTAGCGCTAATTGGTCATTTTGCTTGCTAACATGTTTCACCAGGAAGAGTAAACAGGCAGTACCTACTAAACATCAGCATGTTAACATCGCCATTATGAGCAAGTTAGTGCGCTTAGCTTAAACACATGGACGTAGCATTGACCTCCAAAAGTGAACTCAGTACAATACATGCATATATATATATATGTGTGTGTTTAATATATGTGTGTGTGTGTTAGTCAACGCACACACAATGTTGTGTACAGGCCCCTGAAACACAATATATTAGGGGCCTGTAGGCATGCAATTAGTCCAAACAGTACAGGGGAGGCAGAGTGACGGGTCGCGACTTTGCCCCACTGCCACCTGGTTATTTACAGTTAATGTGAGTGTTTAAAGTTAATGCTGGGTCAAATATCTGCATGTTTCCTTTTAAAAAATTAAATGATGATCACTCTAAGTAAAAAAAAAAAAAATCTGCCAATATGTTATAGCATCAATTGAAAGCAACATGTGTTAGTAATAACCCGACTCTTCAGGGACCTTTGGTGTTTCAGTGACAAGAAGTCATCTTGGTTCCTCATCTCACAGGTCTTCACGACTGGGGACTGGACTGTGGACTGGATTCAAATGATCATAGAGTTTGTATGACCTTTAAAAATGTCATTGGACAATTTCTAGACTTTGATGCTCTTATTGTCAGTTTCAAGGATATAAAATAACCTTGAAACTGATTCCTTTTACTACTTTACTAAATCATCCTTCCCCAGCCAATGTGAAGCTTTGTTTAGACTGACGGTAGAACAAACAAGTTATCTAAGCATATTTATTTTCACTAAGTACCTGTGTCTTTACACCGAGAAGGTGTTAAAGACAATTCACCTTTTACCTGTAAAACCGCTGACAACAACCCGACAACAGGCACCAATAAACCAAAGTTTTTCCTCTCGCTGTGTGTGTGTGTGTGTGTGTGTGTGTGTGTGTGTGTGTGTGAGTGTGTGTGTGTGTGTGTGTGTGTGTGTGTGCGTGCTTACTACAAGGATAAACAGTGCCCCCTGGGGATGATTCTCCTTCTTGTCTTTTTTCTTTCTCCCCCTTTTATTACCTCCCCCTCATCGTCACTCTTTCTTATCTTCCTTGCTTTATCCTCTCTCCCCTCTTTTCCACCTTTCTTTCATCTTCTTTGCCTCCAACACACACTCTATCTCTTCTGCCCCTGTTTTTCTCTTGTTTTTGTGCCCCCCGCCAATAGAAGAGAAGGGAGTGACACAGTGAGGTTAAGAAATAGAGAGACAGAGAGAGAGATTTGATTTTTTGATTTTTAACGTCACGTTTATTCATAAGTTAAATTACAAAATAATCACGTTGACATAAAATCCAAAAAGAGAGACATTTAGACAGAGATAGAGGAACGGCCAGAGAAAATCCACCTGCAGCCTCTGCAGATTGAAAACGTCATCTCATTCCCTTTTTTCTTTTTCCCTCCACTTCTCCAGTTTCCACCTCATTCTTACTCCCTCTCGTCTCCCTCGCCTCCCCCATCTCTGTGTAGTGTTAGAGAGCGGTTACAGATGTTAGGGGAATACATAAAGAGGAAGGCCCAGCAAATATCCCTACAATTGACATTGGATCTAATACATCGTACACTACATAAATAAAAGTAACATAATGACACGTATCAGAATGATAATAAAATAACAATAAAAAATCTACATACAAATGTGACAGATTTTTTCATTGTTGGCAAACTTAAAATTAAATAATAATCTAATGACAAATTTAAAAAAGCCAGAATATTCCATTTAAAGTCTATTTCACAAAAACAAAGTGTGACTTTCAATCCCAGCTCTGGTTGTAAGGCGAGTAAATAAAATATCACTGTTAAATGACTTCACGCTGTACCACATTAGACAGGTGTTTCTGTCACTACAGTAAATACACAGAGTTGGACAAAAAAAACCCACCCTGTGTCCGTGAGCTGTGGGTGTCTTCGCTCGTGTGCAGAACCTCTTTTTTTTGTTGTTTGTTTGTTTAATGTGATCATGGACTGAAGCAGCTGCCATGTTTCTGTGTTCTCCGCCTCGGCGCTGAGCGTGAGGCTATTTGATGTTTTTATGCATGTTCCACCCACTGCAACCTTCACGGACTGCTGATGAACCTGGGGTCATTTTTGTTCAATTGTTTGTCCTCTTTACTGGTGAATTCTAGTCAGAGCGTACCGAGAAATTTATAAACACTTAACAATTGATTAACCATTGATTATTAGATGGATGCACATGTTTCAGGTGTGGTTTGGACATGAGGACATGACAGGTGGTTTATGCCTAGTCCAGGCCCAATGATGTTTCTGCTTCTTCTTTTTTTGGACTGATCATTAGCAAGGACAACTAAAACTTTCCTTGAATAACTCTAGGAATCACTTAAATTAATGCACTTTAATTTTGGATTTTGCACTATTTATTTTCATGTTTTGACATTGTGTTTTTCAGAAATCTAAAAATCATGTCCTCAACAGATCAGAAATATTATTTCCTGACAAGCCCATGACGCATTCCATGATTCTTTTCCCTTAATAGATAAATAAGAGCTGAAACCAAATCTTTAAATTTTAATGTGGCATTAAAATGTACTTTTCTCTGTGGTCAACAATTCTCTGCCAAAATCAGTAACACTTTTAACTTTATTAATAAATATAAGGTCCTAAAGTTTATATATTTTATAAAAGTAAGGACTAAAAACAATAAGCACTGATAAAAAAAGAAATGTCAAAAAGCTCTTGTGAGTACCTGTTTTGATGTTGAAACATGAAGGAGAGAAAGAGAGGAAGTGGAAGAATGGAAGCTCCGTCTAGACGGAGGTTAGATTTCCAAGGATTACATATTTTGGGTGATGAGACAGAAAGGCAGTGACGGATGGAGGCGACATGAAAAAAGAAAGGAAAAAAGAAGAGAAAGGAGAAGTGCAGCCCTGCAACCCTTCCCATCCTCCTGTCCTTAAATAAATTCCACTGGCATCTTGTAAATTTTTATTTTTGTGGTGCTGCCGCTGCTGCTTTTTTGGCTGCGGGCCCCATCTGTCGGCCAGCTGCTAGATGTTTGGAAGGAGGAGGAGGTGTGTGTGTGTGTGTGTGTGTGTGTGTGTGTGTGTGTGTGTGTGTGTGTGTGTGTGTGTGTGTGTGAAGAGTTAAGGGCAGAAAACACACACACACACACACTAATACAGGAAGGGATTAAAAGCTATTGGATGGGAATGTTAGCAGATTTATGAATATGCATAACAGACGAGAGGTTTAAATGGGAGGAAAAGGAGAGGGGAAGAGAAGAGGGAGAGCGAGGGGTAGGACTAAGGGATGGAGGATGAGCATGAGATGCTAGCTAAGTGGAGAGAGGGAGAAGAGAAGTAGGGAATGATAGAGAAAAATATGGAAATAATGACACAAATGTATTTTTAAAAGGCAAGAAACAAGGAAAATGAGAAGTTGGAGAGAAAAGAGAAAAAGGAGAAAAAGGCACTGGATATACAAAAAGCAAAAGTGAGGTGAAAGAAGAAAAATGAAAAAGGACAAGAAAGGAAGATGTCAGAAATTAAGAGAAAAGGAAGGCAGGAGGGTAATGGAGAAATGAGCGAGTCAAGGACAGGAGAAAAAAAAAGGTAAAAAGAAGGACATGTATTACAAAAAAGACAGGGATGGAAGAAAGGAAAGGAAAGAGAGAATGGGATAGAAAGGAAAACAGGTGGAAAGAAGAGGAAGAACAATGAAGAGGTGAGGGACAACAAGAGCAGAAAGAGCAAACACGGAAAACAATGGTGATGAATATGATGAAGTCTGAAAGGAAAATGAAAAGACGACAGGAAAAAAAAAATCCAGTTGGCAGAAAGCGGGAATGAGGAAAACATTACAGCAGAGAGGGAGGAGAAAAGGAAAGGAGTGAAGAGATAGAAAATAAGGGATGACAAAGGAGAGACTGGGAATCTGGAGGGAGGGAGGGAATAAAGGAGGTGGATAAGTGAGGAGAGGGATGGATGGATGGATGGATGGATGGATGGATGGATGGATGGATGGATGGATGTTTTTGGGCGTGGTGCCACTCCCAGGATAGGGGGACCTTTGGGCAAGGCATCGAGGGGAAAGACAAACAGATGGTCTGTGAACCTTTTATTAGGCACTAGAAGAGAAAAAAACATCACCAAAAAACATTAATCAAGCGCGCCCTGGAAAACGCAGCTACGCTGTATGGCTGAGCACTCCCTTGGTGGTGTGTTTGTGTTCCTGGTCTACATCTTCATTTCCATTGATTTTTTTTTTGTTTCATGTGGTTTTGTCTTATAAATGAAGGAGAGTATCAGATGAGGCATCTGAGTTGGAGACATCCTACTCCTACCTTTACATCCACCGTCACCAGGTTCTGGCTCATGGGAGGATTGTTAGGTCTAAATGTAGAGGAGGGTCCAGTCTTGGGCCTTATGTTAACACTAGCCTCAGGCTAAAACCAGGAAGTCATCGACAACATCACTCTGACATCATCACAGATCGTCTTAGACGTTGCAAAGCACATTACCAACTTCATTATTACAAGGAAAAAAAACTTTACACACTTTGAAAATACACACACACACACACACACACACACACCATGTCCACGTCTTTTTAAGCTACATCTCAGGAGCACAAAAATACAGTAAGAATCACCCTGAACAGATTTATCAGCCCACTTAGAGAGAAAGAGGATGTTGTGTCCATTCATTAAAAGTAGGTCACACACACACACACACACACACACACACACACACACACACACACACACACACACACACACACACACACACACACACACACGCACGCACACACACACACACACAAATGTATAAATGAAGCTTATATATGGTGTGTGTTTGTTTGGTTAAGGTCAAATACTGTGTGTGTGTGTGTGTGTGTGTGTGTGTGTGTGTGTGTGTGTGTGTCTGTGCGTGTGTGTGTGTGTGTGTGTGTGTGTGTGTGTGTCTGTGCGTGTGTGTGTGTGTGCATTCAGTCCTTTTTATGTGGCCCAATACAGAAATCAGGCCATTTTAAGTTTTACCTTAAAAGCTCTATTTAACAAACCCTGACAAAATAAATGAACAAATAACACAAACATCCCTAACACTGTTCATTGATGATTAAAATAGATTTTACTCTATATGAGATTCATTATTCTTTTTAATTTTTAATTTAAAAAAAAATGTATACACTGTTATAATCCCCGAAGGGAAATTAAGAACGCACACTCTAGTTTTTTTGTTCGTCAATCACACACATGCATATTAGTGTGTACAGGCCCCACAGAGTGGCAGGCAGCCCCTTTGTGGAGCGCCCAAATGAGAAGCTTATGAGGGGGACGATGCCTTGCTCAAGGGCGCCTCGGCAGCGCTCCGGAGGTGAGCTGACACCTCCCACTGTCAGCTCACACTCCGGGTATTTTTTTTGGAGCAGGAGCGGGAATCAAACCGCCGATCTTGGAACATTGGACGACCCGCTCTACCACTGAGCCACTGTCACCCCCCCATTATTCCTAATTCTTCATTCAGTTCTTGTTATATATTTTTATTTATCCTGAATTTCCTTTGACTGTCATGTTGAATCTAACAAAAAAATAAATAAATAAACTAAACTGTCCTTTTTCTCAGATTCTCTAGCATCACTGTAATGTTATCATTTCCAAAACATGCTTCTAGTTTTTTTTTTACAATTGCAAAATGTTTCCACCTTCTTTTCTGAAATGTGACCCGATAAAAGAGCCTCCATGTTTGATTCAACAGGAGGTCCTCCCAGGCTTTGGCACCTTAACACGGCAGCTTTCTCTGCCTGCAGGATATTTATCATAATGTAGTTCATCAACCAGCCTTTGGAATTCACCGATTCAAGCTGCGTGTTCACACACATACAACCACAAACAGGTAAAAGCAGTCCCTTTGTAAATGTCATCTTTTTTAAATGCGTCTCAGTGGTTGGAACATTTGGACGTTCAGACTCATTTTAATTAGTGATTTCCTTCGAGGAGAGCTTAAGTGAATCATTAGTCAGAAATCCATCAGCGGTGCCAGTTTTTTACTGAAATAAAAACCCCATGGGTGCACCAACCTGGCATTACCTATGCAGTCATTTAATTCTACTTTTTTCCTCGCTCTTTTTCACTTAACACAACTCCCCTGACTGAACAGGAGACAGGCCCTAATTGGTGGAATATTAGAAACTATTATTCCTAATTAAACATCACAGAACACACTGTCAGATTTGGACGGGTGGACTGATTTAAGACGCGCTGAACCTCTGGCATCGTAACAAAGTCTATTAGTGGAGACGGACAAGGGACGCTTCAAATTGGCACACAGACGAACAGGCACAAAAAAAACTGTGCCAGGTTTTTACTACAACAGGTGTGACTGTGTGTGTGTGTGTGTGTGTGTGTGTGTGTGTGTGTGTGTGTGTGTGTGTGTGTGTGTGTATTTCTGTCCATTTTCTTTTTCAGTGGACATTTTGATTACATTTTTAGTAATTTAGTTTTGTTTTGGGGGAATTGGGGTGTTTGCTTTATTTCTTTTAGATCATTTTGGTTGAAGTCAGTCTAGATGTGAGGAAGTGGGTTGTTTTTTTACAGCATTTTATTCATAACTTCATTCATTCATCCATTTTCCTGAAGACAATAGTAATCATCTCATGTTCAGTCACTTATCCAAACCACGGTAGTGGGTCACACTGTAGCCTATGGAGCTGACATGGGGCGAGAAGTGGGGTACACCTGTGTGGCTTTGAGGTGCACTGGCGTTACGCCTGGAGTTTGCCCTGCCTCACGCCCTATGATCAGAAGTCGCTATATTTAGCGTTTATTTTAAAACTATTTACTGAAAAGCCTCAAAATTGAGATTCAAATCAATGTTTTTGATCACAAAAGTAAGAAAATTTACAGAACAAGTTTTTTGATGAACTCAGAAGAATATTCTTAAGTGTATGAATGGATATCTACAGAATAGCCTCAGAATTGCGATTCAATGCTTTTGATCACAATAGTAAAGGAACTATTTACAGAACAAGTTTCTGATGAACTCAGAACATGAAGTGCATTAATATATACAACACATGCAATAGGAAAAATTATGATCTACAAAGTATGCATGAACAACAATTGTCATACTCAACACAACTTTCTATTTTTTTTCTTCTTTTTCTTGTCATTTTTTTATTTTTAGAGCAAGAGAAAGAGAAAGAGAGACAGAGCATGTGTGTGTGTGTGTGTGTGTGTGTGTGTGTGTGTGTTTGTATGTGTGTGTGTGTGTGTGTGTGTGTGCACGCACACGCTATGTAACAGTTAAAGTATCTATACAGAATATAAATTATTAATTAATTTTTAATTAATTGAACTGAAGTGAGAAAGTGTCAAACTAAGAGCAGACGGTACCGGGCGGCACAGAATGTTCTTTTTTTTTATTGATTACCAGTCTAAAAATGTTTTATTTCAAAAAGTGACCTCTGTGTGGAATGATGCACTGATGAATGCATGCGTCTGTCCAGCTAGACAGGTCTCGGTCACGTGACAGGTTACCCCTAAAAGCGCCCACAACTGCACCAGTGTTCTGGACTAAAGTCAAGGCAGATTATCCTGAGATTATCCAAAAAGTATTGAAAACCCTGCTTCAATTTCCTACCTCCTGTCTTTGTGAAGCGGGATTTTCTGCAGTGACCATAAAAAAAACCAAACAAAGGACTAGAACGGATGTCCGGAACACACTTCAGGTGTCGTTGTCTCCCGTTACCCCTAGATTAGCAGCCCCCATCCACTAATTCTCATTATTGTAATGATAATGATTATTATTTGACTGACTAGTTCACCCTGTTATTGGAAGTGATCAGTATTTCTCCTACGTTGAATGTACTGTTTGTGAGTCGCTACATGTCAAAATAAACCTCATCAGTGCAGTCACTTCATCTGAGTTTTTAATATAATTATTTCTTACAATTATTTTGTTTACAGAGATGTTGATTATTAATTTATGAAATAAAAGTTGTTTATTATCCGTTGATGTCTGCATTTTA
>CM023623.1:16910650-17164709 GCA_013358685.1 Antennarius maculatus
TTGAAAACCTCACGCTGTCATGCTTCCAGCATCTACACAGAAGTTTGAGCCCTTAGCTGAGTTAGCTCCGTCCGGTCTTCACATTTGTCCATGTCTCCCACTTAAGGAGTTGTTTTGGCTTCGTCAAACATAGCGGTTTATATTCTTTGATTTTGATGGACCTCACGTTGTCATTTGGGGAACCCCGATGCTTTATTCACTAGGACCAAACTCACAAAGCCGTCGTCTACCCGGATGGCTGGACTGTAGCGCCGAAGGAAGCGGCCTTCGTCTTCACGTTCGTCCGTCCCACACACGCGGAGCTGTTTGTTTTCTTGTGATGGAGAAGAAAATAAAGAAAACAAACAAAGTCTGATATTATTGTTTTATCGTGTAATTTCCACGGGTTCCCGCTAGTATATTTTAATCCAGTACTTTGGATGAACTCCATGAACCAGTACCTGTGTGAAACTGTACACAGCCAAGGCTTCACAGCCAGTTTTCGTTGCTCTTCAGACTTTGGTTCCTCCTAAAAACCAGAAGCAACCAACGTTCGATGTTCCAACAATCTGACTCTCAGCTTTTTTTCTAAACCGGATCCTCCCTGTGTGCATTTACTTTCTACCCCCACCCACGCACCCACCCCCACCCATAGCTCTCTCCATTTATTTGCGTGTTCTGTGACATATGTGAATTTCTTAGCTGTGTTTATCACGGCCAAGAAAACATATTTTAGTTGCATGAAGAAATCCACATCACACCACCTATTGATTTCTTCTTGGCAATGTGGATGCATGTGTGTGAGCTAGGCAAAGGCATGTTAACACACGGGAAGTAGTGAATATGAGCGTATCGTGTGTGTACATCAGCTCTCAGCATGATAACTGCAGTGTTACATCTCTCACATGCATACACACACACACAAACAGAAAGAGAAACTCAGCAGGGTGTCCATTGTGTCCGTGAAAATTGTTCCAGTAACATTGTCTGATTTTCTACATTGCATTTAATCATTGTTACTTATTAAAAAAAAAAAAATACATAGCGCAAATAAATGTTTATTTTATCTTGTAATGTATCACAGATCTATTTACTTCCTTACTTCATTCATATCACTTAAATAAGATTAATTTGGCTGCGGTGCACTGGCGTTGCACCCGGAGTTTTCCCTGCCTTAGGACAAGCTGGGATAGGCTCCAGCTCCCCGAGACCTGCGCAAGCGGATGAAAATGAATGACTGAATGATTAATTTGGCTGTTGACCACTGCCGTCTAGCAATTGTAACTTTTAAGCATGCTTTTATTTTTTATTTCTACCAGCAGCAGCACTCTACTGTAATTTCACAGAGCAAGTGCTTTTAAAGGAAGTTGAGAGAATGGGTATAGGAAGGAATGACCAAGAGATTAACAGATTAGAGTGAAGTAGAGGAGCATGAGGGTACGTAGAGACAATAGAGAGGGGGATGACAGAATGAAAGAGAGATTAATAAATGACAGAGGCAGTTCAGGGAGGAATGCTGACGAGTCTCTTTCAAGTGTTGGAGACCGACATACACAAACAGACACACTCCCCATGTCCCAGTGAAGGGCAGGTGTAGACAGCACCACCATCTGTGTATGAAGCCTCAGATATTACTCCTGACACACATATTTTAATACCGGGGTGAAATAATGTGTGTGATCACGTACAAAAAGCTTTTTCGTACCTGGCTCTTTAACTCATCTGGGAAGAACTTTTATTGCAGTGGGATTTTACAGACAGTGCGCGAACCAAACAATCCCACGTTTTTATGGTCGTTAAACGTACCCATTGAATTGATCGACTCATTGATTTAAGTCAATTAAGTTTGCAGGCATTCATTTGTGTTCTTCATTCACCGTAGGCTAAAGGCTGTAATACCAGTGGGGAAAACATTAGAAATGCTAGTAGATGGTGTGTGAACCTGAATCTTGACCTGTAGAGATGATCCAAAGGCTCCAGGTCAAAACCGTGATTTGGTTCTTAAAGATGCTGGCATATTATATGGTTCACTAGCTGTCGTTTAGGATAAGGTATAATCAGGGTCCCACCTCTGGTTTTCACATCTCTACCCCTGCTGAATGAATTTCATCTTCGGGTGTGTAGAGGCTAAGCCAAGCTTTGAGCCGCTGAGGTATTCCACTGCGCTAATGTGAATGACGTGCTGATGCACTTACTGGTCATCAAAAGTCTGACACGACAGTTTATATTTGATTACTCTGTTTAATTTCCATTAAGTTTCTCGGTTAACTCGACCAATCGTCAAAATTCATCCGTCCATTTTCTGCTGCTTTATCCCCTGTGGCGGGTCACAGAAACCTGAGCACCAACAGGAGACCCAACATATTATCTGGCTCCTACAGGGGGACAACAGCGTTGATAATTAAAATAAAAAAAGTCAAACAACAGACAGATAATGACAGAGTTTTCTCACAGGTAGTCTATAGACTACATTGCTGGCTCTAACTTTCAACCTGACCTTAATTTTCTTCATTCTCAATGTTGGTGAAAATCCCCATGAACATAAATACACTGTGGGTTTGTTCCCTGCTCAGAAGGTCAATGAAATGTGGATAAAAGAAGGAGGAAACACTGCAGAAAGAAACGTTGCAGATGACATGTCAACAGGAAAGCTGAAAAGACGACATCAGAGCAAACTGTTCACTTAATCCATAATTTGTAGAGTTATTTTGACGTGACATGAAATCTGAATCTATTGGGTGTTAATGATATGTTTCACAGGCTGTTAACGTTAGGCTAAATCTTCTTGCCATGTGCCATGTGTTTGGCCCTTATCCATGGTCCTGAAGCCTAATCAGCTAGTTTTCATCATCTTTTTCACTCAACTAGTCAACGCAGATGACTGCTCTTCAGAGTTTGGGTCCTGCCCGGAGTTTCTTCCTCAATTAGGGAGTTTTCTCCACCACTGTCGCTAATGCTTGTTCTGTTGAGTTTTTCTGTCTGAAAAAGTTTTTTTTTTCAAAGTGCGTGTTGATGTGTTTAAGCACTTTATCAGAAAAAGTTGATTGATTGATTGATTGATTGATTGATTGATTGATTGATTGATTGATTGATTGATTCATTCATTCATTCATTCATTCATTCATTCATTCATTCATTCATTCATTCATTTATTCAGTCATTCATTCATTGAAAAAAAAAAATGTAGCCGCAAGAGGGCACAAGCCAGTGTCTTATTGTGCCGGTCCCAAGCCCGGATAAATACAGAGGGTTGCGTCAGGAAGGGCATCCGGCGTAAAACTTTTGCCAAATCAAAGATGCGAAACAAACCTATGTCTTCTATACCGGATCGGTCGAGGCCCGGGTTAACAATGACCGCCATCGGCGCTGTTGACCTACAGGGCGCCGGTGGAAATTGGATTACTGTTGGTCGAAGAAGGAGAGGAGGAAAGTGCGTTCGCACGAAGAAACAGAAGAGGAGCGCCAAGAGTATAGGACTAAGAGTAGGGACGTTGAATGTTGGAACTATGACAGGAAAAGGTAGAGAGTTGGTCGACATGATGCAGAGGAGGAAGGTAGACATACTGTGTGTCCAGGAGACCAGGTGGAAAGGTAGCAAGGCTAGAAGTTTAGGAGCAGGGTTCAAGTTGTTCTATCATGGTGTAGATGGGAAGAGAAATGGATTAGGAGTTATCTTGAAGGAGGAGTTTGTTAGGAATGTCCTGGAGGTAAAAAGAGTGTCAGATAGAGTGATGAATCTGAAGCTAGAAATAGAAGGTGTGATGTTCAATGTTGTTAGTGGGTATGCCCCACAGGTAGGATGTGAGTTGGAGGAGAAGGAGAAATTCTGGTTGGACTTTGATGAAGTGATGCAGAGCATACCTAGAAGTGAGAGAGTTGTCATTGGTGCACACTTCAATGGACATGTTGGTGCAGGTAACAGAGGTGATGAGGAAGTGATGGGCAGGTTTGGTATCCAGGAGAGGAACGCAGAAGGACAGATGGTAGTTGACTTTGCAAAAAGGATGGAAATGGCTGTAGTGAATACTTTCTTCCAGAAGAGGCAGGAACATAGGGTGACCTATAAGAGTGGTGGTAGGAACACACAGGTAGACTACATCTTGTGTAGACAATGTAACCTGAAGGAGATCAGTGACTGCAAAGTAGTGGTAGGTGAGAGTGTAGCCAAACAGCATCGGATGGTGGTGTGTAGGATGACTCTGGTGGTGAGGAAGATGAAGAGGGCAAAGACAGAGCAGAGGACGAAATGGTGGAAGCTAAAAAAGGAAGGGTATTGCATGACCTTTAGGAAGGAGTTAAGACAGGCTCTGGGTGGTCAGGAGGTGCTTCCAGATGACTGGACAACTACAGCTAATGTGATCAGGGAGACAGGTAGGAGAGTATTTGGTGTGTCATCTGGAAGGAAAGTAGATAAGGAGACTTGGTGGTGGAATGAGGAGGTACAGGAGTGCATACATAGAAAGAGGTTAGCTAAGAAGAAGTGGGACACTGAGAGGACTGAGGAGAGTAGACAGGAGTACAGGGAAATACAGCGTAAGGTGAAGGTAGAGGTAGCAAAGGCCAAACAAGAAGCTTATGATGACTTGTATGCTTGGTTGGACAGTAAGGAGGGAGAGACTGATCTATACAGGTTGGCAAGACAGAGAGACAGAGATGGGAAGGACGTGCAGCAGGTTATGGTGATTAAGGATAGGGATGGAAGTCTATTGACAGGTGCCAGCAGTGTGATGGGAAGATGGAAAGAGTACTTTGAAGAGTTGATGAACGTGGAAAATGAGAGAGAACAAAGACTAGAAGAGGTGACTGTTGTGGACCAGGATGTAGCAAAGATTAGTCAGGATGAAGTGAGGAGAGCAATGAAGAGGATGAAGAGTGGAAAGGCAGTCGGTCCTGATGATATACCTGTGGAGGTTTGGAAGTGTCTAGGAGAGGTGGCAGTAGTTTCTGACTGGGTTGTTCAACAGGATCTTAGATAGTGAGAAGATGCCTGAGGAGTGGAGGAGAAGTGTGCTGGTGCCCATTTTTAAGAACAAGGGAGACGTGCAGAGTTGTGACAACTACAGAGGAATAAAGCTGATGAGCCATACAATGAAGTTATGGGAAAGAGTAGTGGAAGGTAGACTAAGGGCAGAAGTTAGCATTTGTGAGCAGCAGTATGGTTTCATGCCAAAAAAGAGTACTACAGATGCAGTATTTGCTTTGAGGATGTTGATAGAGAAGTACAGAGAAGGCCAGAGGGAGCTGCATTGTGTTTTTGTAGATCTGGAGAAAGCTCATGACAGGGTGCCCAGAGAGGAACTGTGGTATTGTATGAGGAAGTCTGGAGTGGCAGAGAAGTATGTTAGAGTGGTGCAGGACATGTATGAGGACTGTAAGACAGTGGTGAGGTGTGCTGTAGGTGTGACAGAGGAGTTCAAGGTGGAGGTGGGACTGCATCAGGGATCAGCTCTGAGCCCCTTCTTGTTCGCTATGGTGATGGACAGGCTGACAGACGAGGTTAGACAGGAATCTCCATGGACTATGATGTTTGCAGATGACATTGTGATCTGCAGTGAGAGCAGGGAAGAGGGGGAGGAGAAGCTAGAGAGGTGGAGGTTTGTCCTGGAAAGAAGAGGGATGAAGGTTAGCCGCAGTAAGACAGAGTACATGTGTGTGAATGAGAGGGACCCAAGTGGAAGAGTGAGGTTACAGGGAAAAGAGATCAAGAAGGTAGAGGATTTTAAGTACTTAGGGTCAACAGTCCTGAGCAATGGAGAGTGTGGAAAAGAGGTGAAGAAGCGTGTACAGGCAGGATGGAACGGGTGGAGGAAAGTGTCAGGTGTGATGTGTGATAGAGGAGTTTCAGCTAAAATGAAAGGAAAGGTGTACAAAACTGGTGAGACCAGCGATGTTGTTTGGTCTAGAGACAGTGTCACTGAGGAAAAGACAGGAGGCAGAGCTGGAGGTAGCAGAGATGAAGATGCTGAGGTTCTCTCTGGGAGTGACCAGGAAGGATAGGATCAGGAATGAGTACATCAGAGGGACAGCACATGTTAGAGGTTTTGGAGATAAAGTCAGAGAGGCCAGACTGAGATGGTTTGGACATGTCCAGAGGAGAGATAGTGAATATATTGGTAGAAGGATGCTGAGTTTTGAACTACCAGGCAGGAGGCCTAGAGGAAGACCAAAGAGGAGGTTTATGGATGTAGTGAAAGAGGACATGAAGGTAGTTGGTGTGAGAGAAGAGGATGCAAAGGACAGGGTTAGATGGAGGCAATTGATTCGCTGTGGCGACCCCTGAAGGGAAAAGCCGAAAGGAAAAGACGAAGAAGATCTGGATCAAGACTAACACTGAATGGGATCTGATCAATCCTTCTTCAAAAAAAATTCCTTCTGCAGTTGTTTTTGTAACCCTGCAAACATAAGTAATGACACAATTAGTGGGACTGCAAAATAAAGCAAAAATGAAACAAAAATGAAACAAACTGGACACATTTTCATGAAACAAACCAAAAAAAAATTCTATTTGTTCGGTGAAATTTGAACTACTGTGGATGTAAATGTGTACAGGTAATCCACAAGATACGAATATTGGACTTATGAACATTCGTAGATACAAACAAACGTGTGCCGCTGTATCTGACTACTGTAGTTCCCCTTTCTGCCGCATCACTTACCAAGCAGCATTGCTGTGTGCAAGCATTTGCAACACTCAACTCCCCATTTTGTTCTTGTACGTGTCTCTGTGAGCATCTCAACTCGTCACCCTTCGTACCTTAGATACTTTACGGTTCATCATGGCTTTTATCACTGGCTTTTTTTTTTTTTGTTCATTTTGCCAGCTCAAGAATTTCAATTTAGAGTTAATGTATTCTGTGTTCTCAGTGCAGATAATGTATTCTGGAGGTAATCATGTGACGTTGGCAAGAATCTTGACAAGCATCAAGTGGGACTCATAGATACATGTGGAGGAAGGAATCCATTCTTTTTAAAACAAAACATGATTCAGAATCAGATCAGAAATAAAACAGTTATAATTTAAGTTCTGTATTCTTTCTGTATGCCCTAGAATCTATTGACCCACAGACTGGTACTGGTCCACAATCCAGATGTCTAAAGTCTAAAGGTAAGTTGCATCACGGTACTACAGCACTTCATTTCATTTATGTGTTGTTTTTCTGTTCTGTAATTGATTCTGGTAAGTCTTAGGGGATAGTGCTTTTGTATTTAGAGAAGTAATGACAATCTCTCGGAGCCAGTTTCCTTCCTAGGTTGAAGACAACCTGACTTTAAATAGACTGTGTGCTCATGTTCATTAGGCACCTGTGTGTGTCAGCAGAGCAGCTAATGCTCTGGTATTCATTTGGGCGAGGTTATCCTCCTAAGGTTGTCCTGACATGGTGGCTAATCCCACCGCCCGCTCTCTTTTTCATTTAATTACTATTAACTGTGTTAATATTTAATTACAGCATTAGATGGAGGGACTGACCGGCGCTGCAGCAGGAGCATTCCTGTATCCTGGCGCTGGGCTCCATCCCTCTCTCACCATCATCCGCTGTCTGCTCATCCGTTTGTTCTCTCGGGACTTCCTCATCCTTTCATCCCATCTTCTGACAGACTGGTGTGTGCTCACAACCACAAACACACCCGTCCAAATATACAAGCATCCAGAAACACACATTTACACGACTACACATGTGCAAGAGTGTCAGAAAAATGGGCTGCAAAAAAATGAAATTTGCTTTGCCGTTCCTTCCCTTTCACATGCACACAAACACACACACACACACACACGCACGCAAGCACGCATGTACCCACGAACGCACGCACACACACACACACACGCGCACACACACACACACACACACACACACACACACACACACAGACTCTCTCCAAAGGCTAGGGCAGATGTCTCTTGTCAATGTGAACAAGCGTCAAAGACCAGCTTGTCATATTTTCATATTTAACTATTCATCTCATTCAAATGTATGTAGTACAAACACACACACACACACACACACACACACACACACACACACACACTGTTAAATATTTAACCTAAAACCTTCTTGCAGGACTCTTGAAGTGTTTAATGCTGACCTTACAGGAGCATCTCTTGCCTGCACTCTCAACAAATCTCTGGAGGACAGATAAAGGTGTACTCATCGCACACTCTTGCATCAAATGACTTCTAAATTTATGCTTTGCCATAACACTGCCCTGTGGAGTTAAAGACATGATTGTGTTAATACATTCGTCTCTATTCGAGCACCACTTGAACCGTCAGCTCATCAAGTCAGTTGACGTTGAGTATGAATCTGATGGGGAATGGCAGTAGCATTAACTTCACTATAAAATGTACTGATGCTCAGTAATGTCATACCTGTATGAAGACTGATCCTGCTGTATACCCCATCTGTTCACAGAGTTTAATGACAATTGTCCCAGTGGATTGAAATACTAAGGGAAGATTAAAACTTTTGCTAAATCTGCTCCTTTATCTAAATTAGTGCTCATATTAGGCTTGTTTCTTGCCTCACCCATCCCAAAGTTTTCTATGAAGATTTTATTTTTGCATAATACTGTTGACAATCCAACAATCATCCAATAAACCAAGCCCAAACAGCTACTAGTGAAAAGCATTTTATCTTGCGTAATGGAGTTGTGTACATTTTTGCATGTATTATACCCAGGGTGCCATTTGTCAAAAAACACAGGGGAGATGTTTTTTTTCAATGAATCTTTTCCTTTTGGCTTTTCCCTTCAGGGGTGCCACAGCGAATCAATTGCCTCCATCTAACCCTGTCCTTTGCATCCTCTTCTCTCACACCAACTACCTTCATGTCCTCTTTCACTACATCCATAAACCTCCTCTTTGGTCTTCCTCTAGGCCTCCTGCCTGGCAGTTCAAAACTCAGCATCCTTCTACCAATATATTCACTATCTCTCCTCTGGACATGTCCAAACCATCTCAGTCTGGCCTCTCTGTCTTTATCTCCAAAACCTCTACCATGTGCTGTCCCTCTGATGTACTCATTCCTGATCCTATCCTTCCTGGTCACACCCAGAGAGAACCTCAGCATCTTCATCTCTGCTACCTCCAGCTCTGCCTCCTGTCTTTTCCTCAGTGACACTGTCTCTAGACCGAACAACATCGCTGGTCTCACCACAGTTTTGTACACCTTTCCTTTCATTTTAGCTGAAACTCTTCTATCACACATCACACCTGACACTTTTCTCCACCCGTTCCATCCTGCCTGTACATGTTTCTTCACCTCTTTTCCACACTCTCCATTGCTCTGGACTGTTGACCCTAAGTACTTAAAATCCTCCACCCTCTTGATCTCTTCTCCCTGTAACCTCACTCTTCCACTTTGGTCCCTCTCATTCACACACATGTACTCTGTCTTACTGCGGCTAACCTTCATCCCTCTCCTTTCCAGGACAAACCTCCACCTCTCTAGCTTCTCCTCCCCCTCTTCCCTGCTCTCACTGCAGATCACAATGTCATCTGCAAACATCATAGTCCATGGAGATTCCTGTCTAACCTCGTCTGTCAGCCTGTCCATCACCATAGCGAACAAGAAGGGGCTCAGAGCTGATCCCTGATGCAGTCCCACCTCCACCTTGAACTCCTCTGTCACACCTACACAACACCTCACCACTGTCTTACAGTCCTCATACATGTCCTGCACCGCTCTAACATACTTCTCTGCCACTCCAGACTTCCTCATACAATACCACAGTTCCTCTCTGGGCACCCTGTCATGAGCTTTCTCCAGATCTACAAAAACACAATGCAGCTCCCTCTGGCCTTCTCTGTACTTCTCTATCAACATCCTCAAAGCAAATACTGCATCTGTCGTACTCTTTTTTGGCATGAAACCATACTGCTGCTCACAAATGCTAACTTCTGCCCTTAGTCTACCTTCCACTACTCTTTCCCATAACTTCATTGTATGGCTCATCAGCTTTATTCCTCTGTAGTTGTCACAACTCTGCACGTCTCCCTTGTTCTTAAAAATGGGCACCAGCACACTTCTCCTCCACTCCTCAGGCATCTTCTCACTATCTAAGATCCTGTTGAACAACCCAGTCAGAAACTACTGCCACCTCTCCCAGACACTTCCAAATCTCTACAGGTATATCATCAGGACCGACTGCCTTTCCACTCTTCATCCTCTTCAGTGCTCTCCTCACTTCATCCTGACTAATCTTTGCTACATCCTGGTCCACAACAGTCACCTCTTCTAGTCTTTGTTCTCTCTCATTTTCCACGTTCATCAACTCTTCAAAGTACTCTTTCCATCTTCCCATCACACTGCTGGCACCTGTCAATAGACTTCCATCCCCATCCTTAATCACCCTAACCTGCTGCACGTCCTTCCCATCTCTATCTCTCTGTCTTGCCAGCCTGTATAGATCAGTCTCTCCCTCCTTACTGTCCAACCGAGCATACAAGTCATCATAAGCTTCTTGTTTGGCCTTTGCTACCTCTACCTTCACCTTACGCTGCATCTCCCTGTACTCCTGTCTACTCTCCTCAGTCCTCTCAGTGTCCCACTTCTTCTTAGCTAACCTCTTTCTTTGTATACTCTCCTGTACCTCCTCATTCCACCACCAAGTCTCCTTGTCTACTTTCCTTCCAGATGACACACCAAATACTCTCCTACCTGTCTCCCTGATCACATTAGCTGTAGTTGTCCAGTCATCTGGAAGCACCTCCTGACCACCCAGAGCCTGTCTTAACTCCTTCCTAAAGGTCATGCAATACCCTTCCTTTTTTATCTTCCACCATTTCGTCCTCTGCTCTGCCTTTGCCCTCTTCATCTTCCTCACCACCAGAGTCATCCTACACACCACCATCCTATGCTGTTTGGCTACACTCTCGCCTACCACTACTTTGCAGTCACTGATCTCCTTCAGGTTACATCGTCTACACAAGATGTAGTCTACCTGTGTGCTCCTACCACCACTCTTATAGGTCACCCTATGTTCCTGCCTCTTCTGGAAGAAAGTATTCACTACAGCCATTTCCATCCTTTTTGCAAAGTCAACTACCATCTGTCCTTCTGCGTTCCTCTCCTGGATACCAAACCTGCCCATCACTTCCTCATCACCTCTGTTACCTGCACCAACATGTCCATTGAAGTCTGCGCCAATGACAACTCTCTCACTTCTAGGTATGCTCTGCATCACTTCATCAAAGTCCAACCAGAATTTCTCCTTCTCCTCCAGCTCACATCCTACCTGTGGGGCATACCCACTAACAACATTGAACATCACACCTTCTATTTCTAGCTTCAGACTCATCACTCTATCTGACACTCTTTTTACCTCCAGGACATTCCTAACAAACTCCTCCTTCAAGATAACTCCTAATCCATTTCTCTTCCCATCTACACCATGATAGAACAACTTGAACCCTGCTCCTAAACTTCTAGCCTTGCTACCTTTCCACCTGGTTTCCTGGACACACAGTATGTCTACCTTCCTCCTCTGCATCATGTCGACCAACTCTCTACCTTTTCCTGTCATAGTTCCAACATTCAACGTCCCTACTCTTAGTCCTATACTCTTGGCGCTCCTCTTCTCTTTCTTCGTGCGAACGCACTTTCCTCCTCTCCTTCTTCGACCAACAGTAATCCAATTTCCATCGGTGCCCTGTAGGTCAACAGCGCCGATGGCGGTCGTTGTTAACCCGGGCCTCGACCGATCCGGTATGGAAGTCATATGTTTGATTCGCATCTTTGATTTGGCAAAAGTTTTACGCCGGATGCCCTTCCTGACGCAACCCTCTGTATTTATCCGGGCTTGGGACCGGCACAATAAGACACTGGCTTGTGCCCTCTTGCACATTGTTAGTCTTGATCCAGATAAAGAGCTTAAAACCTACTCAGGGATCAGGGAGTCATAAAGCATAAGAATATTTCTGAATTCCTTTTACTATATTATAACATCATTTGACTCACCCTTTGGTTTTCTGATACAACTTATATCATAAAAACTAAAATTCTTTGGCCACATCCTAAATTCTGATCCTAACAGATTTTTGGATAATTCTCTCTAATTCTCTTTCATCATAAACTTTCCAGTTTATATTAAAATTCCCAATAAAAAGTGCAGAAATTATGTTCTTTTTTTTAATAAGGATTAGTTTATACTTTTTTAAGAGGGTGGTCAATTCATGGTGATGATGTAACGTAATAAATCCAGTACATTCATGCCCACTAACACATCTAGAGGTGAAAGTAGCAGATATAAAACTTTATGGTCCTCATGCTCCTTCAAGTCTGTCACTCTGTATATAACGCAGACAAGTAGAGCTACATTAAGAGAGATTAATTCTCACTTAGACTCTGATGCTGAGAGGTAATACGCATTGAGTCTATCAAATTTCTTTCTGTTAATGTTAGCATGTCATTCAAGTTTCCCTTCAGTTTTCCTCAGGAGTCCCACAGCATTCATGTTTGATTGACAGTTTAGACAATGTTTCACTTCTAACAATTGCGGGAGTAGAGAGTTCACGTTCTCATTATTGTTATTATGTCATCATTTAATAAGTTGTTGTGTCACTAGGTCATTTTAATTTAGTCGCACTTGAAAGGATGCTTAAGCATTGAAATAAAAAATTGGGCTTCTTGGTCTGTGTGTGTGTGTGTGTGTGTGTGTGTGTGTGTGTGTGTGTGTGCGTGCGTGCGTGCGTGCGTGCGTGCGTGCGTGTGTGTGTGCAAGTTGACCTGATATTGAATTAAAGCATCCAATTAGCTGGAACTGTTTGATTTGCATTCATCAAGCCTTACCTGACAACCCCTTCCACTCACACACACACACGTACGCACGCATACACACACACACACACGCACGCACGCACGCACACACACACCTCTGAAAGCATGTTGGAGTGTGTGACTGTGCATGTGTGTGTGAAAGAGAAAGAGAATAATAATAGATGAAAATGGCTGGATAATTAAGAATAAAAAGAGAAAATGATAATTATGATGTAAATCCATGAATTTGGGCTGCGTTCACAGATGGGTTTTATTCACAGAGAGAGAGCTTTAGAGGAGTGAGTGAGTGTGTTCATCTGCTTTAACAACATTATCATAATTAATCAGATAATACTGACATCACTGGTAAAGCAATTACCATTACAGTTATCTGTCGCCTGCTGCTTCTTCTTGTCCTCTCATTGTTCTGTAATCATGACCGTCATCATCATCCTTTATATGCTGATTAGTAATATTGACAATTCATTTAATTTGTTATGTAATATTTCATTCACTTGTTCTTAATCCTGATCTGAGCCACTGGTGTAAAATATTCAATCTGTGTCGGCTGTCTTCAGCTGTAATTTGTGTGTGTTTGTGTGTTTCAGGGGCCTACACACAATATTTACTTATATGTGTCAAACATCTCTGTATATCATGTGAGTGTAAAGATAATTAATAATTAATAAAGTGAGTTTAAGTTTAAGAGTAATTAGAGGATATGGCTGTTGAGAACTAAAACCAACAGTGTGTTAATATGTGTCCACCTTTGCCCCCCCTGTTCACCTTTGTTTTTTTCTTTGCCTCAAAACTTGACAGTCCCTGGTAAAATGCCATGATTGTGTTCCCCTCCCAGGTGCTCAGCATCTCTGGTGGTTAACGGAGCAGTGGGATGGCCTAGACGCTGGGCTTCCCCAAGATGATCGGAACATGAGTCGAACAGCTTAATCCCTTTTTGATTGACAGCTATTTTGAGATATATACCATCACTTGAGCATTGTGAGCTCAAGCCTTTCAGAGATTTTGCAAGTGAAGTCAGAAGACAAACTGCAGCCTTTTTCTTAGTATTTGCTTGGGGAAATTGGTTGACTGTTTCTAGCTAGGCAGATCAACACCTAAGGCTTATTTGGTGCAATAAGCAGGAAATGTAACAGGTATTCTAAGCTCTCCTGGCCTGACTGGAAGTGTTGTGACAAAGAAAGTTTACTCGACATAAAAGGCATGCAAAGCGTAATGAATATGTGACTACATGTGCAAGGTTAAATTGCCTGAGCAGGGTTAAACTTGAATATGCAATCAAACAAGGTGCTCGCATTCTCAGTGCTTGTTACTTTTGCATTTCATACTTTTTTCATTTTTACTAACTTGCATGTAATTAATTATGCACGGGCAAAGTTTGCATGTTTTTACAAGGCTGGAATGGATTAAAATTTTTTAGTTGTTTTAAAATGGGAAAATATGGTTGAGTTAGGAGTTGTTTGACCTACAAGTTCAGTCATGGAACAGATTAAACTCGTATCTCAAGGTACTACTGTATTAAATGGAAACATGCAGGGCTGCAGTACATTTTAGGTATAAACTTGACACAGACATTTGAAGGGGCTACTGTCATAGCTTCAACCGTAAATGGTTTGCAGGCCAAAGTGACGGTAATTGTCCCAGCACAATGTTTGTACATTGCTATGTACTGTACACATACTTAATCTGGTGTTGTCGCAAGGGGCAAAATGATTGTCTAATTGCAGAATATTGTTTGCACCGCTATCTAGTGTAACACATTTTTTTTCCAAATCAAAAAGGGGGCATCTTTTCATGATTCTACAAACAGTTCAGGGTTACCCAGAAATGTTCTCCTGGAATCTCACATCATAGTAATGATAGTAAGCACTGTGGCAAACAACTATGATGCTCTTGCAGATTTTTGATAAAGTCATTGCAGACAAGATAATGGACAATGACACATTGCATTGTGCCAAAGGTTTTGTAATGAAACTGTAGGAGTTTGTGTTCATGTTGTACACATATCAACACAAGTGGTGCAGTCATTGATATTGTCCAGCAGAGAGCTGTAAACGTTCTGTACCACAAGAAAACAATTCAGTCTGTTCTTGATGTTGATGTTATGTTGTAGAGAAGGGATCAGAGCAGGCTTTCTAAACTTTTAATGCCAAAGCAGCAGGTCTTACATCCTAACCACGCAATGAGCCAATGAGAAAGCACCCTGTTCCCCGATTCCAGGAACCCCAGGAGCGCTACAGAAATCTTTACAGGGTCATCCCTGATAACGTCATGGAGGAGATTCCCTGTTACCCTGCAAGTCCTGTATTCAAAGCAGGACTTGCAGGGTAATGGGGGGAGCTGCATGATTTATAGTTTTTCTCAAAGACATGGAGTTGGACAATTCCCTAGCTGTAAATCTGTTATCAATAGTGGAAACAATTGGAGCCACATCTAGTAGTTGGTAAATTCAAGGCACAGTTACAGCTGCATGAATGAATGTAAGGCGGCAAGGAGGAAGAAAGGAAGTAGGACCCCAGCCGATGGATAGATGAGGGGTGGTACTGGTGGGCTTGGAGGTACAGGTCCACAGGAGATGGTCCACAGCGGATGGGCGGATGAGGGGTGGAACAGTATGGTGAAGAGAGGCAGCAGGACCCCAGCCAATGGTTAGGTGAAAGGTGATACTAGTGGGATGGTCAACGACAGATAATAGGAGCAGGTCAACAGCAGATAATAGGACTGTTTGGTTTATACCTCTATGAAGTGTTTTAGAGAGCCTCTTTCTACTGTCTTATCCAGAAGGATTTTCTTGTCTAATTTTATTATTGTAGGTTGCGACCTGCTATTTATTTAGCTTGACCCTCATTTGACCCTGCGATAGATAGATAGATAGATAGATAGATAGATAGATAGATAGATAGATAGATAGATAGATAGATAGATAGATAGATAGATAGATAGATAGATAGATAGATAGATAGATAGATAGATAGATAGATAGATAGATAGATAGATAGATAGATAGATAGATAGATAGATAGATAGATAGATAGATAGAACATCTAAGAGAGATTCACTCAAACATGAAGACACACTTAAAAAAAAACTTGTTATATGAAATGTGGGCAAAATATACTTGAATTAAACCAACCACTGACTGAACATGAGTTCCTCATTTAGAAAGGAATGTAAGACACCTTTGACACAACACAGGTTTGTAAAAGTGTCTAAATCATTCACAGCTCTGAAATAGTTAAAATCGATTCTGATTTTTGTTTGACACATTCTTTTTAAAACGGCTTCTGCACTGCAGTCAGACGAACCTTCAAACTTTAGATAAATCGCCATCTGCTTGGCCCAGAAAGAAATTTAGAATCTGCCAGTCCTTTTTTTGATTCTTCCTGGGTTTCAAACCTATTATGTATATCTGTTTGTCAAAAACGAGATCGAATGAGAGAAAGATATTCTCTAAAAACAGGAATAGATTGTTGAGTCTCTGACAGTCTAGGAAGCAGTGAAAAATAGTTTCCTTGTGAGAACAGAACGGACAGTTTTGCAACATATTTGGATTCAAAACTGCAATAAATCTGTTGATGGCTACAGCACTATGTAAAATCCTCCATTGGAGATCTCTAACCCTCTTTGTAAACGTCGGCTTGTAGAAAGACTCCCAAGAAGGGTTCACATTCGCCGTCAGCTCGAGGTGGACCCTCCATGGTGTTTCAACCCTATGTTTAAGTTTATCATTGCTTAGAACCTTTACCATCACTTTATACATGTTTCTTTCATTACTGTCACTGAAGCGTTTTGTCTCTTTGCTGACGTTAGAGCAAAGAGACAAACTCTGTGAGAGAGAGAGACAGACAGACAGACGTACACTGCTAATGCGAGTTAGTTCAAATCAACCATAAGCTTTTTCTTCTGGGTCTTTGCTCTTTGAATGCTTAATGGTTCAGGCTGGGTTTAGTGGAAGATGGCATAGAGTTTGGCCTTTCTTGAGAGGTATTCATTTGATCTTTTATTTTTGAGGAAATTGAGTTTTGAACTGCCAGGCAGGAGACCTAGAGGAGGTTTATGGATGCAGTGAAAGAGGACATGAAGGTAGTTGGTGTGAGAGAAGAGGATGCAGAAGACAGGGTTAGATGGAGGCAACTGATTCGCTGTGGCGACCCCTGAAGGGAAAAGCCAAAAGGAGAAGAAGATTTTTGAGGAAATGTGCTATAAGGTGAAAGTCTGTGGACTAAATGAACTGAGATGCTCCAGTGGCACTGAGTGGAAAGATTTTACCAGATGGACCAACCAGAAAGATTTTACCAGATGGACCTCGAGGAACCCTGTCTCCCTACAAACTGTCCACCCTGTTTGTCCTGGTGAGCAAGACATAAATCCAAGGCCTCTTATTTTTCCATTGGTGGGAATGACTTCTCCCGCCCAGTGACCGAATGGTGATGGATAATGATTAGCCGGCTGGATCAGGGTCTGCCATGTATTTCCATACATCATCTGACTCTCTCTCAACGCCCTGACTATCTGCACCTGCACCGCCATGCTTTCCCCGAAAATACCTCTGATTAATGTCCGGAGCAAGAAAGGGGAGCGGCCTGGGGAGATGCTGTAGTATTAATTAAACCAATCCTAACACCCCCACCTCTATTATACATGGGAAGCAGGAAAAGAGCTGAGGGGAAGAGGAGAACTGAGGAAAAAAGTGGAAGACCGACATGATGAAAAGAAGATAATGAGAAAGTATAAAGTGGAAGGAAGCACAATGACAAGACTGATACAGAGAAACTTGGAGAATCTAAAGGATGATTGAGTGAGAGTAAAAAACACACAGGAGTCAGAGAAAGGAAAAACACAGAGGAGACTGAAAATGAAAGGAGACAGAGATTCAATGAAAGTACAACAGAAAGAGAAGGAGAAACCTTCAAAATGAAAGCAGAAAATAGCTGGTGTTGGGGGAAAAAGGAAAGAGACATGAGATGAAGGGAGAGAAAGGATGAAACTGATTATATATATATATATGTGTGTGTGTGTGTGTGTGTGTGTGTGTGTGTGTGTGTGTGTGTGTGTGTATACATATATTTATATATATGTGTGTAAATAAAGAAATATGTAAATATATATATAAAATAAACGCATGGATGCCAGTGTGTGTGTGGAAAAACTGTTGGATGGCATTCCGACAGTATCTCATTGTGCCAGAATGGCATCACATCCATCGCTGTGTTGGTTCAAACACAGTGACCACAACAAGTCATCTTTGGACAGGATATTTTTATTTATAAAATGAAAATCATAAAGATTCTAATAAAGTTGTGATCGAGGCCACCACAAGGAAAAAGTTTACTGATAAATAAATAAAGTAACAGATAACCTCACTGGCGAAGACATTTTGTGCCTGAAACATGTACAATTAAAATTATATCAGTGGAATCGTGAAGTGTAAAGCTTTGATCATCCAAATATTTATTAATGTACAAGTTTTTAACTCGTTTTCACAGTTTGTCACATGAAAAAAAGTGTTTTTTAAATCATACAATTTAAAAATAACAACATTATACACTGACGGGTACCACAAGAAAGATTTATAATTATTGCATATTGTGGAGGTTAAGTGTTCAGCAATAAAGAGACAAAGACAAGCTGTATGGAAGCGACAGAAAAAATATCAAACAAAGAAAACATTTTATTTATTTCAATGCATGTGAAACTTTTTGAAGGGCAGGAGTGTCTCCCTGCTTTAAACCTCTGAACTTAATTAATTTTTAATTTTAATCCCAGAAATGAGATAAAATATCATCACATTAAAAAACTGAAATGATAATCTGAAAAGAAAACAGGGGAAAATATTAAAAAGGCATCGCTCTCTGTGGGAGAGAGACTCTGCAGTTTACACCTAGCAGCCACTGTCTACAGCAAACACATTTATTTTTCAGTGTCATTATTTAAAAATGCAAATAGATGCAATTACACTCGTCTTGTTTATCAGCAGTTATTACCAGTATTTTGGCGTTGCTGCGCTTAAGAGGAGCCATATTTCAAAGCGTTTGCCGTCGGCCGCTCGCAAACTCAGATAACGAGTTTCCCCCCTCACAGATGTAATTACAAAACTATTTACTGGAAAACAACTCAAGTCCCACGACCCCCACTCACACACACACACACACACACACACACACACACACACACACACACACACACACACACACACACACACATTTATACAGTAGATTTATATGTGGAAACACTTGCACACATAATTCCTTTCAGCGGTTCCAAGAATAGCCTCGTCCTCAGATAGAAATCAGTTGATGGATATGTTATTATTGGGATTAATCATTATTTACTCCGTGTATGTGTGTGTGTGTGTGTGTGTGTGTGTGTGTGTGTGTGTGTGTGTGTGTGTGTGTGTGTGTGTGTGTGTGTGTGCGTGAGTAAGTGTGTGTGTGTGTGTGTGTGTGTGTGTGTGTGTGTGTGTGTGTGTGTGTGTGTGTGTGTGTGTGTGTGTGTGTGTCTAATACAAAATGAAAGACACTTATATCTAATTTTTACAAGTCCCTGAAAATCAGCATAAAATCAAGTCAAAAGTGAGTTTTCTGTAGGAAATGTGTGGCTGATGTGTTTCTAATTCCAATTCCTTTAACATCGTCATCATTTTTCTTTTAAATTTGGAACAAATGCCAAAAAAAAAGAAATATAATTAAACAATATGAGAGACAAACAAAAGCATTCGAAGGGGCCATACCTGAACTAACTCCATCATTATTACAACTGCATTATTACAACTGCATTATTACAACAGTCAAATGTTAACAGATTCACAGCATCTAATGCTGAATTATCATGAATAATTTATTTGCATTAAGTAGAAGAAGATTTACATAGAAAATAAGTATCCATAGTAAATAAATAATTAAACACCCATTGAATAAAAATTACAAACATATTCACATTATCTTTCTCAAAATTAGAATTTTAAATGCAAAGAAACGCAATAAATTTGAGGAATGACTGTAATGTGAATACATTGAAAAAAATCTGTTTTATAAAGTCTATAAAAAATTTTTTTGCTCCATCCAGGCAGGACAGAAATCCATGAGGTGTATTTAGATTTCCATGATATTTCTCATGTTTCAAAATCTCTAAACCAGTTAGATCACATAACATCTAAATCTGTGTGATATCTTTAACAGAAAATAATGAGATTCCTTTAAAGCCATGAAATGTCTGTCAAAGACACCCTCTGCTCTCATAGAAGACACATTACATCTACATGTAATGACAGAATGTGTCATCTATACACAAGATATCTGTCATAAATCTATGACATACCTTGCACAGAAACAGACAAGCAGTCAACAAATGAATGTAAATAACGTTAAGCTGCTGGATAACTGACTGTTTTTGTTCTGTACTTATCGAAGCAGTGAGAGGAAGGACAATGAGACGGGGTGATGAAGATGATCAGATGTTGCACGGGTTGATGATGACTTTCTACGACAGAGGAGGAGTGATTATTTGAGGCGCCTTAAGGATATCACTATGACGATATGACAGGATGTTGTATCACATACACAATCACGTACCCCAAAATAGTGTCATTTTAGGACACAGGTACATCTACTCACAAGACCACCAAGTATAAAAGCTACCCCCCCCATCCAAATAATATTACGATGCAGCAGACTTGTCCCAAAATGACAAACTTACTGTGTGATTTGTTAAGAAACATGAGAACCAACAGTATCACACCCATGTTCTTCAGAGCAGATTGAATTCACTTTGAATCCTGTGAGTCTAAAGCACATTTCTTCTCCAGAGACAGCAAAGGTGTGAATTCTGATTGGATAATACTTCTAATGTGTTTGAGCAGTACTGGGGGGTAAAAAGAACTCCACCGAGGAGAAAGTGGATAGTGCCTGAATAAAAACGTATATTAAATCATGGAATCAGAACAACCAGAGGAGGCGCTTGCTTGTCACAGTCCCCTGCTGCTGAGACTCTCCATTTACTTCTTCTCCACTCTCTCTCCTCTTCCTCCTGGTCTCTCTGAGACTGGCTACACCTGTCAGAGCTGCTCCCCACCCGTCCCTCATCCTCCAATCAGGCCACACACCATTTAACCCTTGGTCTCCTCCTCTGGTTGCCAGATCCTGGAGGGCTCACACTGCTGCCTCCTGTAATTACTATCTCCTTTTTAATCCTCAGTGGATCCTCGTCCTGTCCGACCACCTCACTGTGGTTCTTGGAGAAGTTTTCTGTCAACGTTCTGACACATCCTAACCCTCAACAACTGCTTCCCATTTGATAAACATGAAACCTCCATCTGTGTCTCAGTCACACTTCTGCACCTAGCCTCAGCCTCACAATCTCAACATTTCTACCCTCGACAGCACTCTTTGGATGACAATCTGAACATGGGTCACACTCAGGTGACAGAAGGGTATACACATGACACTGGCCTTTTTATTTCACTTGGACTATGTTGAATTTCCCGTCAAGTCCAAATGATTTACGTAAAACAAGTTTGTCTCAAAGGGCTTCACTATTGTTGATCCTCCTTGCAGTTTGAACACACACATGTATGTGTTCTGTGGTGAATTTTGTAACTTTTGCTGCTGCAAAAGATCAGAACATTCACAAAGATTAGCATGTTTGGTTTCTCCTTCCCTGAAATTATCATCATACATGCTTTAACACTGCTGTCATGTCAGTCTTTAAAGTATGAATCCAAATGTATGTTCATCATCCACCATCTGTGCCCACGTCAGTCTGTCACATAAACACAGAAAACACGCGACAAACATGTAGTCAAAGTTAACACCAGTCTTCATTCACTCACACCTGCACACACACCTGCAGACATATCCATGTGCACACAGTAAAATGTCACCGATATATGTCGTACTCACATATGAACAGGCATATGACAGCACAGATGCAGTAAAACTCATTCACACACATGCAAACACACACATACACACACACACACACACACACACACACACACACACACACACACACTCCTACAGTGATGTTGCTGCAGTGCAGATGTGTGTTGAATGGCACAGGTTGTAATGTTACACACGAGTGGTTGTCACGGCGTTTGGATGACAGATGTAGTACGCTGGTCCAGACACACACACACACGCGCGCGCACGCACACTCACACACACACACACACACAGAGCCACTCTTCATTTATCAATAATTGTTTTTTAATTCCATTTGGCAGCCAGCAGCGTGGTGACAATAATGAGTCCACCAGAGAGAACGATGAAGAAGCAGAGATGGGAGCCAAAGTTTCAGGAACTGAAACTCACCTGACTGGATGAGAGGCAAGATTTACTGGTATTCATACTGGGAGACTGGTGACCATTTGTCTGCTCCATCCATCCATTCATCTTCAACCGCTTATCCGGGGCCGGATCGCAGGGGCAACAGTCTCAGCAGGGATGCCCAAACTTCCCTCTCCCCAGACACCTCCTTCAGCTCCTCCAGGGGGAGCCTGAGGTGTTCCCAGGCCAGCCGAAAGACATGGTCCCTCCACCGTGTCCCAGGTCTTCCTCGAGGTCTACTACCGGTAGGACATGCCTGGAACACCTCCCCAGGGAGGCGTCCAGGAGGCATCCGGAACAGATGCCTGAGCCACCTCAGCTGGCTCCGCTCAAGGGGGAGGAGCAGCAGCTCTGCTCCGAGCTCCTCCCTGGTGACTGAGCCCCTCACCCTATTTCTAAGGGTGCGCCCAGCCACTCGACGGAGGAAACTCATTTCAGCAGCTTGTATCCGGGATCTTGTCCTTTCAGTCATGACCCAAGGGCCATGACCATAGGTGGGAGTAGGAACGTAGATTGACCAGTAAATTCAGAGCTTTGTCTTGTGACTCAGCTCCTCCTTCACTCAACAGACCTATACAGCGACTGCATCACTGCGGAGGCTGTACTGATCCGTCTTTCAATCTCACGTTCTATCCTTCCCTTGTGAACAAGACCTCAAGATACTTAAACTCCTCCACTTGGGGCAAAGACTCTCCACCGACCTGAAGAGGGCACACCGCCCTTTTCCGGTCGAGAACCATGGCCTCGGATTTAGAGGTGCTGATCCTCAACCCACTCGTGTCATACTCAGCTGCAAACCATCCCAGTGCACTCTGAAGGTCCCTTGTTTGATGAGGCCAACAGGACAACATTGTCTTCAAAGAGCAGGGATGAAATTCTTTGGTCCACAAACCAGAGTCCCTCTGGATCTTGGCTATTCCTAGAAATTCTGTCCATAAATTTATGAACAGAACCGGTGATAGAGGGCAGCCCTGCAGGAGTCCAACGTGCACCTGGAACAGGTCTGACTTACTGCCGGCAATGCGAACCAAGCTCTGGCTTTGGTCATGCAGGGACCCGACAGCCCTCAGCAAAGGGCCCCGAACCCCATACTCCCAAAGCACTCCCCGCAAGATACCATGAGGGACACGATCAAATGCCTTCTCCAGATCCACAAAACACATGTGGACTGGTTGGTTAAACTCCCATGAACCCTCGACCACTCAATGGAGAGTGTAGAGCTGGTACAATGTTCCGCGACTGGGACGAAAACCGCATTGTTCCTCCTGAATCTATAGGTCTAATCTTCCTCTCCAGTACCCTGGAGTAGACTTTCCCTGGGAGGCTGAGGAATGAGATCCCCCTTTTTGAAAAGAGGGACCACCGCCCCAGTCTGCCAATCCAGAGGCCCCTCTCTTCACCCGAGTGTCCAACACACGCAAACGGAGGTCTGATGATACAACAACAAAGTCGGTCATCGACCTCCGGCCTAGTGTGTCCTGGTGCCATGTTCACTCAAGGACATCCCTGAGGTTGGACAGGGTGTTCGTTATGGACAAACTGTGACTAGCACAGAGGTCCAATAACAGAACATCACTCATGTTCAGATCGGGGAGGCCGTTCATCCCTATCACCCCTTTCCAGGTCTCACTATCATTGCCCACATGAGCGTTGAAGTCCCCAAAGAGAACAATGGAGTCCCCAGTCAGAGCACTATTGAGTACCCCTCCCAGGGATGCAAAAAAGTCTGGGTATTCCGCACTTCTGTTTTGCCCGTAGGCTGAAACGACAGTGAGATACTCATCCTGAAGGCGCAGGGGTGCAACCTTCTTGTTCACCAGGGTGACCTCCAACATATGACAGCTGAGCTGTGGGGCTACAAGCAAGCCCACACCAGCCCGCCGCCTCTCACCTTGGGAAACACCAGAAAAGTGGAGAGTCCAGCCCCTCTCAAGGGTTTGGGTTCCAGAGCCCAAGCTGTGGGTAGAGGTGAGCCCGAATATATCTAGTCAGTACCTCTCAACCTCCCTCACAAGCTCTGGCTCCTTTCCTCTCAGCAAGGTGACATTCCATGTCCCTAGAGCTAGACTCTTTGTCTGAGGATTGGATCGTCAAGCCCCATGCTGACGACTGCCACCCAATCCATGCTGCACCCGTCCACTACGGTTTCCTCAGCGGGTGGTGAGTCCACCAGAGGTTGGGCCCATGTTGTCCTTTCGGGCTGAGCCCGGCCAGGCCCCGTGGCCAGAGGCCTGGCCACCAGGCGCTTGCATACGAACCCCAACCCTGGGCCTGGCTCCATGGTGGGGCCCAGGTTGCGCCATACCAGGCAACGTCACGGTCCTTGATGTTTTTCTTGCCATTGTGGTTTTTGTACTCATTTGGGCACTCAAACTCCCCCACCACGATAAGGTGGCAGCTCTCGGAGGAGCATTCGTCTGCTGCCTCGATTTAATCTCTATTGATTTAATCTTTACTGCTGAATGTCTGCTTCTGCAGGTCTGTGTTGCCTCCTTTCAAGGCCCCTCCATAAACCCTCTACACTATGTTGTCTTGTGGAACAACCGGAGCACCTTCTCAGGTCCCTGGTTTTCAAAATGGGCTCCAAGCCTTTTGCTGCCAACATTCCTGATTCCACAAACATGGCTTACAGGCTCCTAATTTGCCTCATGTTGTGTGCAGTTCATAATTCTTCTAACTTTCCTGCTTTTCAAAGCACTTTAAGAAATAAGTATAATTATTATGAATAAAAATAACCATTATCTAATTTTACTAAAATATCCCCCCTTAGGGCTCACCTTAAGGTCATAATTAGATCAGGAGCTACACGGTGTGTAAATAATCGGGGGGGGGGGGTTATCCTAAGGCTTCTTTCATAGGTATAGAAGAGAGTAAATAAAATAATAATTTATATCTGGTTAAACTTTTCCTTTGATATTAACCTATCTTGGACTGAAACTCCTAATTTCTGGAGATAAAATGTTTTGTTGAACGTTTAGTTCAGTTTCAGACATTCTGGTAATGTGATTCTGGGTACTTAAATATTTTCAGTTCATCCTTGACATAATTTAAGACATTAAATTGTACTTAAATTCTGTGGAAACATTCTACAAATACTGAAGTACTCTAAAATCCCTATAATGAGCTGTTTCATTCAGGTTAAAGTGCTGATGTTACAAATTCAAGGCTTAATCTAATAGGTCAATCTCCCTTGTAATAACTTATTCAGAGATTTACATCTCAGCAAATCTAAGAATATTTCCAGTCCTAGTTGTGTTTCTAATGACCTAACATCACAACGTAAATCTCGCTGATCCTTTAATCCTCCACAGAGATTCCAGATTATTCTGCTGCTCTGACCTCGGTTTATTACATTTGAGTCAAATTAACAATGTTGATTTTTTCCAAATTAATTTCATTAGCAGGAGTGGAGCTGCTGCATGTGACTGTGAACGACATTGCAGAACAATGATCGGTCAGAAAGAATTATCACTGCTTCATTGCATTTTCACTGTCCTGCAGAGCACGAACACACCATTTAGTCATTGTGGTCACTTTGGAGGGGAGGATCAGCATACATGTGTGACCCATTGAAGACAACATCACAACTGTTTCACAAGTCTTTTTACCACAACCTAATTGATTTTTTTGCACATATCTCCTTGTGGGTTGTTTTTTTCCAGAGACACTTTCCTTTCCCTCTTACTTTCCCAGTATGACCACTTCCCTCACACACACTTGTCCCCACAGCAGGAAGTTGAGCAGCTGCACCTGCAGTTTGACAAAGGTGGGGGTTGTTTGTGTGTGTGTGTTTTTTTGTGTGTGTGTGTGTGTGTGTGTGTGTGTCTGTGTGTGTCTGTGTGTGTGTGTGTGTGTATGTGTGTGTGTGTGTGTGTGGGGGGGGGGGGTGCATTCTTTAGTGGGAGCTGAGTTTCCAGCCATCCACAGTGTGGAAATCATGCATGGACCTCTTGAAGCCAGCATTCTGTTTAACAACCAGAAGGGGGCAACTAAGAAAAAACACACCTTTGATTGTATGAAAGCAGATGAGAAAATTATTGTAACTCTAAACTAGCTCAACAGTAGTTTCCTGTTTAAATAAAGAATCTGATAAATATCTGTAATAAAAATAATTTACAAAAGCTAAAACAGTGTGAGCATCAGTTCATGAAATTTAAAGCGTCAAAAGTAAAATTACTCAAAATGTACAATGATGTCAATTTCATTTTATTGTACTTCATTTATCATCCTATCATGATTACATACACCATCAATGTATGCCTCACTTCTCAATCCTGTATAATTTACATTTTTGAGTATTTTAATCTTCAAAATTTTGATAATTTCTGCGAATAATTCCATTCTGTATCGCCATGAGTAAATGCATTTAGTTACTTTCCAACACAATGATTAATGATTGTGTACAATGAGATCAATCAGTCAACCACAAGGACAAATCCAAAGTGAACGCTTAAGTCAGAAGCCTCCCTGTGCTATGATCTTTATTTTACAGCTTCAGCTTCCAGAAAATTACAAATGATAAACTCACTTCCACTAACGCTCCATGAACAGAATTTCGACTTGCCACTAAAGAACGTGGAACGTCTGGAAAATAATGAGATGGATATTTTTCTTGAGTGAATTGACACTTAAGAGGTGGACACATATAGGATTCATCAGGATGATGATGAGAATTTACTTCTGTTGGATGTGAATGTAGACAATTGGTTTGCTAACATTATGAATCAATTCTTCCATTATGTCTGAATCACAATTACTAGTGAAAACTAAATTTGCATTTTCTGAATTATCTGCTGTTATTCTTTGTTCATTTATCGACCATACACGCACGGCAACACCGCACTTCTCAGCACTCATTTTCCTTTCCCTTTAGAAACCCCTCAAGAAACTATTTTTACAGGTGATCATGGGTGTTTAACCTGTAGTGAACTGTGTGTCTCGCACTGAGACACATTGTGAGCTGTGGCTTTAAGGCAGACGTCTAATGAAATGTAAACCTGCAGGTTTTAGGAGAAGCCATTTCCCATACACTCAGCAGGTGAGAAAATACGCTCTGTTATCCAATCCCTCCCAGATACACACACACACACACACACAAACACAGACACACAATGGAGTTGAGACTGAAAGCAGAGACTGAACTGAGAGGGTCAGGTGGTCGACCGTCTCTGCTGTGGCAATCAAACTGCCTTTTCACTGTAGTTCTACATCAAACCTTTGTTTTGGGACATCGGTTGATCATTGAGCATGAAGGTGGAGCAGTAGTTGGAACAAAGAGTGAGTTTTAGGCTCTCAGCACACCACAGTGGGGTCAGGTTGAGTACTAGCGTAGCCCCCCAGTTCAAGGATGATACACAGTCATCCAGTGTTTCCATTTTTGACCTGCTGTGTACGCTGTGTAAAAGCCCACCGCATTCAAAATATGCACAGAATTGTACACAACATTTCTTTTTCAGGCTCATCATTAAGGTTGGCCTACAAGCTAGGCAATCCAGGGGGTTTCCCATAATGCACTGAGCTTCTATCTCCTCCTCTCCCTTCCCATCTTCACCATTAAGTCAAAGCAGTTTGATATCTTTTGGAGTCCTTGTGATTTCTGGTTTCACTGGTTCCAACAGATGCTGGTCCAGTATCCAGGTGAACCAGGATCTTGATCACCATTTGAGTGGTCTTTCATCAAACCTGTAGGTTTGAGTCAGATTGTGACCCGCTGACCTGGTGAGGCGGGTTTCTTTGAACTCCTGGATTTCTGTGAGATGAAGCAGATTAAAAAGTCTGGATCGGGCCATGATCAGGTTCTGTGTATCAGCTGCTGATCGGCAACTCTGATGACACAGCAGTTTTCAAACCAGAGCGGAGTAGAGGATGAGTGGAACCCCCTCCCCTTCCTCTTTGCTCCTCTTCCTCCTCCTCTCATCTGCATCTTTTTTTTGTCCATTCATTTCACCTGATCACATCCTCCCTCCCTCTCTCTCTATTTCTCCCCCTCTCTGCTTTTCCCCCGTTCCTGTCTTTCTTTGTTGTTGATGAAGGGTTTGGCTTCTTTCTGTTCTCCGTCCCTTTTGACTTTGTTCTGCTTGTGTACTTGTCTTGTTTTATTCCTCTTTTTTCCGTTTTCCTTTTCCCTTCAATGCCATTTTTACTTTCACCTTTTCATCTAAACATTTTCTGCCTTTGTTTTCTTGTAAAATCAAAATGTATGTTTTATTTTTTGACTTCCCATCTCTTGTGTGTGTGTGTGTGTGTGTGTGCGTGTGTGTGTGTGTGTGTGTGTGTGTGTGTGTGTGTGTGTGTGTGTGTGTGTGTGTGTGTGTGTGTGTGTGTGTGTGTGTGTCTAGGAATGAGTTTGCAGAGCTGAGCATAACAGAGATGAATTCTCATTTTTATAAAACAGATTCCAAATGTCCTTATATTTACACACACACACACACACACACACACACACACACACACACACACACACACACACACACACACATTCAAATATAAACTGTAACCTCTGTGTAGTTAAGGGACCTAAAACAGGGCAAGATTAATGTTCTCACCTGCCACCAGAGACTACTGCACACACCCACTGTGTGCATGGAACACACACACACACACACGCACACACACACACACACACACACACACACACACACACACACACACGGTATGTGCTGATGTCTACAGTTCTATTGTGGAATTTGTGCTAAATGTGCATATCTTAATTGCATTATCTGAAATAATTAGCCTTTATTTTTCTTTCCCTCCTGTCTATCCATGAGCTGAGTAAACAGCGTCCCTCTGCAGGGTGTGGGAGTATGTGTGTGGGAAGGGGGGGTCGTAGGCACCATCACCTCAACCAAATTAATCCTGTCCTTGTTTGTCAGTTATCAGTTTTGCAAACTGAAATCCTGGAACAGAAACAAGTGAAACAAGAACCAGAGGAAAGATGATATTATAAGAAGAACTGGAGGTCAGATTTACTTCATGACTGACACGAATAAAACTCCTCATCAGCATCACTGTGAAGCCAGAAATAAAAGCAGAAATTTAGGACCAAATTTATGAGATTACCTGAGCAATGTGAGCTAAAATTACGTTTTCTCAGATAAAAGTGGAAAGAAAACAAATCGAGGAAAGGAAACAGTAGAGAAATTAGGTTAGATAGAAGACAAAGATTAATAAGAACAGATGTTTTAAAGTCATGTTAAACATAATTCATGTTGTATGGCTGGAATGTAAACATATCAGAAACAAAGACTATTTCCTAAAGGAAACTTTCTCCTGAGTACTTTTAATATTAAATCTTTTTATGTGATTTCTAGATGATCAAACTGAACCTTCTTCACTTTGGAGTATTTGGATGTGTTTTGCCTCACAGATACCAGTAAGTGGCCTAAATTCAGCAAAATCAATGACACCAATTAATCAGCCCACAGCTAATGAAGATTTCTTTCCTTCCCTTAAGTACCCAACACGTTATTGCCTCCCTGAAGATGAGGAGGTCAGGGTGATCCTTTAAGCCTCCGAACAACAGCCTGCATTTCTGAAGTGGTTTAGGATACCTGCTGTGGCCTTCAGAGACTCACGGCAGACTAACAGCATCTGATCGCTGACTGAAAATAAATAGACTCACGGAAGACAGATCGTGTTTTAGTTGTCAGTGTGTTAAGCACATGATCTGACAGTATGGAGCGTCACACCTGTCACCATGAAACTGGGAATATCATGTTCATTCAGAGGCAATGATGTCTCAGAGACTCGTGGCATCAAAAAATCTTAAATTACCATAAATACAGACGGCCACTGTAGAAAAACAACATTTTCCTTATCTACCATATGGATGGTACAAATCGGTCAGTTTGGTGGTAAACAGTATGAATTTAGTGGTAAAAAGCTGAACACTAAATTGAAAGTTGTCACTTCCCTCATTCTGAAAGCTGTTACCTGCTTCTGTTGTTTGTTCAATATGCTCCTGAGAAATAAAGAGCGACGCTAGAGGAGTAGACGAATGTATTTTGGATCTGGAGTTCAAGAGAAACCATGTTGTCATTGAAATTTAAGAAACCAAAGGATTCAAACTGGCAGAAGATGATAAATTATAATTAGGATCTGGGTCCTAGTCCTACACAGGAAGACATGAAGCTTTCAGCTCATGAGGTCTCATCATTTCAAACGTCTCCTCCTGTCTGTTCTGGAGCTGTTCTCATCGCCCCGTCTCATCTCTAACAGCAGGCAGACACACCTTTATGGTTAGTTATCGAAATGTGATTCCCTCTGCAGCCTCCACCTTCCCATCGCAGCTGAGTCTCTACAGAGTCATCGGCCAACACCACCACCAGTGTCTGGACTCTGAGGGGATTGGTGTTGCTGCCATTGAGGACAGGCATCCTCCAATCCCATCTCCCTAAAGTCTAACATTTTCCGTCAGATTATCACATCATCTACTGTAATAAACCTCTTGACTGCATTCGCTCTCTCCTGATTGATACACAGTAGTGAAGTGCTACTGTAACTCTAGAATATGCCCTAACAAACCCGATGTATTGTTTGTTGACTCAGAAAGCAAACGAAAGCAATCGTGTCTGGTCATTAAGTCTGAGCTGCTGAGAGTTCTGATCATTCTCTCCACCCTCGGTGACATAAATGAGTGAAATCACTGGGCAACAGATTGATCTGGAGACAATGGCTATGAGATGATGAATATTAATGAGTATGAATTTGTGACTTCCCTTTTAAGGATATCATTGGGCTGTGACTGCAATGTTTGTGGGAGAAAAACATCGGTCCACTTCTTCTGAAGTGGCCATTCTATGAAGCTCAAGTCATCACTCTGACCGTGTGTTCATACTGGACCTCCAACAGAACCTAAAAGCTGATGTAGATCATATCCACTGCTCAGCTGAATGATTATTGGCTGTTCAGCTGCCATGACAACCGACCATCCCCCCCCCAAACCAAGAGGCCTAGGAACAATGTTCCTTTTTTAGAGATGCAGCCCAACACTCCTGCATCCGATCACAAGTTAATGGCTGTTTTACATGGTCACTGGCACCCTGGTTTAAGGTGCTTCAGCCTCAGTGGGACGGCTGCTGCTCAAATTCCATCCTGAGCAGTCCACCTTAACAACACTCTGCCTGGCACTCAAACAAGCTTTGTTTACTGACAGGATTTGGCAGTCAGCCATTTTGTTTTTGCACATTTACATAAACACCAAATGGTGCCTGCTTCCTGTGTGTGTGTGCATGTGTGTGTGTGTGTGTGCGTGTGTGTGTGTGTGTGTGTGTGTGTGTGTGTGTGTGTGTGTGTGTGCGCGCGCTAAGGCCCCGGTTAATTCCCTCCCTCGTCGCTGCAGATGAAAATCGGAGGCAGTTTGAGCTTCATTAAAGAACGGCGGCCGCCTGGACGCCGTTTTTTCTGCAAAAGCCGATGAACTTGACACAAATGTTCACAAGCTGCAAGTTCATCTCTCCATACCTTAATTTAGTTGATTACTAAATTATGCAATGACCCAGCCAAAGACATCAAGGGAGGGAGGGGGAGGGAGCGCGGTCTTTCACTGGCAGTGATTTTTTCCAGAATTGCCCTGTTTTTAGAAATACTTCCTGCTCGCCATCACCCCGGGCTAAACATGTGTGCCAGGCAGCACAGCAGAAAATAAATGAAGAGGTTTCTCTCCCCTCCCCTTCCCTCCCCTCCAAAGGACCACAATACAACCCTCATACATCAGGTGGACAATGATACATACCATCGGCTTAAATGTTTAGTGTTATTAATTCCCCCATACTCTGTGTGTGAATATATTTACTCTTGCATTTAATGTGTAGCATTAAAACAGATCAAACTGCTTTTAACTGTTTGAAGGAGAAAAATTTATTCTAAACAGTTGTTCTGTTTTCCCTAAGCTGCCTTTCAGCTGTGGTGTATATCTGTGTGTGTGTGTGTGTGTGTGTGTGTGTGTGTGTGTGTGTGTGTGTGTGTGTGTGTGTGTGTGTGTGTGTGTGTGTGTGTGTGTGTGCACGCGCGTGCTCCAATGGCTTATGTCCTATTTGTTCAGTCTTTAGAATTAGAGTCAGTTTCATATTATTTCCATAATTCATGACAAACTTATTTCATACTATCTGGATGTGCATGTGGGGATGAAAGATGATTTTTGTGTCATAACAGAAAAGAGCTTTTCTGAATTTGTCCTTTCATCCAGATTGGCATGTCAGTATAATATCTTTTATCCTGGTTCTTGTCACATTAGTCTAGAAAATTTTCATAGAAATCTATTCAGCTGTTTTTAAAGAATTCTTCTAGCAATCAAACCAGCAGGCAAAAAAATCAATTAAAGAAGAAGAGAAAGAGTCCATACAATACTGATAAAGGTATTTAGTAATCCGGTCAAAATTTGTGTTTTAATGTCCTTGCTGGGTGCTGGTTAGTGAAGCACAAATCACTTCTATATTGAATAAAGGTATCTCACTGTTTAGACGCCAGCAATGGAAAGCCCGAAAGAAGAGTTAGCAGCTACTTTGAATCAAACTAATTACATGGGGGCAGACCTGAGGAATGTGGGCCAAGACTCTATGTCAAGTTTCACCTTCCACCTGCAGAGATAGAGGAGACAGAGGAGGAAGGTGAACATTTTGAGAATGATGCAGAACCTTTGTTCCACACTACAGAGGAGCCTTTGACGGTACCACGAGAAGGCTTCACATCCCCCGATGTGATGCCACTGTGACAAATTGGAGTCAGGGTTAGGTTTAGATTTAGAGAAAGGTAGGACTGAGGCTAAACTTGTGATACCATTGGAAACCTAACCATAGTCCTTATTGAGTTGTGTAGGTTCTGGTCAATTAATCCTACATGAAAACGTTGCTTTGGGTTGTTTGAAGTACGAATTAAAGGGAACTATATGTTTAATTTGGGATTCAACCATCTTTTTGAAGTCTGGTGCTTCACCTGAGCGACACCGTTCAGGTGCCTCACCTGAACGGTGTCGCTCAGGAATAAGACCAAGTTAGATCTTGATCAGGGCAGTACGAACTTCCATCCCTCCTTTATTCTTCACTTTTCTTTTCTTCACAAGACTAAAAATGACATCCTCTCTCCTTCTCCTTCTGTTTCTGCTCAGATGAAGACTCCCAACTCTTCAGGCTGTAATTAAACAGTTCTGCCTCTGTCTTTGAGTTCAGTCATGGGTGGCTTATTGTGCACATGGATTCCTCTGCAATGCTTAATTGGCTAAACATTGTTTAGCCTACTTAGATAGTTTTTCCTCCTCTTCTTTTGTTATTATTGCTATTATTATTATTATTATTATTATTATTAATAATAATAATAATAATATCATTACTACATCCACTCTGTACCCACCTCTTCATCATGTTTTCTTGTCACTTACTTGAATCCTGTGCATCATCCCTCTTCAACACCTTGTCTCTCCATGTCATCTCTATATTGTTTTCTGAGTCTTTGTGTGGAATCTGCTCTTGTTTTCTTTCTCTGTTACTTTCTCTCTGTCCTCTCTCTCATCTGGCTGTGCTCCATATCCAGCAGGGTTTTAGCCCGTGGTCCTAATTGTCAGGACGAGGGTAGATCCGGTAAGAGATGGCCATATGGTGCCTAGCTACAGGGATAAACTCCCCTGGCATTTTAAGGTGAATGTCTGTGAAATGGCCCAAGTGCAAAAAGGGTTTATTATATATGAATGTGCATTACAGAAAACAAACTGGGTGCCAGGATATAAAATAAAAAACAACAGACAACACTTGTCTGTTGTTTGTCAACCTTATCAATTTTATTTTCATTCTGTAACAACAAATCACAGCCACCCGTGAACAAGAACATGAAGACAGTGGTGAGTAAAAGCTTCCTTTTAACAGGCGGAAAACAAGAGTGCATGCAAAGCTGGAAGAGTAAGTCTTGAATTCCAGCGACAGCGAAAGAGAGGAAGATTGAGAGATGGGAGAGATAAATGGGGCATAGATGGGGAAGAATGGAGGAGGGGGGGTAGACAGAGACACAGACACATACAGAAGAAACAACAACAAAAGATAATAACAATAATAATAATCATCATCATCACAAGAATAAGACTAAGATTTAGAATAAGAATAAGAATTAAAAACAAGAATAAGTCATCCATAAGTCAGCTGGGATAGGCTCCAGCAACCTCCGTGACCCGCAAAAGCAGAACAAGTGGTCAGGAAGATGAATGAATGAATACGAATAAGAAGAATAATGTGATGATGATGATGATGATGATGATGATGATGATGATGATGGTGATGATGGTGACAGTTTGATCTGTGATTTTCGGAGTTGGATGGAGCTCACATCCCTGACGTCACCATCCAGGATGCTGCTGCTCCACATCACCAGCAGTAAGCTGGCTTTGATGTGGCAGCATGGTGCTGCCACAACTGCTAACAATGGTTAAGACTACTAACTATGGCTAACCAAGGATAACAATGGATAATAATGACTAATTACAGATAAGTATGGTTAACGAGGTCTCTCTGAAATTCTGTCTCTTGTTTGGTGCAAACTCTGAAAATGGTTTGTATTTAGAGCTGGTCTAACATTTTTAAGTTTCAAAAGAAAAAAAATAATTTTGTTATTTTTGACAGGATTTTATATCTTTTATTCCTGCAGTATCCTCCTGCATTTCTTGAAGCAGCCAGATGTTATTCTTTTATCGGTAATAACATTTTTTATCATTTTAAATCAAATCAAATTGAAAACTAATATTTGAAATTGAAAAACCAATGTTTCAAATTTAAACTAATGTTTCATTAGTGTGTCATAGAATATTTTATCCGTGTTCATCCCTAACAGACAAGCAATAACTTTCAGCTGAAGTTCAGTATCTATACATTTCCTCTCTAGTTTTTACATCATTCCCATGAATTTGTTTAAATCTTTGCTTTGTTTTTTACATGTAATCTCATCATTTGCGTTTTTCAAATGTACTGTTAAAAAACTGTACTAAATACTAAAGATTTATCTGAATTTATGCTTTTAATAAAATAATACTTGCATGTTTTTGGTGATGTGAGGAAGCCAGAGAACCCTGAGGGAACTGGGCTGCAAACCAAAGAGGTGGATTAGGACCCAGGACATTCTTGTTATAAGACAGCAATGCCACCCGTTGCACCCGTATTCATATTTATACAGTATATTCATTCATTCATTCATTCATTCATTCATTCATTCATTCATTCATTTTCCATACCGGCTTCATCCACTGTCATGGGTCGCGGGTTGCTGGAGCCTATCCCAGCCGACTAGGGGCATGAGGCAGGGTACGACGCCAGTGAACCGTGGATATACACCACATTGATGCAATATAATAGCAAATGGTGATTGCCTGTGGTGAGCAATGAATGAACTTTTTAATAGTGATTGAGGCTTTTTCGAGTCTCTACATATACATAGTGGTCCTCCCTAACCCAACCAACTCCTAGAATCTGGTAAACAAACACTTCCTGCATCAAAGATATTTGGAGTTTTAGGAATTCATGGCCAGGACCCAATCAAAACGATCGGATTTTGTGCGCTCTGTGATTTGACACAGTGAATGACAATATTGACTGGTTGACATGCAAAAGGGCGTGGCCATCCCCGGGAGGGGGGGGGGGGGTCGTTCAGGCTACGGTAGCATTGTGTGGTAATGTCGTACCTCAGAGCTACACACTGAAAGTTCCTCACAAGCTGTTGAACTCAGTTAGCATTTGGCTAGCTAGTTAGGTCCACTTCAGTCGTGTGTGTGTGTGTGTGTGTGTGTGTGTGTGTGTGTGTGTGTGTGTGAGTGTGTGTGTGTGTGTGTGTGTGTGTGTGTGTGTGTGTGTGTGTGTGTGTGTGTGTCTGTGTGTTTGTGTGTGTGTGCGTGGTGTGTGGTTCGTGATCAGGCTACGGTACCAGTGTGTGGCAATGTCCTACCTCAGAGCTATACACTGAAAGTTCCTCACAAGCTTTTGAACTCAGTTAGCATTTGGCTAGCTAGTTAGGTCCACTTCAGTAGTGTGTGTATGTGGGTGTTCGCTCGCGTGTGTGGTTCGTGATCAGGCTACGGTACCAGTGTGTGATAACGACCTGAATCAGAGCTACACACTGAAAGTTCCTCACAAGCTGTTGAATTCAGCCAGCATTTGGCTAGCTAGTTGGCAGTCAGGTGTGCATGTGTGTGTGTGTATGTGTGTGTTTGCCGGAGGCTATCCCAAGCATCAAAGCGAACACATAACCAGTTGCACATTAATTACTTATTCAGAACAATTGTCTGTTTTTTGGTGAAAGAAAGCAGCTTTAGCTCTTCTAAGTGATCGGAGAATACAAGAGAAAAATTTGGTCTTACCGGTAAAATCCCATGTTTCATTAGTTTGCGTTAGCTTAGCACTCGTGTTATCCACAATCTCTCATTGTCCATGACGATTTGTAGAAAACACAGTTTAATTATCTCACCTGATCATGTTTACACAATGAGCCACGAGTCTTTGTTCAGCAAAGGTTGGGGAACATGAGGAAGCGCGTCCACGTTTAGCGCTGAAAAATCAACCGTTATATCATGAAAATCAAGAGTAGAAAACACGAGAAGAATTAGAGCAAAATACGTAGTAGCAAAGTTACTGAATGTTAAAAAAGTTCCCGACTATGGCGATCGATCGATCTGTAATGCAGGTGCGTTCAAGTGGTGCAAGTAAACAAACGCACGTGAACGCGAGGGGGAGGGAGATGTTGATCGAGGCAGCTCAGAAGGGGTAGGAGATATTGAGCTGAGAGCTGCGCCCCATTAAGACAGAGCTTTTGGGGCGCAGGAGAATTTATCAATATTCAAAGATATTGAGGACCACAGATCACTTTGGGCAAGACATTTCAAATACACTGTTTTTGGAAATCAAGCCAGTTGAATGACATGAATTTAAAAAAGCATAATATGGGATCTTTAAGCAAGATAGTCATAAGAAAACAATGTATGACTAGAAGTGAATGGGCAGGCTCAGTTGTAGTCGCGGCTAATTATTTAAAGTATAAAGTAAAATGTTCACAAAAGACAGTTTTCTAGATACAATTTGTTCCCATCTCTGAACTCTGGAAAACTTTAAAACTTTCAAATGTTTGTTTAGAAAACTAAGTCTGTGTGTGTGTGTGTGTGTGTGTGTGTGTGTGTGCGCGCGCGCGCGCGTATGCATGTGCAGGCGTGAACGCTTGCGTGTGTGTGTTTGTGTGTTTTTTTGTATGTTGTAGACATTAAACTTAGGATCCAGCTGCTGATTTCAGTACAAATGACATCTGCTGCCTTACACACACACCCACACCACCTTACCATCACTATCACCAGGAGTATATGCAAACACATTCGGTGGCATCACACACACACACACACACACACACACACACACACACACACACACACACACACACAGTGTAACAGATGTAGTGTGGGCCTGAGACACATGCTCGCCCTCCTCCAGTTCAGGTGGCGAGAGAGCAGAGGTGTCTCAGGGAGGAAGAAAACTTATCCTCTGAGTGAGAAAACGTCCAGATGACATTATTTTCTTGATGTTGATGAATCACAAGGAATGATGGTAGGATGATAAATGAATACATTAATCTCAAATATTACATCCAGAATTGATGCGATTAAAACACAAAGCCAGCCTGTAAAAAGAACATTAGCAAAAACAAGTTTAATTCTGTAACTCATCTCCACGTGTGACACAGGGAAACAGTGAGTAGCGCATGTTCTCTCTGTGGACAAAGCGGTTTCTTCCAGATCCAGCCATACGTTTTAGTCCACAAGCTCTTATCCACTTTTGATCCTGATACTGAGATGAAATTTTTAACTTGTAGGCCCCGGGTCATAGGGCTAATGATGCTTTGTCCCTGATACAGCTGTTATATTTGGTCTCCCCTTCTGTGTATTCTTTATACAAATGACTGTAGGAGCGATTACAACGACAGACGTGTGTTGAAGATTTTAGAAGATAGTGTTAATCATTTGGACCGAGGATGATGACATTGATCATGCATGACTTTTTGGAGTGGTGTGACAACAGAAAACAAAAAAAATGGTCTACTTCAGAGAAATCCCCCAGTGACTATTAAGAGCTCCCTACTTGAGGCAGTCGTGTGTTTGAAAAACCTTGGAACAGCCATTGGTAAGAATTTAAAACACTTACACTTAAACTTTTGGTACAGGATCCACAGCAACTTTCTGTAGCAGCTATCTATGCCTGACAAGTTTTGTGGAAGGCCCAGTCGATGTCCCAATCTTGGATGACGTTGTTTTTCCCCTCATTCTGGGTGGGGGTTCAGGAGACCCAAGACTAAAAACAACAGGTTGTTTATCAAAAAAAAAAAAAAAAAAGTGTTTTGCACCGATTTTAATTTGTCTGTATTGTTCAGAAAACTTTACTATGTTTTTAAAACTTAAAGAGTACTATTTTACGCTCCGTGTGATAAGAGCACCGCAGAATGAACAGTAATAGTACCGTAGTAAATTACAATGTAAGGCTTATCATAACAAAACACAATTCAGGCTTCTTGATACTCTTAAAGGAACTGCTTTTGTACGAACTGAAAGTTGGAAACAGATTTTTGGTCATTGCAACATTTCTGAAGCTTTGCAGCAAAGTTAAAACCACATAAAGCAGTGAAACAAAGCGAGACCTGCTGTTCATTCAGCATAACACAACTTTCAAGGAAAGAAGTTCCACAAATGTTCTGTGAACTAACGAACTTTACTTTCCATCACTGCGGTGGAAAACAAACGAGTGAACATTCACCAGTGGTCCTAAAGTTGTGTGTGTGTGTGTGTGTGCGTGCGTGCGTGCGTGCGTGCGTGCGTGCGTGTGTGTGTTGGTGTGTGTTTGTGTTTGATATCCTTGCAGCATCATGGTGGACTGATGTTGCGTTCCGGAGAACTGCTTTCCTTCAGTCGTCTCTTATTATTGTGTTGTTGTCTTCTTGTGATTTCCTCTGCTAAGGAGTTTCATATTTTCACTTATGTTTGTTTGTTTCTCATTAACAGAATTACTTTTAGAAAATACAGGACTGAATTTCAAGTTTTCAAATTTCTTGAAAGAATTAAGCAAAAATTCATTTAGATTTGATACAGATCCAGAATATTTCAATTTTAGAAATGTATCAAAAAATTACCATCAAATCTTTGTAAAAGGCATGCTACCTCTATTATTTTGTCTAATTCCAAAAGTCTTGAACCATATCAACGTCTTAAATTAAAGACGGAGGAGTGTGACTTCAGTTTACATCATGCTGCTCTGTCAATTTTTTTTCCTCTATAATACACATTCAGTTTATGTATACATCTAACTGCGGTTTAATGTGTGTGTGTGCGTGTGTGTGTGTGTGTGTGTGTGTGTGTGTGTGTGTGTGTGTGTGTGAGAGAGAGGGGTCAGTGGATCAGGTGCGTGGATCATGGCTACACCCCCAGGATGACCAGAGGGCTCTGAGGCTCAGCACAGTGATTAATCACACGGCAAAATGATTCTGATGTGCTGAAGAGGGAGAGCGGGGAACTAGAGTTGCTGCATCCTTATGTGTGTGTTTACTGTAGCAGCTAGTGTCTATGGGGAAGAAAAATCATTTGAGGTGGAAGGCCAGGAAATGTACTTAATTATGGGTTGTATTATTTACTGTGAAGTTGTGCCATAGAACAGAATATCCATCTATCCATCCATTTTCTTAACCGCTTCATCCGCTGTCGCGGGTCACGGGGAGCTGGAGCCTATCCCAGATGGTTTGGGCGTCAGGCGGGGGACACTCTGGACGCACCGCCAGTGCAGCACAGAGCCACACAGAGACGCAGACAAACGCGTGCACACACTCATGCCTATGGTCAATTTGGGACCATCCAATTAACCTGAAGCGCATGTTTTTGGAGGTGGGAGGAAGCCGGACAACCTGGAGAGAACCCACGCAGACACGGGGAGAACATGCAAACTCCGCACAGACAGGAAGTCAAACCCGGAACCGCCTTGCTGTGTGGCAACGTTCATCACCATCACACACTGAACAGGGATTACTGTATTTGAGGAGCGATCATTGATATGTGAGCTGCATTTGGGAGCAGATTTAACAACTTAAAGCACCAAATATGGTACAACAGAGTAGTCACGTGGTGCGTCATTCTCTGCAGGATGCGCTGCAAGGAAAATAAATAATCACGAATCTCATTATGAATTTGTGGACTAATCAATTTGATAGTAGGCTAATATAGCTAATATGGACACTTAGAGCTTGTGTTGCCTTCATATAAGGCTTATAATTTCTTTGCGGCTCCCGACAGGTTTGATTTTAGTTTTTTTTATCAAATTTGGCTCTTTGAAAGTTTAAGGTTGCCGACCCCTGCTCTAGTTTACACATTACAAGTAAAAATTATTAGTAAATGTGGAATATGGAGTACAGACTACATCAGACTACATCAATGACATCACTGTAGTGGAATTGCTCTGTTGTACAGAGCAATGGCTTGTGGCAGGAATGACTTTCTGTATCTGTCCCTTCAACAGCGGAGCTGTAAGAGTCTGTTGGAGAAGGAGCTCCACTGTCTGTCCAGTGTGTGGTGATTGGGGTTATCCATGATGGATAGCAGTTTTTTCTGATTCCCACCCCTCACTTAAACACCTAACAACAGCCAAGTCATCAGAGACTGTACTGTCGTGCCACTTACTTCTGTAAGTCGCATGACTCGGAGTTGTACTTAAAATCAGTTGTGTATAAGGTGAAGAGGAAAGGGGACAGTACAGTCCCCTGAGGAGCTCCTGTATCACTGACCACCGCATCAGGCAGAACACTGCCCAGATGGACAAATTGTGGCCTGCCTGTCAAGTAGTCACTGATCCAGGAGACGGTGAAGGCGTCGACAGCCATCACCCGTAGCTTCTCACCCAGCAGCCTTGGCTGAATGGTTTTAAAAGCACTAGAGAAATCAAAGAAGGTGATTCTCACAGTGCTACCCCCAACATCCAGATATATATAAGCTCTCTGCAGCAGGTTTACAATGGCATCGTCAACCCCAGGTGAGGCTGATTAGGTGCTGGAGAGGCTGGTGTTAGCTCCTTCATCTGAGGCCTCAGGTGAGCTAACACCAGCCTCTCCAGCAACTTCATCAAATGGGATGTGGGGGCAATTGGTCAATAATAATTTAACTCTGATGGGGAAAAACTCCCTCTTTGAGGAAGAAACTCCGGGCAAGACCCAAGGGTGTTCGTCCGCCTTGACCAGTTGGGTGGGAAAGGAAATGCAATGGGGACAGGGCAAGGAAAACAGAGAGAGACAGAGAGTGACAAATAGGCCATTTGGAATTGCAGTCAAAGTATATAGTAGTTGAGTATAAGTTGAGCTGTAGCTGCTGAACTGGGGGTGGGATTTTGAGACCTTTGGATTTCCTATCTTCTATACTTGTTCCCCACCTGTCGAGCAGAGGCACATAGACAGCGATGGTATCTTTCTTTGTGCTTATATTTGTCTGTTTTTGGATCCATCACTGCTTTTTAAATTCATGAATGTGTAGTATTGAAGTTGTGGTTGTTAAGACTATAAATACTAAATTCTATCTACCCACTGGATACACAGGTCAGTGTCCAGAACAAATGGGAACCGAGGCTGGCAGTTAAAACAGGAATTTACAATTTATTAAAACAGGTTACCAAGTTAAAACCTAATTTAAAAAAATTAAAAATCCGACACCTAAAATTACAGGGCAGGCCAATGAGACAAGCCTAGAGCCATACAGTATAAAAACATCTGATAGGTACTGGCACCACACAACAGCCAGTAAGCAGTGGTAGTTCATGCAAAAGTACCCAAGGCTTCACAATCTAGTGCCCAAAACACACAATAAAATACTGGGAGTCACTGCAGACACGGCACACACGTTATGTTGCCAATTAACGGGCAAGGCACTCCAAACAATAAAATATAGAATAAATAAGGCAATGACTCAAAACGATGAAAAGGACGGTCACCAGATAAATGGAGCCATGTGCCTCCCCCTGATTCTACCACTCTTAAATAATTGTACCTGTCAGTGCAGGTGATACCTCTGCCCTCGTAATGTGTCAGATAAAATAGAAATAAAATAATAAAAAGGGAAATAAAACAAAGGCCAGCAACTTTAAAAGACTAGGGAAAGAACAGTGACAGTCATCGCACTGGTGGGTAATTCTATAAAATGAACAGGAAATTACAATACATTAATTCATACATTTTCTAAAAACCATATTCATAAAACAGTCCAACAAATGAGCGTTACATGCCTTCATCCAGGGACTTGATCATACTAAGGTGTGGCTCAGGTGTGTGTCTGCCATCGCACTAACCAATACTAAAAAAGAATGGCATTTATTAAAATAAACACAGGTGGCTGGAAGCATGGTGAACAATAACTCCTTAAAAAACCCAGTTCTTAGCGGTCCCATAGTCAGTGCATTTATATCAGGGTGTGTTATGAGCTGTCATCATATGCAAAACTAGGACTACTCTTTAAAACACTAAAGTCACACATACTGCTAAGCATTGGGTCCTAAAGGTATCCCTGTTACAAATGTATGACAAGACTTTTTGACTAGTTGATGGATTATGGATGGATGATGAAACACACACGCACACACATTCATACACATGCACACACACGCGCGCGCACACACACACACACACACACACACACACACACACACACACACACACTTCCATCAGTACAAAGTAAAATTGCCCTTAGAGGTTAGAATTTGCATAATATTGTGTATCTATTTGATGTATTGGTTCAAATCGACCCCTCCTCCTTTTTTCTGTTTTATACCCCCGGGGATAAGTAGTTTACTGATCCCCCTTGCCTAATCGACAGAACAGGGCATAATAGTGAGAGTTCAATTCCCTGTGGGACTGTATATGCTAAACAGGAGGACTAACTTTGTCCAGCTAAATGAGACATGATATTGTAAATGTTTAATAATAATAGTAAAGTTGTTTATTTAATATTCAGAGTCAAACTGGAAACCTCAGGGGATGAAAGGAGCCGAGTGAGAATTAGGTTATGCATTAAGGAAAAACTTTTTCTAAGAAAAATTAGTTATCTTTGAGTATTTAGAGACCGGAACTTCATGTCCATAAACTATACCTGTGTACCTGTGGTGTTGTTGTTGTTGTTTTTGTTGTTGCAAACAGGATGCGGTGAAACCTAGGTGAAGAAAACAGCAGCTAAGCAGCACTTAAATGTATGCATTTTCATTGTCTCAAGATTAGGAGCCTATGCAAACATAATTCACCGTTTAGCAAAAATTGAAAAGAAAAGAAGAAAAAATTGTTATGTTGGAAACAAAAGTATCATTTGTAAAATGAATAAATTAATGAGCTATGGTTCAATCATTTACAGTTCTGAAATAGTTAAAAACAATTCTGTTTCTTGTTTGACACATTCTTTTTAAAATGGCTTCTGCACTGTAGTGTGATGAACCTTCAACCTTTTTCCTCCTGCTTAAATTAATTGCCATCTATGCTTGGCCCAGAAGGAAGTTTAAAATCTGATGATTCTTTTTTTGATTCTTCCTGCATTTCAAACCAAGAATGTATTCCTGTTTCTCAAAAACAAAACCCAATGAGAGAAAGATTCTGTCTAACAACTGAACAGATTGTTGAGTCTCTGACAGTCTAGCAAGCAATGAAAAATAGTTTCTCTGCAAGAACAGAACAGAAAGTTTTCCGACATACTTGGATTTAAATTCAAAATAAAACTGTTGATGGCCACAGTGCCGTGTAAAATCCTCTAATGGAGATCCGCAACCTCCTTTGCTACCGGTGGCTTATAGAAGGACTCCCATGAAGGGCTGACACCCGGCACCAGGCCAAGTGAACCCTCCATGGTGTGTCAACTCGATCTTTAAGTTCATCATTGTTTAAAATCTTTACCATCAGTTTATACATGTTTTTTCCATTACTGTCACTGAAGCTGATCGGGTCTGACACGTGGTCGTTAAAACAAAGAGACAAACTCTCTACGGGGAAGGGATCAGCAACATTGTCCACAAGTCTCAACAACACGTCCAACAGTTGAAATTTTAGCCGTGATGAATTTAGTCTCCAGTGATGGTCCTGCTATAGTTCTTTTTTAAAAAGTAGTGCACAGATTACAAGCTTTCCCTACATTTAAAATCCAGTAGAGTAATTTAAAATCCTGTGGTCTCCTCTTGTATAACAGTCTCCAGATTCTAAAAACACTCTGATAAAAACATGGTAGATCCCTTAGTCTGTCGTTTCTCAGGTCCATTAAGAACAACAAGCAGTGACCCACAACACAGGCAGTACTGGGCCAGTACTGCCTGTGTTGTGGGCCACCACACCAGGTCCTCAGGGCCAGTCACGAACCGCTGAATGAATTGCAGCCGGAACGCAGCACCTCTGCTGGTCAGATGGATGAGTCCCTCCTTCCTCCTTGGGCAGGAAGAGGACGCTCTGAGGAACCAAGGAGGACGGAGGGAGGGAGGGTGGTCCCAGAAAAAGCCCATGGTTAGGGTTAGGGTTAGGATTAGGGTTAGTGGTTAGGGTTAGGGTTAGTTGAAGTAAAAAACGTGTTTTCTTCCAAGGAACTATGAAGTTCACTGGCGAATGGGCCCCAGGAGTAGGGTCACCTTAAACTGCCATTGATAATAGGGTTAGGGGTTAGGGTTAGGCTATAGGGTTAGGGTAAGGGTTTGGGTTAGGGTTAGGGTTAGGGTTGATATAGGATTAGGGTTGGGGTATGGGATAGGGTAGGGTTAGGGTTAGGGTTAGGAGTTAGGATTAGGGCTAGAGTTACGGTAGGATAAGGGTATGGTTTAGGGGAGACAGGTTAGGATTAGGGGTTAGGGTAATTATAGGAGAAGAAGAAGTATACTTTATCTATCCCGCAAGGGGAAATTACATGGTCACTCAGGTTAGTATTTAGAACAGTATACAGGCCCCCTGAACACAGCACACAAGGGGGCCTGAAAGCATGCAGTTAATATACACATCAAGCTACACACATTGGGAGGCAGAGTGACGGGAAGCGGCTTCTGGAACGTGCCCCAATTGAGCAGCTTGTAGGGGGGACGGCGCCTTGCTCAAGGGCACCTCGGCAGTGGCTGGGAGGTGAGCTGACACCTCCCACCGTCAGCTCATACTCCTGGTGGCGTCATAGCGGGAGTGGGATTCGATCCACCGATGGATGGGGCGATCTGTCTATGAGACATCTGATCTACCGCTGAGCGACTGTAGGGTTATAGGGTTAGGGTTAGGGAAAGGGTTAGGGGTTAAAATAGGATTAGGGTTAGGGGTTAGGATTAGGGTTATGGTAGGGTTAGGGTAGGGTTAGGGTTAGGGTTAGAGTTAGGGTTAGGGTTAGCATTAGGGTTAGGGTAAGGGTAAAAGGTTAGGCTTAGGTTCACCGTTAGGATTAGGGTAGGGTTACGGTTATTGTTTAGGGTTAGGTTTACGGTTAGGGGTAAGGGTTAGGGTTTAGGGTTGTGTTAGGCTTAGGGTTAGGAATAGGGTAGGGTTAGGGTGAGACTTAGGGTTAGGGGTTAGGTTTAAGGTTATGTTAGGGTTAGGTTTAGGGTTAGGGTTAGGGGTTAAAATAGGATTAGGATTAATGGTTAGGGGTTAGGATTAGGGTCATGGTAGGGTTAGGGTAGGGTTAGGGTTATGGTTACAGTTAGGGTTAGGGTTAGGGTAAGGGTAAGAGGTTAGGCTTAGGTTTAGCTTTAGGATTAGGGTAGGGTTAGGGTTGTCGTTTAGGGTTAGGTTTACGGTTAGGGATAAGGGTTAGGGTTTAGGGTTGTGTTAGGGTTAGGATTAGGGTTAGGAATAGGGTAGGGTTAGGGTTAGAAGTTAGGATTAGGGTTAGAGTTACGGTAGGGTAAGGGTTAGGGGACACTAGGGTTAGGGGTTAGGGTAAGTATAGGGTTATGGCAAGGGTTAGGGGTTAAAATAGGATTAGGGTTAAGGTTTAGGGGTTAGGATTAGGGTTAGAGTAGGGTTAGGTTAGGGTTAGGGTTATGGTTAGAGTTAGGGGTTAGGGTCAGAGTTAGGGTGAGGGTAAATGGGTTAGGGTTAGGGGTTAGATTTAGGGTTAGAGGTTAGGTTTGGGGTTAGGGTTAGGGTAAGGTTTTAAGGTTAGGGTTAGGGTTCGGGTTAGAATATAGTAGGTTTAGGATTAGGGTGAGAGTAAGGGTTAGGGTTAAGGTTAGGGTTTAGGGTTAGGTGAAGTAAAAAACATGTTTTCTTCCAAGGAACTACGAAGTTCACTGGCGCATGGGGCCCGGGAGTGGGGTCACCTTAAACTGCCATTGATAATAGCGTTAGGGGTTAGGGTTAGTGTTTAAAGGTTAGGGTTAGGGTAATGTGTTAGGGTTAGGTTAGGGTTATGGTAGGGGTTAGAGTTAAGATTAGGGGTTAGTGTTAGGGGTAGGGTTAGGGTTAGGGTTAGGGTTAGGGTTAGGGTTAGGGTTAGGGTTAGGAATAGGCTAGTGTTAAGGTTAGGGTTAAGGTTCAGGTTAAGGGTTAAGGAAGAAGAGGGTTAGGGTTAAGGTTAGGTGTTAGGGTTAGGTGAAGTAAAAAACATGGTTCCTTCAAAGGGTAGGTTTTATACAGCGGTACAACTTTAGCTATTTTCATGCTGTTAGGAAATTTACCAGTCTGGAATGATAAGTTGCAGATGTATGTTAGTGGTTCTAAAATCCCCTCAACGACCTTTTTTACAATTTTCATGTCAATTTCATTTAAATCCGTAGATCTTTCACTTTTACATTTATTTACAATATCTATTATTTCCTTTCCTTCCACTGCTGTGAGGAACATTGAACTGGGATTCCTTTCTATAAGGTTGTCACTCCACTTCTCATCTAAACATCTATAATAGAGTTAGAGGTTAGATTTAGAGTAACCCTACCCTAACCCTAGATTTAGGGTTAGGGTTGGGGTTGGTGTTGGGGTTAGGATAGGGGTTAGGGTAGGGTCAGGGGTTAGGGTTAGTGTTAGATTTAGGGTTATGGGGTTATGGTTAGGTTAGGGTTAGGTTTAGGGTTAGGGTTAGGGTAAGGTGAGTATCTGTTCCAGCTCCAGCCGGAACCAGAACCTGCACGGGCCATCCCCCTGCCCAGGCCATAACATTCCTGCTATTGAGGACGGCGGTCACGGCGACGCTGGCCGTATCGCACCTCCGTTCACGCACCTTCACCCCTCTCATCATCAAGGTAAATGTTTGTATCAACAGCAGCCTTCAAAATCAACAGACACAGAAGCTACAACTTTGTGATTGGATGAGACACTGGACTAAACTGCATTTCCAATTGAAAACAACATGAAAAGGGGAGGAGGTCAGTACTGAGTAGTGGGTCACACAAATAATTGTCACCCTGGAGACCAGGTTCCAGGTCCAGTGTGAACGCAAACTCACCTCACTGACTTCCTGAACTTCTTCAACTAGTTTCCAACCAAAAAGCTGTTTCATGTTGTGTATGTTCCATAGGTTTACCACTAGAAAAGTTTTTACACATTGGTCACACATCTGGATGTGAAACTTGGGGGCTTGACAAAAGTTTATTCTGGGTTAAGCTGGGATGAGACGGTGAGCTAGAACATTTGACTGCAGGCCCCACCGGAGAACATTAAGTTTAGAGGTGACAGGACAGAGGGGATCAGCTATCTATAAAGAGCTAACCTCTGTTGTGACTACCTGCAGTCAATAATAAGTCCAAATCTGCTGTTTGTGACTCCTGAACATAGGAAAAATAGGATTCGCTCAAACAGGAAAGCAGCTTGCAAAACATGTCCCACGCAGCAATATGATGTCTTGAGTCATCATCGGCACATTGAATTTTTGATGGTCCAATTCACAGCTGGAAACGACTGACAGATGTGAATGTTTGATGGTTTCAAGTCAATTATTTTTTTATTCTTAGGTTGTAACCGTGCGTTTTCGTCTGAACTGGATTAATTATATAAAGTTGCCAAGCAGCCTTGGTCCTGATTATGTCAGGTCAATTCATGTGGTTGAGAATGTTCCAGTCCAGCAACAAGTCTGAGACTAAATCCCATTAAAACAGCAAACAATAGCCTTGTTCAGACTGGTCGCTTGTATCCAATTTTTAGCCCATCCAAATTGCTATCAGATCTCTCCTTTGTAGTCTGAACAGTCCCATACAACATGATATCCGATTTTTGGAGATTAAGGAGATAGTTTCATATTGGATATGGACAGTTGCGTCTCAGTCTGAACAGCTCCAAACACTCCCATTGGATATGGCGGACCTTGACGTCATATCTGCAATGTGAGAGGAAGGCGCCAGAAGGAAGAGTATCGCTCATTATGGAGAGGTAAAAATGGAAGAAGTTTACAGTGAGGCGGCACGTTCGCGCATCGGGTAGCGCCGTCGCCGCACAGCAGGGTGGTTCGGGGTTCAAGGCCCGCTTTGTGCGGAGTTTGCATGTACTCCTCCTGTGTGCGTGGGGATCGAGCCACAGACCCCAGGACTGGGCCAGTACTGCCTGTGTCGTGGGCCACCACAGCAGGTCCTCAGGGCCAGTCAGGAACCACTGAATGAATTGCAGCCGGAATGCAGCACCTCTGCTGGTCAGATGGATGAGTCCCTCCTTCCGTCCTGGGCAGAAAGAGGACACTCTGAGGGACCAAGGAGGAAGGAGGGAAGGAGGGTGGTCCCAAAAAAGTCTGGGATTCTGATCTCCTCCAGCCCACCTCCCACCATAAGAGCCTCGCTCTTCGCTGAGTTTGGCGGAGGAGATCTCACTAAAAAGTTGTACAGTACATTCCAAAAGTCTACATCATGCCGGTTCTTGATTGCAACAACAATATCATCAGCATATGCAGACATCTTAAAACCATAAAAAGAACCAGGAAAATTAAAACCAGAGAGGCCTGCTCTCAGCTGGTTTAAAAAAGGCTCCAGTGAGTAGAGAGTAGAGAGTAGAGCATCCCTGAGAGGGGGCATCCCTGTCTCACGCCCTTTGGGACCTTAAAAGGAGAACTCAAGCCACCACTCAATGTCTCCATACAGGGTCTGAATGTTGGCAATAAAGTTAGAGATGAAACCTTGTAGAGTGTGCCACATGTGCGAGTGTTCAACTCTATCAAAAGCCTTTTCTTGGTCTATGGAAATAAGACAAAGTCCTGTGCCCAATGAACTTGGGAGCACCAAAACATTATGAATTAAATGTGCATTATCTGTGATTAGTCTGCCCTATACACAGTGTGATGTTCAAACACTTGACTGAGTCTCAGACAGAATTTCTGCTGGTTTCTTGTCAACCCGTTGGTCACCAACAGATAAATTGGGTTTTATATTAACGATTATCAACGTCTTTGTTGGAGGTGATAATTTATATCTATTGATCTAGTTATTTAGATGGATCCATAAATTATATTAATTTGCTGGTATTAAATGATAATAGAAAAAGTTGAGATTTATTTAACTTTATTGACTTAATTTGGTCTCACTGATATTCTTATTGAAGGGATGGTTCACACAACCACAGCCTTAACAATCCCTTGTACAAAAGTAGGTCATGGTGATGGGCCTATTTTGTTATAAACAACTTTCCATAAAGCATCTTAGCAACTTTAGAGAAATTTGAGATACAATTTCAAATCAAATTATTTGAAAGGCAGGAGCAGTCATTCACTTACCAATGTTTGCAGGTAGGACTTAACATTAGCCAATCAGTGGTTGTGGGACAATATTTGTACATCCTGGTGCTGATCAGTAAAAAGATAACCTGTTCATTTACAGTGACGTCTTCTTTAGCATTCACTGTGTTCATCCATTCATTCATCACCTCTCTCGCTCTGTCACTCATGAGTGCATTTATTCATGCTAATGGACTATTTATTATGCATGTTGAGCGTGCTCAGTGTGGTTCACTTCAATCGAATGTACATTTTAATTTAATACGTTTGATCAGCAGTTTAATTAATTCATCTGTTCCTTCGTTGCCTCCATACTCTGACAGTCAACACCGTTTCAATTTTTCAGCTGTGATCTGTGCAGGTGTCTGCCTCCACCATCAAGCTTACCTCAAAGAGAATAACACACACACACACACACACACACACACACACACACACACACACACACACACACACACACACACACACACACAGAATAATTTGATCAACTTTAGCGGGACTAGGAGCAGATAACTAACTCTACATGTTGAAGTTATTATTTGGAATAATAATAAAATATTATTATTATTATTATTATTATTGTTGTTGTTATTATTATTATTATTATTATTATTATTATTATTTTATTATTATTTAAATGAATAAATTACTGACTCCAAATGATAAAGTAAAGAACGAATGAATGAGAACTCCTGATTTCAAAGTGGTTATTTGTGTTATCAATTAGTAGCTCTAATCAATCAAGCAATCAATCCTTGCTTCTTTTTAGTACTCTAAGAGTGATTAAAACAATTGTGCATAAGAAAGCATTATTTGAACGGTATGATAAATCATACAACAAATTCCTAATTTTTACATCTGTGTCACGTTTTACAAAATTATTTTTTTCTAGTATCAATGTTAATAAGAGCAAGCCTTTTCTGTTTTCCTGCACCTCTCCCTCAGTGTGTTTCTATAGTAACCTTGGCTAAAATCCAAACAGCCGGTAGGCCCTCTGAAGGGCACTACACAGACAAGATGAAAGATTTCCACCAGGCGACTGTGGCTTCCAGGCAATAGATAAATGTGATTTTTAAAGGAGGACATGCTTCCAGTGAGCAAATGAGTGACAGTCAGTGACAAGTTACAGCAGCCATTCAAAGAATTTCACATGAGCTGAAAACGGTCTTAGAATTGTGATTGGCTGTTAGCTTCCAGTGAGGTAAATGGCAACCAATGAAGTATAAAGGGGACAAAAACAGAGCAATATGTTTCATAACACTACCATATCGTTTATATCGTTTCATCCCTTTTATATAGCATTAAATGATTTATTAAAACCAGCTGTCTGATCAAAACAACTGATAATAACAGAGACCATTTTGTAGGGAAAATGTTTTGTGATCTTTACATTGAGTTCTCTGTTTGATCAATGTAACATCTGCTGCCTGCAGCCGGCCATCAGGGGGAGATCGATGCGTTTTGGCTTCACTCTCAGGGAACCTGGTCATATTGTCCATATTTATATGCTGTCAATGATTTCATCACTGTTTATTCAAGTTAAATCAGTCTGTTTTAGAAACTGCAAATCATAGAATTCCTGTTACGGGTAAACTATGAGCCCTCCCTTAACGATTCCTAAATTAATAGCTAGATAATCACAGATGCAATGACCGACCACTGGGAGGGCACCCTAGGGGAACCCATTCACGTTTCACTTTCTGTAGATACCCAAGAGGCCGCTTAATGCATTTTTCCAAGAAGGGGGGCAGTGGAGGGAAAATGTAATAAATTTTGTCTATTTTTAATTTTTGAAAATCACATCTTTGGCTGCTTTAGCTGCTAACTTGCTACCCTGGTTAGCAGTCATAGTGGAAAGTGTCTGTATATAATTTCTAACTTCATCTTTTCTAACTTCTTCGCTGTGGTGGCCCTTCAGGGGTCGCCACAGCGAATCAGTTGCCTCCATCTACCCCTGCCTTCTGCATCCTCTTCTCTCACACCAACTACCTTCATGTCTTTCATGTCTCTTTCACTACATCCATAAACCTCCTCTTTGGTCTTCCTCTAGGCCTCCTGGCATTTCAAAACTCAGCATCCTTCTACCAATATATTCACTATCTCTCCTCTGGACATGTCCAAACCATCGTAGTCTGGCCGCTCTGACTTTATCTCCAAAATAAAGTCAGAGCGGCCAGACTAAGATGGCCGCTCTTTGTCTGCTCTGACTACATCAGGAATGAGTACATTCCTGAATGAATCCATCAGGAATGTACTCATTCCTGATCCTATCCTTCTTGGTCACTCCCAAAGAGACCCTCAGCATCTTCATCTTTGCTACCTCCAGCTCTGTCTCCTGTCTTTTCCTCAGTGACACTGTCTCTAGACCAAAGAACATCGCTGGTCCTACCACAGTTGGGTACACCTTTCCTTTCATTTTAGCTGAAACTCTTCTATCACAGATCACACCTGACACTTTTCTCCACCCGTTCCATCCTGCTTGTACACGCGTCTTCACCTCTTTTCCACACTCTCCATTGCTCAGGACTGTTGACCCTAAGTACTTAAAATCCTCCACCTTCTTGATCTCTTCTCCCTGTAACCTCACTCTTCCACTTGGGTCCCTCTCATTCACACACATGTACTCTGTCTTACTGCGGCTAACCTTCATTCCTCTCCTTTCCAGGACAAAGCTCCACCTCTTTAGCTTCTCCTCCACCTGTTCCCGGCTCTCACTGCAGATCACAATGTCATCTGAAAACATCATAGTCCATGGAGATTCCTGTCTAACCTTGTCTGTCAGCCTGTCCATCACCATAGCGAACAAGACGGAGCTCAGAGCTGATCCCTGATGCAGTCTCACCTCTACCTTGAACCTCTCTGTCACACCTACATGTCCTGCACCACTCTTCTATACTTTTCTGCCACTCCAGACTTCCTCGTACAATATCACAGTTCCCCTCTGGGCACCCTGTCATAAGCTTTCTCCTTATCTACAAAAACACAATCCAAATCTCTCTGACCTTCTCTGTACTTCTCTATCAACATCCTCAAAGCAAATACTGCATCTGTAATACTCTTTTTTGCCACGAAACCATACTGCTGCTCACAAATGCTCACTTCTGCCCTTAGTCTAGATTCCACTACTCTTTCCCATAACTTCATTGTATGGCTCATCAGCTTTATTCCTCTGTAGTTGTCACAACTCTGCACGTCTCCCTTGTTCTTAAAAATGGGCACCAGCACACTTCTCCTCCACTCCTCAGGCATCTTCTCACTATCTAAGATCCTGTTGAACAACCCAGTCAGAAACTCTACTGCCACCTCTCCCAGACACTTCCAAACCTCTACAGGTATATCATCAGGACCAAGTGCCTTTCCACTCTTCATCCTCTTCAGTGCTCTCCTCACTTCATCCTGACTAATTTTTGCTACTTCCTGGTCCACAACAGCCACCTCTTCTAGTTTTTGTTCTCTCTCATTTTCCATGTTCATCAACTCTTCAAAGTACTCTTTCCATCTTCCCATCACACTACTGGCACCTGTCAATGGACTTCCGTCCCTATCCTTAATCACCCTAACCTGCTGCACGTCCTTCCAATCTCTGTCTCTCTGTCTTGCCAACCTGTATAGATCAGTTTCTCCCTCCTTACTGTCCAACCTGGCATACAAGTTGTCATAAGTTTCTTGTATGGCCTTTGCTACCTCTACCTTCACCTTGCACGGCATTTCCCTGTAGTCTTGTCTACTCTCCTCAGTCCTCTCAGTGTCCCACTTCTTCTTAGCTAACCTCTTTCTCTGTATACACTCCTGTACCTCCTCATTCCACCACCAAGTCTCCTTATCTACTTTCCTTCCAGATGATACACCAAGTACTCTCCTACCTGTCTCCCTGATCACATGAGCTGTACTTGTCCAGTCATCTGGAAGCACCTACTGACCACCCAGAGCCTTTCTTAACTCCTTCCTAAAAATAAGTGCAACACTCTTCCTTTTTTAGCTTCCACCATTTTGTCCTCTGCTCTGTCTTTGCCCTCTTCATCTTCCTCACCATCACGGTCATCCTACACATTACCATTCTATGCTGTTTGGCTACACTCTCACCTACCACTACTTTACAGTCACTGATCCCCTTCAGATTACACCATCTACACAAGATGTAGTCTACCTGTGTGCTCCTACCACCACTCTTATAGGTCATCCTATGGTTCTGCCTCTTCTGGAAGAAAGTATTCACTATAGCCCTTTCCATCCTTTTTGCAAAGTCAACCACCATCTGTCCTTCTGCATTCCCCTCTTGGATACCAAACCTGCCCATCACCTCCTCATCACCTCAGTTTCCTGCACCAACATGTCCATTGAAGTCTGCACCAATGACAACTCTCTCATTTCTAGGTATGCTCTGCATCACTTCATCCAAGTCCAGCCAGAATTTCTCCTTCTCCTCCAGCTCACATCCTACCTGTGGAGCATACCCACTAACAACACTGAACATCACACCTTCGATTTCTAGCTTCAGACTCATCACTCAATCTGACACTCTTTTTACCTCCAGGACATTCCTAACAAACTCCTCCTTCAAGATAACTCCTACTCAATTTTTCTTCCTATCTACACCATGATAGAACAACTCAACCCTGCACCTAAACTTCTAGCCTTGCTACCTTTCCACCTGGTCTCCTGGACACACACTGTGTCTACATTCCTCCTCTTCATCATGTCAACCAACTCTCTACCTTTTCTTGTCATAGTTCCAACATTCAATGTCCCTACTCTCAGTTCTATACTCTTGGTGTTCCTTCTTTCTACGAACACACTTTCCTCCTCTCCTTCTTTGACCAACAGTAGTCCAATTGTGGAGCATACCCAATAACAACATCTATTGACACCAAATTATTCATTCTTCACACCAATGAGCTTTCTGTCAATCAATTTGCTTTGGATTTATACTTCAAAAGATAGTAGCAGCACAAAAGCAGAAGAGGCTATGGGATATTTCTCATTTGTGGATTATTTAGTTCTCCATCTCCTTAAATTTCTGCACCATCAACAGCTCTTAGTTGTTGAACAGTAAAATTTGCAGGTTAGAGCTCACAAAAAGTCCCCTTGACTTGGATTTACTTCTTTAGGACCTTCACTGGAAAAAGAACATGGGTACCATTAACGATCCAGTCATGCGCCGTTCATGGTTTGCAAAGACCTAGAAGTCCAGTTGACCTGAGTAAGACCTCAATTCTGAAGACCCAATATAAATGTTCATGTCATCTTACTTCCTGTTCCTTGAGGAAGCCCCTGCTTGTATCGAGAAACCCAAGAATCCTGCATTTACCAACTTACCAACTATGACAACATCTGTCCAGCTGTATTAAATTGCTGTGATCTTTCAGAAAAAATAAATCAAAGAAATAAAAGGTGAGAATGAGGCAAAGAAGGTTAATATTCCGATGCTCACTTTGCCGTTCCTTTCCAAGACTCTTGAATGTTTGGATGTCAAAGCCACAACCAGCGAACAAGCTTACAGCTCTGAGCATCAGTGTTTCTGTTTGTATCCTGAAAGATTCATAAGCGCCACATCCACATGAATCATTCACTAAGGAAATGATTGTCGTAAACATGAAGTGCCATCTCTGCCACTGTGTGCTGAAAAATTCATGCTTTTTAAGGCATAAATTATGACCCGGAGCTCTCTCCCTCTGCTTAAGGAGAGTCTGTGACTTCCTCCTCATCAGCCTTCCTCTTCCTGATGATGCTGCTTCGTGTCACACAAGCAACCACAAATATTCACACGTATCAAAAGAAGGAGTGAAGAACAGCCTGAGACATGCAGGATTTAGAGCATCACAGTAATTATATTTTCCATTGTAGTGATCGAACTAAGAAGGTAACACAGTTCATATTGCTCAATGTTCATGAAGTTAATGCTACAATCAAAAAATAAAACTGTTAAACTGTAGATTACAGACTGACTTGACTCTATAGACATTTCCTGTTAAGACAGCAATCATTTTAACACTTCAGGTACAACTTTCAGTGTTCCTTGACCAATCTGACTCCTTGTTGGTGATGTCACTGCTTTTTCACATATTAATGACTATATTGTTGACTTAATTTTTACTATAATATAAAGAGAGGAATAAACTATAGAAACATAACAAGCCCAGACTTTCAATGGAGCAAAATTGTCATTTGAATGCAGAATTTCGGAAAATGTACTTTGATGCTTTCTGGTAATTGCCCAACAGAAGACCAGAGTTATTTACCTGTTCAGATCACCATTTTGGTGCTCACACTCACACACGTCAGTCATCCATGACAGCGACTTAACTTAATTTGTTCTCTGTTCAGTTAGACCCAAGAATATTTTAACTTGCATGTCCACTCATTGTTCACTGAGATCCAGCATCATCTTTCAATTTCCTGAAGTCCAGACAAGCAGTTTTATGCATGCTTTAATGAATTTACATTCATTCATTTAATGTCACTACTGCTACATCTCTATCACTAACCCATAAGTCTGGACAGAAAGGCTTTTTTTTTTTTTGCTGTAATTGCTCAGATGCTTGATCAAAAACAGATTTTAGATTTTTAAATGGATATAATGATGAAATTAATAAGATATTTTGGGATTTGAAGTCCTTTAAAAGTCAATTCTGGTTGGTTGGTTGGTTGGTTGGTTGGTTGATTGGTTGGTTGGTTGGTTGGTTGGTTGGTTGGTTGGTTGGTTGGTTGGTTGGTTGGTGGGTTTGTGGGTGGGCAGGTGGGTTGATTGGTTGGCTGGCTGGATGGTTGGGAAATTGGACAAGGACAAACTCTTAATGTTTTATTGTGGGGCTGGGTTAACAGAAGAATGTAATTTTTTTGTACCTTGCGTCCTCGGTTGGTTTTTTTGTCATAAAAAAACCCCTGCCTGCCTTCCAACTTGACACCAGAGGGCGCTCAGCAAACCCCAATGTTTTGTGAGGGCTTGCATTGTTATCATACAGCAGGTTTTGCAATCAGTAGAAATTAAACTGGTGGGGTTTTTTTCTGATACAATTAAGCTGCACTTAAAACTGGGATTATAATTCAGCTAAATAACCATTTATTATTCTATTATTTATATCACGTTGACTGTAGTTCTAAAAAATCATAATGTTCATGATAACACCTTCTATCATTACATTTCAAAGCTTGCAACCAGTCAGCTGTTTTTATATCTGTATTGATCTCACATAACAGGTCATATATTCTATATTGGATGTATAATTGGAGCACCTTCCTTTTTAATGATGAAGGTCTCTGCTTCTAACAGTCTTTTTTTAAAAATAAGACACAAGTTAAACATCACACATGCACATATACGCGCACACGCGCACACACACACGCACACACACACACATACACACACAGACACATACGCACACAAAAAAAAGCCACACTTCAAAATGAAGAACTGAAACCAAAGACAAGCAGTGATAAGAATGGTAACATGAGAAATGTGTTTGCATGTATGTGTGTGTGTGTGTGTGTGTGTGTGTGTGTGTGTGTGTGTGCGTGTGTGTGTGTGTGTGTGTGTTTGTATCTCGCTCTATCTCTTTCTCGCTGTCACTGCCAGGTCTGTATTTTTTCCAGGGAGTGTGTGGTCCTATCTGTGTGAGCATGTTCCTGTCTTTGTGTGTGTTCCTCTCTCTCTGTATATTCGGCCCTCACCTCGAGGCAAGTCGATCCTCTTACAGTAATACCATTGCCTAATCTCAGGCGTATCAGAGGGAGCTAGAGCGCTCAGTACTAATAGGTTCACACAAATGGGATCTAGTCAAAAACCTCCCAATCCTCCTGCCACTGTAAATATGGGGAGCATTATCTAAGTCTGCCTGGAGGCCTGTGATGTGGAACTGATGCAGATTTGACAGAGAGACTGAGAGATAGCAGCCAACAAAAAGGTGATTTAACATGCTGTTAGCAGTGTTACAGCAGTAATTTGATTGGTTGTAGGGATGAATCCACTCAAACTTTGAAAACACCGGATGGAATCTGACATCATTCAGGCTTTTTTTTTTTTTTTTTAGGGATGGAAAGCAAAAAATATTAACACAAGCATGTTTAAGTGACATTTTTGAACTTGTAAATGACAAAATATAATTTTGCAGAGGGTCGAGGGTCGTGGATGGTGGGGGATTTAACAGGTGACCTGAGGATGTTATCTAATTGGTTGCATTATATCTTCCACAGGATGCATCTCTCTGCATCTCAAAATCACTTTTACTAGCAGTGAGTCAACTGTGGTTTTGATGTAATGTGATTGGACAATAATTGATGCTCTCTTTCATTTTCACAAGCAAAATTAATGTAACCGACATGAATATCACACTGACAGGCGTCAGTCTCTTCTGTCAGGTGATCAGTTCTCTATGAAGATGACACCAAATAGAAAGCCCTACTTGTAGATTATAGGTGTGCTTCAGGTCAATTCATCTGAGTATGAAATTTATAAATGGCCAAAGTTGGAAAATTGAATGACCATGATTAATTAATTAATTAGTTAATTTCCTCCGTGATTAATAAAGTATCTATCTATCTATCTATCTATCTATCTATCTATCTATCTATCTATCTATCTATCTATCTATCTATCTATCTATCTATCTATCTATCTATCAGTTTTCAATTTTTCTTCTGTATTTATCTGTATTTATTTTATCTGCCATCATGACTGACTGAAGTTGGTTGGGTCATGCTTTTTGTTCACATACTACTTGTAGCTGTTTGTTAATCATAATCATGAATATGATTTAAAGAATAAAGCTTATTGAACATTGTTGTTCGATACATATTTCACATATCTTTACATTCAACTGCTTTGCTGATGATGACTTATTCCAGCTTGCTGTGCTCACACTGAAGTGATCATAGATATTCACCCTATATTGATCAAGTTAGTTTAAATTTTATATTTCATTTGTGAAACTATCTCTGAAAGTATTGCTTCATATAATAACATATTATATGTAGTGACTGCAATTGTTTATCAGAACTACATTATTGACACGTTCACAAAGCATGACCACAATCAGAAATCATCCATCCATCCATTTTCTTAACCACTTCATCCGCTGTCGCGGGGTCAGAAATCAATAACTCAAAATAAATTGAATAAGTGAAAATAACCAAATTTATGTTGTCCTATGAATTTCTATCACTACTGTATTGACAAAAATGTAAAATGTGATAAAATAACTAAATGGAAGCAGATTCTAAAAGGGCTGGACTCAGGAGTGGGGGTGAATCAGTCTCGGTTGATGTTGTCTGGCCCCTAAACAGTACTGTCAGGTATGGATGCAGGAAGACGTGAGAAAATAGCAATAGTGAAACCTCTTGGTGCCTTGACAGCTGGCGGCCTCCGTTCCTTCCATCCAACGTCATTAGAGCAGCTGGATGAAGGTCACAGTCCTGTACTGCCACCTAGAGGCTATAAAGTGTACTGCATTACCAGTGGGTCCACAAACCTGTGGTCAGTGTTTACAGCCAAGCACTACTAAACATTTATAAAAGTCCATCTGAATTAATAGCTCACATCAAAAGATAAATTCATCATATCATCAATCAGCATTAGTGATTTATTGATTTAAATGACAAATGTATACTTATTATATTCAACACCATCATCAACATTTGTCAAACTCCTCAAGTCATCCTCACATCCTCAAGTCTTTATTAAATCAGTGTTGTTAAACTCTTAGTTGCTTGACAAATCTTATGTTGTCTATATAATCCCACAATCAATACATACGTCTATGTTCTGAAAAAAATGTAGAAATATTATCAAATTGTAAAAAGTCTATCCATCTTCCATCTTTCCATCCATCATGTTTGACAATGTGGAGGGTGTGTTCAGTGTGATGTGCAGTGTTCATTTTCAGATCACACATAACAGCCCAAAAGTTCTGCTTTGGTCTCATTTGACCGAAGCGCCTTCTTCCACGTTTGCTGTGTCCCCCCCATGTTACTTCTGACAATCTGCAAATATGACTTTTTGAGGGGTTTTTCTTGCCAGTTTTTCATAAAAGCCAGATTAATGCATGACCAACAGTTGTCCTCTGGACACATGAACCGTGGATCTCTGCAGTTTAACAAGTCACCATGGACCTCTTGGCTCCATCTCTGATCAGTGCTATCCCTGTTCAGCCTTTAGGTTTAAGAGTATATTTGTATGTTGTTGGGTTTGTAGTTGTGCCATATTAGTTTCATTTCTGCATGAGTGTTCCGTAAGATGTTCAAATCTTGAAGTACCGGAACTTTATCCCTGACCTGTGTGATGCATGACCCCTAAACCCCTAATCATGTATTGCTGTGACTTCATGATGCCGTTTGCCCCCCAGTATTGTCTTAACAAACCTGCGAAGCCATCACAGAACAGTTGTATCTGTTCTGAGATCAGATTACACACATGCAGACTCTATTTAGTACATTAGGTGAACATTCAATCAGTCAACAAAAATCTGGCACCTTCAGAAGGCAACTGTTTGCACTAAGAAAAAGGAGGCTGAACACTTTAGCACACCACACTTTTAATTTTTATGTGTTTGTTTTTTTGATTAAAAAAAATTTTTTAATCATGCATAATTTTCTTTTTACATCACAATTGTGTGCCAGTTTGTGTTGGTCTTTCATGTAAAATTCCAATAAAGTGTATTTGTGGTTGTAACGTGACAAAATGTGAAAAAGTCAAAGGGTATAAATACTTTTGTAAGCCACTGTATCAACAGAAAAAGGTTCTGCTGGGATGTGCAGACGCATCACAGCCCAGAAAAGCTAAGAAAAGAGACTCATTAATCCTCGCCTACCTGAACTCACACAACTCTGCAGTGGATCCAAAATAAACCCGAGTCCAGGACGGAGTGGCCAAGTGAATGTGGTCTGGAGGAGATCCATGTTTTCTGAGAACACAATGGCTGAAGTGTGATCCAGGTCCACTCCTGTTCTGAGGACCTGAGATAAAAGTACTGATGCTGCTATGCCTGGACTGTTGTCACAAAACACTCCGTTCTCTCTGACTCGGGTGATGAATTCTTTTTCAATTAGTTGTGAACCCTCCCAACCTCTCAGTCGTTATTTCCTTCCATTTACCATAAAAAACAGACTACTGGTTAGAAGAAGAACAAGATCCACTTTATTAATCCCCTAACAGGGAATATTTCCAATCATTAAATGTTTTGTCCAGTTTAGTTGTTACCTTCTGATCCCACCAGGACCATTTCAGAAGAAGCTCTCCCTTGACTTTGATTTATTTCCAAGGAAAATGTGTTCAATCATTCTGACTGAAGGTCAGATGTTTACATGAGATGTAACTCTTATTCTTCTGGTGTCAATAGGAACAGCTGGGCCACGTGGGTGAAAACATTTGTTGGGGTCTGAACCACATCTGGTACCAGACCCAGACTTTCAGTAAGTGTTCATCAAAGTTACCCTGTGTTTTGTTTTGTTTTTCTTTTAAGACTTTACTCTGTCCCATCTAAGTTCAGTGTTTCTTGTATTTGTCTTATGGTTCATCAGTTCTTGTTTTCTGGTCAGCTTCTGGTTGGACGAGCCGATGAAAAGATCATAGCCACAAAATGATTCCTTTAGGTCATTCGCATGAGTCAGGATTTCTTTTTGTAGGTTTATGAAAAGGTTTGAAATCTAGTTGATTTTTTTAATTTAAAAAAAAAAAATCAAATCCAACTGGAATATTAATAATATTGAATATTACTTTGCATTAATTTAAACTGTTGCTTTGGATATGTTGTCACATAATTGTCAGTTTATTCCATATAATTGTGTTCTGATTAAGAGATCATTTAGGACCATTAACAAGACAATTAGAAAACCAATCAATGTATTTATCAGGAGAGAAGAGGTTGACCTTCCTGTCTATGCTAAGCACATACATGAATAATCTTTATTCAACACTCAGGCTGACATCATTCCATCACAAGGTAAGGCGTTTACACCAGCATCACATGTTATAGTAATGTGATTACTGAAAGGCGCTGCCCAAAATAAAGCAGTCAGGTAAGATTGCTAAATGTGCCCTTGGCTTTTATTAACAACCACATAATAAAATACCTTTAGCTTGCACAGCAGTCCTCATTTTCTGCCTTGATGCACACAATGATAAAAAGACGTTAGGTGCATACAGTAACACTAAAACAGAAGAGATACAGTAACAGCACAAGGATCTGGACTTTGGCTTAGAGCTTTAGAACTGTTCAACAGGTATGGAAACCTGAGAAGACAAACATCTTTGGGTTTCTTGTAAACAACAGAGAAAATTTTAATCAGTATTGTTTTCACCACTAAGAATGTGCAATTTGACTTCCAGAAGAAAAAAAAAAAAAAAAAAAAAGTACTAAAGCATCCTCAGATGAAGATAAAAATAACTGGAACATGAAAGGAGAGTGCAGTTTAAGGAAAACTGAGAATAACTATCACACCTTGATAAAAAAGGTAGAATGTAGAAAATATATTAGAATCCACTTTTGAAAAAGGCATTTTAAAGATTTGAAAGTGGAAATACAGTTGAATTCCTACAGATTTATGACGACACATCTGTTAGGACACAAAACATTTGCTGCAGCAGAGAAATCAATATTCACAAATTATACATAAATTAAGACACTTTGTAACATCCAACCACCTTGCATATTGTGGTACAACAGTCCACACTTACGTATAATAAAATATTAAAAGAGGATATCTGAGATACTTATCTTTAGCCTATTGTTTTAATGTGAAGGAGCTGCATCTAAGGCAGAAAAATAATAATAAACTAACAGATGTTGCATTCAGGTTACTTGTTACTGAACAATTTAACTTGAAAATAGATTCTACAATTTTATTAAAATCAATAAACATACTAATTCTCTGCAGGCTATCAGGCTAAAACAGTGAATGTCAGGAAGCATCATGCAGAGACAAAAAAAAGACTTAATATTTTAAAAATCCTGAGTTAAACAACATTGACGGTCACACATTGTCGTATGACGTCATACCACGATAGCCGAGGCTGCGTTGTCGGTGAGCTCTTGTTTTCCCACAAGGAGAGTCTGTGCATAGAGAGAGAGTCAGGCAGTGGAGTCAGAATCACTGCAGCCAAAAGTCATAAATCTAATTTTTGGAGATCAGGTGAAACATGCTGGTGGTAAACGTTTCCATCATTTCACTGCTGGAAGATCAGCCACTTCATGAATCTCTTTTTTTTTTCCACTTTTCAGGCACTTGAATCACCCAAAGCAAGAGATCAAAAAAAACTTCAACCACACTGTCACCTCCATCCAGAGCTGCTGATGACCATCTGAGCATCAACTTCAGGGATGGCGGTAAAGACACTTTTTATTCACAACTCCCTCTTGCTTTAGATCTGCTCCACCTCCTGCTCAGCCCCCATTACATGTTTTCCGCCTCTCCATGAGGTACCTCCCTGATGCTATCCTGGGGCGTGCGACGGGTCGGCGGGCGCTGCCGAAAGCTCCGTCCAGATGCAATGAGGTCGGCGTAGCCGCGGGAGTGAGAGAAGGCGTAGGCGGAGCGACGGGAACGCCGGCCTCTCTGGAAGGCTGACGGCTTTTTCTTCTCCTCCTCCATCAACTCCATCTCGTACTTCTTCCTGTTCTTCTGGACCTGCAGGATGTTGGCAAATGAGCAGGTTAAAAATTACAGGAATGGTTTGTAGTCCTCTGAAGTGAAACTTCAAGTTCTAAAGTTACTTCTATTTCAGATATTGACATTTCATGTCATGAATTCATTGCCATTAAACGTATGTCCTGTCTGCGATTCAACTGGATTTAGACATTTTAACTCTATATAACCTATATATCTAACCATGAAGCAAAATCATTTACATGCAAAGAAGACAGGCCAATTATAAATGGAATAAATGTAAGCCTTTGTTAATGGTGGCCTTTATTCCGCTAACATTTTCTTTGTTCCCCCTCTCATCAGGAAGGGACTGCAATCTTTCGATGATGCATCAAGTGATCTGTCCAAACCAGACAACTGTCGATAGCTAGCAGCAATTAGCACCTAACACAATGAAGACAAAATAGAAACATATTCAAATTGCGGAGACGTCTTGGAGCTCCTCATCATCAAGATCAGAGAATGACATCAACCGTCATGTGACAGGGAAGGTTTTTGTAGTACATTCTTTCTATGAAATGTATGTTAAACATCCCACTAGAGCCGTACGCTGCAGGATTAAACGTCATACAGCAAACAGATCTAAAATAAATCCATCAGCATCTAGATTCCAAAAAATGGAATCAAAATCTGTTTAGCTTTTTGAAATATTTTGTACACAAACAAAGACAGACATGGATAAACACATAATTTTAGACACAGAGCAAAAACCATAACATATTAATTTATAAATTTTAAATTAGACATGCACTTTGTACTTGATAGTACTAAATCATGGGTGCCAAATCTGCAGTTTCCTGATTTAAAAAAAAAAAAAGTTTTTGATCCATGAAGGTCTCACCTTGTCTCCAACGGAGGGCCAAATGGTTTTATGGAGGAACTGAATGGAGATGACAGGCAGCAGGCTGATGCCCACTGTCAGAATGATGGTTAACCACAGGTAGGGCTGACGCAGAGCATTGGATGCCGCACCTGCAAACAGACATTTTCAGTGATGATTTAATATACATCTCTATTATTTATTTATTCTCTTCTATATTTCACACAATTTGAAGATGATAAAAAAATCTGATGCAAACCTTTAGTAGATTTACCATTAAAACAGGCTCATTGAATCAATACAACTCACAACGTCCACTAATAAGAGCTGGAGAACGGAGGTTCTGATTATTGTGAGTTGGATCTCAGTACAGATACAATGTAAAGAAAATGAAAATCTGAGTCTGTAAGTTGATGATGAACCACGAGTCCTGTAGTTGGGTCAGGATATTGTTGTTTAATGCCTGATGTCTTGCTCCCATCATAAATAAGATCTCAAATTGGAATTTTAGGTTTTTGAAATCCTTGCTATATCAAACTTTTTTGGAGGTGGGAAGAAGCCAGAGAACCCACGCAGACACAAAGAGGACACACAAACTCCATATAGGATGGAATGGATCCTAGAACCTTCATGCTTTTAGGCCACAGTGATGCCCACTGCCCCATTGTGTAGGTCATGTGGTACAAGTAAAGGATAATATGTCTGTATACAATCTTATCTACTCCTTTCAGTTGTAAACACTGAAATAAGGAATCCTTTAAAGTTTGTGGAAATTTTCAATAAAAGAACACTTACAGAATCAAAACTTATGTGAACAAAAATGTGCAAATGCAATATTCTGATACTCAAATTTGTGTCATGGAGACATAAAGGCACCCAACGATGTGAATGGTTGGTGACTGACCTGTGAAGGTGAAAATGGAGGAGGAGATGACGTGGATGCCAGCGCTGTGAATGTCGAACATGATACCAAAGTAGATGGCAATGCTGCCCAGTACAGCAAAGCAGTTAACAAATGTCCAGTAGGAGGTATCCAAAGAGATCTGAACAACAGGAAGTGGAAGTATTTGTAAATAAGGAGCTTTTAGGTTAGAAAAATCCTCATCTTCACCAGCTTCCTACTATGTTCTCAGATGAGCAGTCTGCTGACCTGCAGGTTGACGGTAAAGATGAGCGACGAGGCGGTGACGACGGCAAACGACTGGTAATCCGATGGGGCTTCTCCATCCTGGCCCATGGTTTGAAGGAAGGCTCCGTAGGGAATGAAGAAAATTATGAGGGAGACGAAGATTCCATGGAACAAGCTGATGAAGAAGTTCTTGTAATTGAACAGCGCCCCTTGCTGGCCAGGCAGATAGAGCTTGGGAAATTTCAAGCTTAGTTTGTCATTAACGTCCTGGAGGAGGAAACAGACGGATTGGTTCACAAATACTTGATGGCTTTTGTGTTTTTAAGCCTTACCTTAACTACTACTCAACATCAACTACTCATACTTTCCACGACCGTTTCCTGTACAACATGACAAACCGGTTTTTACCTGATCAAGAAGCCCGACCAGTAGAACGGGTAAGCTGCTGTAACAGAGGTTGTATAACGTGATGAATAAGTCCTCGTAGGCGATCTGCAGACGACAAATATTAATGAGTGGCAGCAAGAACAACAATAGATGCTGCGACAACACAAAGATGATTTCTCCAAGACAAAAAATGTCACAAGCATATTTAGAAATGCAATAAAATGAAAATTTTATACTATACATCCTACATCCTTAGCTGCCACACAGCTGCTTGTGGACAGTCTGATGGGATGGGATGCATTCGGGGGCATGGACATAATGTAGATGAAGTATACACAGAATTCCAGAGCATTTTTCATGATTCAAAATCTACCTGGTAGCTGAAATTCACTACATACTAAGTCTGTTCTCATAGTAGGTCTATAATATTGGTATGTACTTCTAAGTCCAACCCAAAGGATGTTGTTGAAACCACTTGGAAAAATAAGGAGACTTTATATTAAGATTTTTCTGCTAATTATTTTTGTTTTTGCAGGAAAATCTAAAATGTGTGGGATGACATAAGGTGCTGCTGACCTGTGCAGAGTATCCGCTGAAGAAGGAGTACCAGAAGTGGATCAATGTGAAGGCGAAATTCTTGAAGAAGAAGAAGCGCAGGAACTTGCACATCCGGATGTAGGACCAACGTCCATGCACCAGCAGGAGGCGCTCCAGGTAACGGAATTGAGCAAAGGCGTAATCGCTGGACATCACCGCCTGCATCCCCTCCTGACCGCTGATACCGACGCCGATGTCTGCAGCTGGAGGGACAGAGGTCAGGTTTGAAATGAACCCACAACATTCCCCAGGTGTCCTTTAACGTCAGCACAGAACCCGTGTCCTTACTCTTGATCATGTTGACATCGTTGGCTCCGTCTCCGATGGACAGCGTGATTGCCTTCTTGTACTTCTTCACCAAACTCACCACATTGGCCTTCTGCTTCGGTGTGACGCGGCAGCAAATGACCGCCTCGCACTCGCAGGCCATGTTCACAAAGTCGATCTGGGAGTGTGGAATCGTGTCAACTGCTATCTGCTCAACTCAGTCCCAGCTTTTACCGTCGTTTACATTCCTTGATTTTGTGGTACCTGTCTCATCTCCTTCTCGTAGTCGTCCATGGGCTGTCCATCCTGAGGATTGGCGGGAGGCGGTCTCCTCCCCAGACGGCGGAGACGAAGACGACGTCGCTTCTTCTTCTTTTCGTACAGAATCTCATTCTGAGAAAATTATCGTCAATTTTTTTTTCATTAAATCCATCCATTGACTGGTTTCAGTCTAAACAGTGTGTAAAGACCATAACTACTCTAATCAGTCACCCTCTGAAGTTCTAGAATGAAACCCACCAGCCATCCTCCAGTAATGATGAGTGCGTTTTTGCCCGACTGAGTGAAGAAAGGTTCCACAGGAGTCTTTTTGCCATGATGAAGCTCTGGGGGCTGGTGTCTCCTCTGAGTCTGACGAATACTCAGCTTCTCACTGGAGACACAAACAGACAAATTGTTACACAACACCTGTAATAGAACCTCATCCTTATACAAAACCAGGGGAGTAGAAGAACACTTTAATTTACATGTTTGGTTGAAATATTTTTTTAAAGGTCTAGATTGTATTACTATTGTAGATTGTGGTGCTTTAATAAACTCACTTGACATCTTCTCCGTAGTGTATCTGCATGTCATCGGTCAACAGGGAACAAGAATATCCAATGTTCTCCGCTGTTTCTAGAATAAATATACAACACATTAAAGGTTAGAGGAGAAAAGATGGTACTGTTTAATCCTTTTTCAAAAATCATTCTATCTGGGCAGCATTCTGCCGAGGCGCCCGCGAACAAGGCGCGTCCCCCTTAAAAGTTGCTAATTTGGGTGCACCACGAAGGAACTGCCCACCACTCTACCTCCCCCTGCATGCGTACAGGCCCCCTGTGTGTGTGTGTGTGTGTGTGTGTGTTTGTGTGTTCAGGGCCTGCACACACATATATATGCATGATTCAACTAACTAGAGTGTGCCACTAATTTTCCTTCAGGGATTAAAATCAGTATATAAAATTAATTAAATTAAAGAAGCTCTACTGATCTGTGTAATGATACAATCAGTAAATTATTACTAAAACTAAATCTGTGAAGAGCTAGCTGCTAAATTCTTGACTTCATTTCCATGTTATCCACTAAACAGCAGCAAGTTTTCCCATTAATCCCAAATGTCTTCAGTATTATTTCTAAAACCTGACATCTAGTTTTCTGTTTGCTCAAAGTTACAAATATAATTTGTACTATTGATTTTACACGATGAGGACATTACAGGCCCAGGAGTACTACAACTCTTCTCCAGAGTCTCATGTGGTGGCACCTTTCTTATCTCCAGTAAGGACCCAGATCTTGATCTCGGCCTTGGCCAGTGTGGCGATGGTGTTCGGTACTCCATCCTGCAGTTTGTCTTCGATGGCTGTCGCCCCTATCAGCTGGATAGAATGACGAAACTGATTAGATATGGCTTATTGGTAATGATTTTAGCTGTCACTGATATTCAGGAAAGAGTAAGTAAAACTATATCAATGCAGCAGTCCTTTAAATAAATATAACACTTCGTTACATGAAACAAGAAAAACGAGAATGGGCAGTATAAATGTAACCACATAAAAAAAAAAAAAAAAAAAAAAACACTTGCCAGCAGGGTGGTTACACTTACCTACATACAAACCATACAAAATACAATAATCTCTGAAATTTACAAAAAAATTTTGATAAAAGGGAGTTTTGAATTTGAAACAAACTAGTTAACCACCTAGAGAGGAAGGAGATGGTGTGTTTGGAAAAAATAGATTATCATGGAAAAGTTCAAAAATTATTTCCGAAAGTGAAAAATATATTTTAGACTTATTACCGTATTTTTCAGACTATAAGTCGCAGTTTTTTTCACAGTTTGGCCGGGGGTGCGACTCTGGTGCGACTTATGTGTGAAATTATTAACACATTATTATATCATTTCACATGTTATTTTCACACTAAACCGCAGGAGGGCGCTGTTGATAATTTCAACATTGCCGGTATGTTCAGACCCTCTAACAGTTTCGGAGGATCGTTTTGAGCTGTTGCGCAGTTTGTCCCCGCAGGCTTCCGTAGCGTTACGTTGTAGTTCAGCAAGTAATGACAGTTGTTTCCACTCACCGTCTCGTTTTTCTGCCGTGCCTGAAAAGCTCATAAGTCTGTGAGTACATGCATTTATTTTTGGAGTGAATTTGCTGGTCGTGGTGTTGCAGTTCGTTTGCTGTGTGTATGTTATAGTTGGTCGTAATGTAGCCGCAAGAGGGCACAAGCCAGTGTCTTATTGTGCCGGTCCCAAGCCCGGATAAATACAGAGGGTTGCGTCAGGAAGGGCATCCGGCATAAAACTTTTGCCAAATCAAAGATGCGAATCAAACATATGACTTCCATACCGGATCGGTCGAGGCCCGGGTTAACAACGACCGCCATCGGCGCTGTTGACCTACAGGGCGCCGGTGGAAATTGGATTACTGTTGGTCGAAGAAGGAGAGGAGGAAAGTGCGTTCGCACGAAGAAACAGAAGAGGAGCGCCAAGAGTATAGGACTAAGAGTAGGGACGTTGAATGTTGGAACTATGACAGGAAAAGGTAGAGAGTTGGTCGACATGATGCAGAGGAGGAAGGTAGACATACTGTGTGTCCAGGAGACCAGGTGGAAAGGTAGCAAGGCTAGAAGTTTAGGAGCAGGGTTCAAGTTGTTCTATCATGGTGTAGATAGAAAGAGAAATGGAGTAGGAGTTATCTTGAAGGAGGAGTTTGTTAGGAATGTCCTGGAGGTAAAAAGAGTGTCGGATAGAGTGATGAGTCTGAAGCTAGAAATAGAAGGTGTGATGTTCAATGTTGTTAGTGGGTATGCCCCACAGGTAGGATGTGAGCTGGAGGAGAAGGAGAAATTCTGGTTGGACTTTGATGAAGTGATGCAGAGCATACCTAGAAGTGAGAGAGTTGTCATCGGTGCAGACTTCAATGGACATGTTGGTGCAGGTAACAGAGGTGATGAGGAAGTGATGGGCAGGTTTGGTATCCAGGAGAGGAACGCAGAAGGACAGATGGTAGTTGACTTTGCAAAAAGGATGGAAATGGCTGTAGTGAATACTTTCTTCCAGAAGAGGCAGGAACATAGGGTGACCTATAAGAGTGGTGGTAGGAGCACACAGGTAGACTACATCTTGTGTAGACGATGTAACCTGAAGGAGATCAGTGACTGCAAAGTAGTGGTAGGCGAGAGTGTAGCCAAACAGCATAGAATGGTGGTGTGTAGGATGACTCTGGTGGTGAGGAAGATGAAGAGGACAAAGACAGAGCAGAAGACGAAATGGTGGAAGCTAAAAAAGGAAGAGTGTTGCATGACCTTTAGGAAGGAGTTAAGACAGGCTCTGGGTGGTCAGGAGGTGCTTCCAGATGACTGGACAACTACAGCTAATGTGATCAGGGAGACAGGTAGGAGAGTATTTGGTGTGTCATCTGGAAGGAAAGTAGATAAGGAGACTTGGTGGTGGAATGAGGAGGTACAGGAGTGTATACAAAGAAAGAGGTTAGCTAAGAAGAAGTGGGACACTGAGAGGACTGAGGAGAGTAGACAGGAGTACAGGGAGATACAGCGTAAGGTGAAGGTAGAGGTAGCAAAGGCCAAACAAGAAGCTTATGATGACTTGTATGCTAGATTGGACAGTAAGGAGGGAGAGACTGATCTATACAGGCTGGCAAGACAGAGAGATAGAGATGGGAAGGACGTGCAGCAGATTAGGGTGATTAAGGATAGGGATGGAAGTCTATTGACAGGTGCCAGCAGTGTGATGGGAAGATGGAAAGAGTACTTTGAGGAGTTGATGAACGTGGAAAATGAGAGAGAACAAAGACTAGAAGAGGTGACTGTTGTGGACCAGGATGTAGCAAAGATTAGCCAGGATGAAGTGAGGAGAGCACTGAAGAGGATGAAGAGTGGAAAGGCAGTCGGTCCTGATGATATACCTGTAGAGGTTTGGAAGTGTCTAGGAGAGGTGGCAGTAGAGTTTCTGACTGGGTTGTTCAACAGGATCTGAGATAGTGAGAAGATGCCTGAGGAGTGGAGGAGAAGTGTGCTGGTGCCCATTTTTAAGAACAAGGGAGATGTGCAGAGTTGTGGCAACTACAGAGGAATAAAGCTGATGAGCCATACAATGAAGTTATGGGAAAGAGTAGTGGAAGCTAGACTAAGGGCAGAAGTGAGCATTTGTGAGCAGCAGTATGGTTTCATGCCAAAAAAGAGTACTACAGATGCAGTATTTGCTTTGAGGATGTTGATAGAGAAGTACAGAGAAGGCCAGAGGGAGCTGCATTGTGTTTTTGTAGATCTGGAGAAAGCTTATGACAGGGTGCCCAGAGAGGAACTGTGGTATTGTATGAGGAAGTCTGGAGTGGCAGAGAAGTATGTTAGAGCGGTGCAGGACATGTATGAGGACTGTAAGACAGTGGTGAGGTGTGCTGTAGGTGTGACAGAGGAGTTCAAGGTGGAGGTGGGATTGCATCAGGGATCAGCTCTGAGCCCCTTCTTGTTCGCTATGGTGATGGACAGGCTGACAGACGAGGTTAGACAGGAATCTCCATGGACTATGATGTTTGCAGATGACATTGTGATCTGCAGTGAGAGTAGGGAAGAGGTGGAGGAGAAGCTAGAGAGGTGGAGGTTTGTCCTGGAAAGGAGAGGGATGAAGGTTAGCCGCAGTAAGACAGAGTACATGTGTGTGAATGAGAGGGACCCAAGTGGAAGAGTGAGGTTACAGGGAGAAGAGATCAAGAAGGTGGAGGATTTTAAGTACTTGGGGTCAACAGTCCAGAGCAATGGAGAGTGGGGAAAAGAGGTGAAGAAGCGTGTCCAGGCAGGATGGAATGGGTGGAGAAAAGTGTCAGGTGTGATGTGTGATAGAAGAGTTTCAGCTAAAATGAAAGGAAAGGTGTACAAAACTGTGGTGAGACCAGCGATGTTGTTTGGTCTAGAGACAGTGTCACTGAGGAAAAGACAGGAGGCAGAGCTGGAGGTAGCAGAGATGAAGATGCTGAGGTTCTCTCTGGGAGTGACCAGGAAGGATAGGATCAGGAATGAGTACATCAGAGGGACAGCACATGTTAGAGGTTTTGGAGATAAAGTCAGAGAGGCCAGACTGAGATGGTTTGGACATGTCCAGAGGAGAGATAGTGAATATATTGGTAGAAGGATGCTGAGTTTTGAACTGCCAGGCAGGAGGCCTAGAGGAAGACCAAAGAGGAGGTTTATGGATGTAGTGAAAGAGGACATGAAGGTAGTTGGTGTGAGAGAAGAGGATGCAGAAGACAGGGTTAGATGGAGGCGGTTGATTCGCTGTGGCGACCCCTGAAGGGAAAAGCCAAAAGGAAAAGAAGAAAGAAGATGTTATAGTTGGTCGTGCTATCGGCGCTAATGCGCTAGCCCGTTAATGGGATTTTTCATGCTATATTAGCATTGAGCTAATCGCTGTTTGCTACTGTTAGACTGTGTGGAGTTGATAATAAGTAGTTTGTATTACTACGTTTTGTGTTTGTGAATGTATGGGAATCAAAGTCTGACATGTTGTTTTTGTATGTTTATTTCAGTTTTACAGCACTTTTCAGTAAAACATCATGTCTTACTGACATTACCAGTCATGTCAATCATGTAACGTCAGTATACCGTACACTTATTCAGCCTGTTGTTCTCTATTTTATTTTTATTTTAAATTGCCTTTCAAGATGACATGTATGTTTTTAGTGTTGGATTTTATCAAATAAATTTCCCCCCAAAATGCGACTTATACTCCAGTGCGACTTATATATGTTTTTTCCTTCTTAATTATGCATTTTTTGGCTATGTGTGATAGAAAAGTTTCAGCTAAAATGAAAGGAAAGGTGTACAAAACTGTGGTGAGACCAGCGATGTTGTTTGGTCTAGAGACAGTGTCACTGAGGAAAAGACAGGAGGCAGAGCTGGAGGTAGCAGAGATGAAGATGCTGAGGTTCTCTCTGGGAGTGACCAGGAAGGATAGGATCAGGAATGAGTACATCAGAGGGACAGCACATGTTAGAGGTTTTGGAGATAAAGTCAGAGAGGCCAGGCTGAGATGGTTTGGACATGTCCAGAGGAGAGATAGTGAATATATTGGTAGAAGGATGCTGAGTTTTGAACTGCCAGGCAGGAGGCCTAGAGGAAGACCAAAGAGGAGGTTTATGGATGTAGTGAAAGAGGACATGAAGGTAGTTGGTGTGAGAGAAGAGGATGCAGAAGACAGGGTTAGATGGAGGCAATTGATTCGCTGTGGCGACCCCTGAAGGGAAAAGCCGAAAGGAAAAGAAGAATTATGCATTTTTTGGCTGGTGCGACTTATAGTCCGGAGCGACTTATAGTCCGAAAAATACGGTACATGTAAACCAAATTGTTTCAAGCATTTTTTTACATTGATAATTACCATCAAAAAAAATGAATCTCAAAAGGAGGTGATTAGTATTTCATGGAAATCACAATTTATGCAGGATGAATCCCATAAATCTGTTCAATCGTTTTTGAATTATAAACCCTCTTTTGCACTGGTATTGTGAATGATTCTATTTTAAGATACCAAGTTTCTGATATTCATGACCTGTAAACAATTATCAAAATTAAAACTTCTCCACGATTTTCTAATTTTTGGAGCTGAACCTGTAGTTTCAGAGTTTAGGTGCTAGTTTCACGTTTCTGGTTGGGTGACCTAAAAGGAGGTCAGTAGCCAACATTGAAATGTTTTATAAATGATTAAAAGAATCTTTAAACCAATTCTTAACTTAACAAGTGGGATCTTTTATTATTCGCAGTTCAGAACCCGGTTGCTGTACTTTGTACCAGTTGAGGTCACGTCAGCAACTACATTATGCAGAAATCAAGATGGGGGGGGGGAATTACATCATAAATGATGTGTTCAGGATCAGGAGCTGACAATTTTGCTGAAACTTAACTAAAACTTAACAAAATGTTTTCATTTCAGTTGAGGGTGAAATATGATGCTAAAATTCAAAGCACAGGGTCTAAAATAGTAAGTAGGGCCCTACACTTAATGTTTTTGTGGTATTTTAAGAGCTAATTCAGCAGCTCTTTTAACTGAGTTACAGAAAGTTATACATTACAGACGTGAAGCAGCTTCTATGTTACTCTAATTATCTTTCTTTGCATAAACTTATAGTTTATGCATGATTGCACAATGATGCAAAACCAAACTAGGAATTATCAGTTTATCAAATGCAAGAAGACAGGAACAAGGATTTCCCCTGAGTTGCTTAATATTACACTGTAGCAGATGAAGATATGATTTTCCATAGAAAGAAAAAACATTTTTCCCAAATGCAGCACAACCCACTGTCAGGTTTATAAATAGTCAACCTAAACAAAAGGACACAAATTTTAGAGTGAAAAAAAAAATTCTCAATTATACTCAAAACACTCAGATCCCTTTTTTTTTTTTAAATATAAGAACAATGAAAGTTAGATTTTTATAAAGCTGTGGCTGCTGTATATCTGATTCATGTGTGGAACCCCCCATGTAGCTCGTCAAAAAAATATGAAAATATTCATGTGTGTTCTCCACCCACCATCAGGTTCTTCTCGATCAGCTCATAAACACCGTCAAGGACAGCATCCCTGTTGGCCACGGCTAGCTGGGCCTCTTTGTGTCTCCTGGACCAGGCCTCATACTCATCTGCACTGATGTCTTTGTAACACAAGCACAACGTCCGCAACGTCTCATTGGCAAATTCCTGAAGGGCCAAAAACACAGACGATATTTCCCGTAACAGCACCAGGGGGAAAAAAAAGCTGCACAATTACACAATAATTTCTACAAAGAGTGTAACTGTTGTTCGAAGCATGAACGGCAGTAACATGCAGGTCAAATGACAATGAAGCCACGCAAACTCACATCCAGAGCCGTCTGGCTCGTGTCTTTGTGTCTGGAGTTAGGTGAAAGACGCTCATAGATGACGGTGTCCGCTCCTTTACAGTAGAGACGAATACGACCGTCAGGAAACCTCACTGAAAGAGACACACAGTCGACCATCAGCAGTGTGATAGTCATTGTTGAGCATGTCTATGGCCCTGACTATGAATTATTTACTACTAAACATTGTGTTTCAAGGTCTAAACTAGTGCTTAATTTTAGATGTGACAAAATGTTTAGTTGATTTTATTGTCAGCACAATTTTGAGCCATGTGGGTGTTTTTTCAGGCAGCACCTAAGTATGAAATCAAACTTCAATTCACCTCATTTTCAACTGCAGTTTTTACAAACTTGTCCTTTAACCACCATCTGTTATTCATATCAAATATATTTTTTTTAAGTTGGGTTTTTAAGAATCATTGATGTGAATATTACAGAAGTTAAAATGACCTAAAATGCTTTGTGTGTTTGCATGTATGTGTGAGTCTGTGCGTTCGTACAGATGATAGACATGCGCTTGCGGTCAGAGTTGAAGTCGAGCAGCGCCAACATTTCGTAGGTCGACTCCTTGTCCATCTCCCTGATAGAGATGGTGTCCTGCGTCCGCGCCAGAAACACGTAGCCAAAGTTTCTGGCTGCCGTCACCAGAGCTCCCTCATCAGGAGACGCCGCCTGGTACACCAGCTCACCTGATAAAGACATCAACCAATGATGACTTCTTGTCTGGGATAGCATTTCCCGTTTTTCTTAACTGCACCATTCACGTCACAAACCAATCAGATTCAATGACATTAATACATTGTTTTAATGAAGCAAGAAACAGTTCACATTAAAATTATTATTTTGCACAATGTGAAAGACTAACTTCTGATAGAACTTGAATGCTAATGACAATCTTGTCCGTTAGTGAAAAACCTAACGTGCCCCATCTAGTTCACCATCTGAAAGACTTAAATTTGTGATAAATATTTAGTCATGCTAAAGAAGTCTCATCATCTTCAGTGGTTCAGGAGGATAAGAAGTTTCACTGGGCTTTTCTTTGCTTTTGGGTTAGCGGATTAGTGAATTTTATCATTGCCAAACTTATTTTGGGGGGCCACTGGTTGACATGTACAGCAGACAACAAGTCAGCTCCGGTGGTTTACTAATCACATGTTAGCTCCACTCAGGACTATTTCCCTTACCATCTTTGTCCTCCACCATAACAGTGTGGCACAGAGACAGCAGCTTGAAGAACTCATTAACATCCTTGTCTTTCCGGGATCGAATGGTTGCAACCAGGGAATGATCCATGAACTGGAATTTTTTGTCAGCATGACGATTCCAGCTCCAGTCCACCGGCTAAAGGGGAAAAATGTCATTTTCTACTAGGTTTCAAAAACATTTAATAAACTAATCATGCAGCATAAATGTATTTGATATTTTACCCTTCCTCTGTCCAGGACCACCCCCTCAGCAGTGGTCGGTTCACCTGTGGAGAGGAGAGCAAACACTTCTGTTGTAAATACACTTGGAAATGATTTATGGCTATAAAGTTAATTGTGTGTTAGCAATCTGAAAACTGACAGACATTTGATGCAAATCTTTGTTTTTGTGACCAAATGAATGTAAATATAAAAATACCATCCAGTCATGGTTTGTTTTTCCTCACTTTCTGCTCCTGCTGACTTACAAGACTTTGAATGTGCTTTTTCTACATTTGAGCCATTGGGCTGTATCGTCATGAAAACATTTGCAGTTTTCCTTTATGTTCGGTGCTTAACCTTTAATAATGCCTTCATTATTAAAGATTAATATTTCATCTTTCTGATAGTAGTCCTGTCAACAGATACAGGTGCACGAACACCTTTTCCTGTAGAAAACTTTCAGGGAAAACCCTGAATATTGATGATGTTTTTAGTGGAAATAAAAGAGCAGTCAGTGGAGTCTGCACTCACCGTTTCCCTCCCGTATCTTTCAATTGTCCTCATAGGTTATTGTGAATTCACAAGCACAGGCATGGCACTAAAGCATGAATACTGCTGGATAGTCCTTATCTATCTTACACCCACCGAAACGCCTGACCGACTGACGTTGACTGACATAAAGCAGCTCAGTACCGTAGGTGCGTCCAGCGATGGTGCACTTCTTGAACTGCATGATGTTCTGGGTCAGAGTTCCTGTCTTGTCGGAGAAGATGTACTCAATCTGACCGAGCTGCTCGTTCAGGGTGGTGGTTCGCGCCTGCGCATGAGGAACAACAGATTGGATGAGAAGACATGACCTAATGACAATAAGGGGGTTACTTTAAAAAAAAAAAGAGAAAAAAAAAGGGGACAGAGGGAAACTTATTTCATCCAGCAGAGACAATTGTGCATCATTGAGAATGAAATGCACTAAATTACATCCAATATAGCATTAATTAAGATCTGCTGTGAGTTATATTACTCTATGGAATGAGAATCTTTAGGTATTTCTCTTCCCTTAATAAACTACAATCCTGAAAAGTCATTTGTGTGTTTTTTCAATAAACATTGAAATAACATTAACAGGTCATTAACATGTCAATGTTAGTAATTATATTTAAAAGCAAGCATTCTATGCAATAGAAGTTGCAACACTTCTCTATATTTATGGACCCCACTAACAATACTGCAATATGCAATGTGCAATTTCCTCCAGGATTAATAAAGTGTATATCCATCCATCTAGCTATCTATCTATATGAACAATTAAAAGGAACTCTTCCTAAATCAATGATGTACTGTTATATATAATTATAGTGCATAGCTAATCCAATTCCTCAGAGTGTAAAATATCAAAACTAGTGATTTGTATTTTGAGAAACAGATTCCACATTTCCATTTCCATGAGACAGTGTTTTCCTAAAGCTGATCAATATTTAAAAACCCAGGCCAGGCGCTCCCACCACCATGTTTTAATTTCATTATATTGCTGTGACATGAACAAGAAATAATATATAAACAGTTGTGTAATGACCCTGATTGACACCAAATAATATGTAGTGATTAATGCATAATTACACTAAACCCCATACTCAAGATCTCCCCCTAACCACAAAAAAACAGTTCAAATGTTCGATAAAATTGAAGATTTCCTAAAAAAAACTTTCATGTGCACTTAGATCATGATTTTCTCTGGATCCTTCTCTTCCCTAGAAAAGACCTCTTTAATGTCAAAAATGTCTAATCCTGACTTAGGTACCTTTGCTGGTGTGTCTTTCTCCGGGAAATACATCTGCAGGTCCCAGTTGATGAATTTACTCTGACCCAGTCGAATCACCTCCACGCTGGACAAAGCAGACAAATTACTTTATTTCTCAAACCCAAACTTTTTCGTGAGGAACATTCATAGGGTTTGAATCTATAACCAGTCAAATGAACCAAAGCAATAGTAATTATGTCTCCCAGGATATTTGCAATATAGCCCTTTATTTTCTTTATCATTTTATTTCTTTATGCAGTTATTTTTACTTTGTCAGGCTTCACTGACCTGACATATAGAGAAATGGGCACCATGGTATTGAGGACAATGATGTAACCCCAGAAGCTGAGGAACCCTCTGTAGGCGGCATTCTGGTCCAAACCATCGAACAGGTACCAGGCCTTGGAACCAATGTCCTCGTACCAGAAGCTGTGACCGATGGCCAGACCTGCTGCCATCAGGATCAGCAGTGCAAAAATCTACCAGGAAGAAGAGACCAAACAGTTCTACACAGCGGATATTAACAGGTCATCTACCAACTTGCTTTACTTAGATAATGATAATTAGTAAATAAGAAGACATAACCGATAATTGAACATATGTGCAAAATGTTGAGGGGAAAGCTATTGCTGATGTTTTATTACAGTATTATAAAGAGTTCCTGGTCATCATTTGATGGTGTCTAGTCTACAGCTGAATCTTTTCTACTCCCTTGGAGATAAATGACACATCTTATATAGATTGTTCCCAAATAAGAAATTTCTGACTTTTCATTCAAGTATTTCAATACAAATTAGATTCATTTAAAACTTGTTTGGCATTTTTTGTCTTAATCTACTCTCCCACTCCAACATTTCAGGAGGTTAAAATTCTTGTTTTTAACCCACATTATATTAATCAGTGTCATATACTGTATTACTGAAATTTGTGTGGAGAAGGCTTTCAGAGTGGTGCAGTGTCCACAGGAGGATATATGAATTAAAGGCAAAGAAAACTATTGCAAGAAAAGCAAAAGTGGAGAAAAAAAACTATTAGATCTTTCTGTATTTCTAAAACTTTCTAAATGACTACCAGGCTTTAGCATTTTGAAAAAAACTAATATAATTTTACTCATTTTTCTTTTTACTTAAACAGTTATGACGTAATTATTAATAAAATCATAAATTAACGGTTTGTTTAGTTTTTATATTGTACTATTGGCAAAACTCAATCCTTGCGTACGCTTCTACTGTATATTCTGTTATTACTTTTGGGATGCATAATAATAATAATAATAATAATAATAAATTTTATTTATATTGCACTTTACATTATAAAAATCTCAAAGTGCTAAAATGACAAAGAGTATAAAACCTATGGTGAAGTAAACTAATAAAAATAGCACAACCCAACAATAAGGTATATATAAAAGACTAAGGAAAGGCCTTTTTAAAAAGGTGAGTCTTAGGCCACGTTTAAAAGAATAAACGTCATGTTGGAATGCACAAATTTTTCTTGAGGTAAGATGAACTCTGTTTGATTACTTTCATTTCTAGCTACTTTGAAAGCTCAGATTAATATTAGTACAATCTGAATCAAATCTCATGACACGAGTAAAAACGTAAAAAGACTTGGACACTTATTTACATGTGACTTATACTCACTGTGTACACCATGTAGTTCATCAGCTCATCAATTTTGGTCCTCTTGAATCTCGTCTTCCCACCATTCCTCATGATTTTTGTGTCTGCTCCTACAGCAACATGCATCAAATCATTTATTATACCACTTATAACATTAATTAGTTATTATCATTAGTAAATTCGGTAAATATGACAAATTAATGTAAGCTTATTTGCATACATACCATAAGCTTTGGCTGAATAAGACTCCAACCAAAGCTTATGGTATGTATGCAAATCATCTCATCACACTCATCCTTAATCACTTGAGAGTTAATCGATGAGATGAAACTTACATCTCATCGATGACAATATATTATATATACAGTATATAATTTTAAAAATCCACGATGTAGTGAAGCAGCGCATCTTGAAGCGCAAATAAGTGAGGGATTACTGTACTTCAACCCGTTTCATATTTTCTCTCCACCACAGTCAGGTTTCGGAACCATGATTTACTCTGGATTAGTGTCTAATGGCTTCCAAATTCCCTAATTTTGGATGAATAAAGTAAACATCAACTTGTATATTAGTGTACCACATCACCCATTTACAGACAAAAAGAGCAACATCTGCACAACGGATGCTGCCCCACGTATCTTCACTGCAGAGATGGTGCTAATCAAGCACACACAATAGGTTCGCTGTACTGTTATCTGCAGTAACATCATGTGTAGCTGTGATGCAGGTGAGAGCTGGTACCTGCAAAGATGACCAGGCCATGACAGTGCATCGTGTTCCTGATCTTACATCCTCTGAGCAGCATGTTGTCCAGATCCAGAGGATAGAGTTCTCTCTGCCAGTCCATTATCCCTGTGAATTTGTCCAGGCGGTTGTTTGGCTCCTCACACTGGATCAGAGCTTTGGAAGAGACCCGAGGACATATTATGGGGAGTTAAGACCATTAAATTAGAACTCCAAGTAACGATGATCAGTAAAGTCTGTTGACACATTTTGCCTTGAATCTAAATTTTAAAACACTTTTCCCATGTAATTTTACTTGTATATGTAAGCTGTTCTTACCATTAAACGCAGCGAGTTGATGTTCCTCCTGCAGCCTCTCGTCCGTCACTCTCAGACCCAACTTAAACTTCAGGTTAGTCTCTCTTCAGAGGGGAAATAACAGACACAAAAAAAGTGCAAAATAGACCCATTAGAGGCAGCAGTGTTTGATATCAAGTGTTTTACACCTAACCACAGAATGTGTGTTCCCACTCGTCACATGACCAAGGCAGAGGGCAGTTAGGTCCAGGCAAAAGCTCTTTAGATGTTTAGTCTCCTGCTATCAGGAAATTATTGACTGAACACTTGACAAAGAGACAGATTACACACAAACTTATCAGAGCAAAGAGAGCTGCGCCAAATGTCCCGTTGCAAATAAAATACAGCCTATTACTCAACTTCAATATTGCAATTAATATATTACCACATGAATTTAAGAGAGTTCAGCATTAAGATAAGAGAAATATCAGCTGTTGCAAAAGGTCTAGAAGAATATTACCCGTCAAGCTCTGCTGTTTCTACGTAAACCAGGCTGTTTGGGTTGGAGCTGGATAACAGCAGGATGTCAGCCTGAAAAAAAAAAAAAAATCATGCGAATATCAAAAATATGAAATACAGTAATCACTCGCTTATTCGCACGGCTTCACTATATCGCAGATTTTTTAGTAGGTGGTCACGTCATACCGCACGAGCATTCTATTGGCTGACAGCCTCCGTGTGTGCACACATCCGTGTATTAAAGAAACACTGTTCTTTAATTCCAAATTGTTTTTAACAGTCTATTGGGGTGTGGCAAAAGATAATACAGATATAAGGTGGCCATACATTTACTTCTGGAATTTTCTGTTCTGTTCAAGGATCTTCTTAAAACACACCCATCAATTTCTGTCTCAAAGCTAAACATGACACAAATCACAAAATTCCAAGTGATGTTATGTTCTCGCCTTTGTCCGTTTGTTAGTTAGTCAGCTGGTTAGATTTTCAGGAAACTGAAAATCTAGCCAGCAAATACCCTATACCTATTACCTACCTATAACACATATTGAATGTTATCAGAGGAATCAGTCCATCAGGTGTCTGAGCATTTTACATTACTTTTCTTTGCTCCTATCTCAATCTGTTTGACGTGTTTCAGCCATCAAATCCAGAATAATTTGGTGAGGTAAAAATCTTTAATAAAGTTGTCTTCGGGTATTTGTTCAAACAAAATAAGCATGTTATCTTCCTGTTTAGTTTCCTTTACACAGCTTCCCTTTTTCAAGACAGGCTTGTATAACAATTAGCCATGTAGCTAAGCTACATCCCAACAGCCATCAACATCAAGTGACTGTCCTGAAACGTAGTAATACAGCAAGTGATGCATTTAATATAGAATAGAAAATAATTGTAGTTTTCCTGAATATAAATTGTACTTTGGATTTAGTAGTTGCAAATTTAAAACTTAAATCTATATGTGCATCAGTTATGTGGACTTACCGGAATAAAGTCGTCTTTCTTCAGACGAACCACATCTCCGACCTGGATGTCCCTCCACTTTGACTCTTCAAACCTAAAGCACAGAGGATTAATCAGTTTTTATACATGAATGTTATCATTGCTCTTTCATGAAATACCACTAAGTTGCATTTCTCTACAAAAATCTAAAGGACGTCTTGTTTAATAAACCAAAAAGAAATTTAATTCTTATAACCTGCCATCCAGCAGCACCTCACACTTCCTGTTGTTGATCTCTTTGTCCATCCTGTGACGGGCCTAGAAGGACAAACCAGATAAAACAACTTTAGGTACAACAATGTATTTGTAACGTGAAGTCAACTATTTGTTTTAAATCAATCACACACACACACACACACACACACACACACACACACACACACTTATCAGTATCTGCTCTGACCTTCTTCAACAACTGGATTTTTTTCTCCATATGTGCATTATCAGACTTGAAAATGGATTGAATGATATCTACAGTAAATGTGTGCAGAGAGTTGTGAATGAGTACCAAAATCTGCCAACGTACAATCAGACTAATTTTTTGAAAAACTCTCCAGGCCTCCGTACACATTTCCAAATACGTATTTACAGATATGTCAGTCACACTCATAAAAATCACATTTCTTAACATGCTATAAATCTCATCATACATACATTCAGACTGCACAAGCAGTTACAAGTAGTTAGCTTAGCTTATTTTCCATACTTCCATACTGATTGTACACACATCTGCTCAGTTACTTGGCTTTTAAATCACAAATAAAATAAAATAGCTTTTCTCTAATGACATGTGGATAACCATGAGTGGTGAAGAACTGATTAAGGTGCAGCCATATTGAATCAAACAACAACTGGTACTAAGCAGCATCCAGTAACCATAAAAGAGGTCAGCATTAAAATAGAGACATTTCACCACAATTAGATTATTTATTTCCATTTTCATTGGATGTCATGGAAGAGTTTCACCTACAACACTTGTTTCATAACCCAATTCTGTGTTGGATTTTGTGGCAATTAAACTATGTTTTTCTCTTGTTCAATAATAGATGGATCACACAGTCCAAAATGCAACTCTTATAATTCAAGGTATGTATATACTATGAACATGTGTGTAGTATAATAATATTTTTTTTATTTTTTTTTTTATTTTATATACCGATTCTTATCCCCGCAGGGAAATTAGTAGTAATAATAATAATAATAACAATAATAATAATAATAATAATGCTGATGCTCAACCATTCAGAGACACTCACAACCTGCAAGAGTGACATGAAAAACAGTTTCTTACCAGGTCATCACTCAAGTCTTTGACTGCAGTGATTCCCAGCACAATGACCAGAGGAATTAATGTAGTGTACCAGGCCAAAGTGGTAATTTGTGGAATACACTAAAAAGAAACACAATTTGATAGCACTTAACCACCTTGTTGTATGCAACATAGTAAATGAGAAGACAGGTGGGTTTTTTTCCAGATGTACCTGAAGGATGAGCAAAGCCAAGAAATATCGGTTAGCAGCTCTTTTAAACTGCTCAAACAGGTTCAAAGGCAGGAAGGTGATGACGTTGTACTTGTATGTCTTGATAGCATTTCCCTGCAGAACCAAAACACATCATTCAGTGATGAGCATTAAGTGAGCATTCCATCCAAAAATCAATTCACAATTCACAAGTCCTGTGGCTTGGAGGTTTCTGAAACTAATACGTAACAAAGTCTGATGACCTGAAGCTCTGTTCATGTCAGGTACCTTCCTATTTAATGATTTTACTAAATTTAATCCTGCAGCTGCAGATTATTACTCACTAAAACTACCTGCCTAAGTGACCCATTTGTGTGGCCATCAAATAATGTGTTCTTTGTAACCTCCACCTCATCCACAAGCACCTCAATTTCCTAACCAGAACAGTCACTTGTTTTTCTCCTAGAAAAAAACTCTGCTGTCATCATAAACTCATTGCTCAGGACACATTTCCAGTTGGAAATGTGTGGCACTAAACATTTTTGGCTGTTTCTGTACTTGTAGTTTTTAAAAATGAGAACACAAATCTCTGAGAATTAACTTCACAGAATTAGTCAGCTGTTCTCTGGAAACCAAGAAGTAGAGCTTATCTGCCTGGTGGCCAGACCTTCCTCAAATATGGCCCAACCAGCCACAGCCTGAAAAAGCTTCATGGAGAACTACCCTTAGGGCACACATCCAACACGTAAAGGGTCAGAGTCAAATGTTGCACGAGGCGTGGACGTTGGATGGGACCCTGGGCGAGCTAGCTGACTGACTTTAGGACCTTGCAGTGTTACCTCTCTGGCAGGGAAAAACCTAGAGTTGGTGTGAGAGGTGGTCCAGACTCATCTCTACATATAGCACTGGTTCTGCAAGCTACTCCACTGTACCAGACCACATTACAAGGGACAGAATGTCACTGGATCAGAGTCTGAACAGAGACCATTGACTGTGCTTAAGCACCAAAAAGCATTGCAGAAAATCTCAAATTTGGGGACTCCCAAATAGTTCAATTCTCAGGCGGGCAACCTGGGTGTAACTGGGAACTGGGGTGACTGGTGGGAGCAAACATAAAGTGACTCATTATTGAAGGACCACCTTAAGACAAAGGTCCATGCCTGACTTTGTGGTTGTACCATCTCCAGCTGGGTGGCAGATCACCACCTGGTAATGAGTTGGATCAGCCATCAGAGGGAGGCTGCCAGGCCGACCTCAGAAACTGAAGGTAAACTGAGAAGGTTGTCGTATCAGAGCGACAGAACTGCATTTCGTCATGCATATCACCTGAACGCTGACCAGTTATTGCCCGGTTCTACAGAAAAATTAGGTTTTCATAACATGCATCCCCTTTCTCCATCAGTATCTTGTCAAGACTGATGTCCAGCCATTGCTGCTACAGCTATATTACACGTTTGGTTTGTCCTGCTGTCTGATGTGTCCCCCTTCGTGCAGATCATGTACAATTAAATTTGAGCCTCCGTGACAGCACATAGTATAAAGTTTTTGATGAAAACATACTCTACTTGCCTCAACATTATATCAATGTTGAGACACTGGGTCTCAACATGATATCAATTTACTGAGACTTCATATTTTTAAGTAGTACAGCAAAATATTGCTTTTACCATATGCTTGACAAATCAAGTAAACCTGGGAGAAAATTCAAGTTTAATGCAGGTATGAATCTAGTCAAACAACCAGTTGTCATTATATTTTTTCTACCTCATCATACCATACATCAGTGCCTATTTAAAACCAGCAGAATAAAAGAGAAGCCTTGTCATGTATTTCAAACAATGGCATTTCAGCATTCCAGTGTCTTGATGTTGGAAATAATTTAACAAAGATACGTCATGAGGAAGTGGATACAAATGAATAGTAAAGCAATGGTTTCCTTGTTAGTCAAATTCAAATTTAACAAAGGATTCACACTGCTGAAATGAGATGCAGAATGTACATCTCATAATGATGGCTTCATTGGTGTTTACAGGTTTCAATGTGACCTGTGATTGGTCCTCTCTGTCTTTTATTATCAGAAAAACAAATCGAGATAATGAGTGTTGGAAGATACAAAAAAAATAACCAACTAATACTACCATTTGTCCAGGGTGTGTCTACCACGCTAAACTCTATATACTCAGGATTAATTTCAACCAGGACCAATGAAGTAAGAGAACACAGAATAAAGGCATCTTCAAGTGAGTCCATTAAATACAAGCTATGTCCTCCCAGCAAATCCCTGGAGGATTCCTAATCAGAGGCCAAAACTACCACAACCAGGTCCTTTCAATAAGTGGCAAGGCTTCTCAGCCAAAGACCTTCAGGATGTTTCATCTGCTCACCGTCTCTCTAAAATTTAGCCCAGCCGCCGAGAGCAGAAACAAAAATCGGACGAAATGACTGAACTTACAGCATATCTGCTCTTCTTGAAACACAGGAAGTGTTTTTTCTGAAATTCTGGTAACTGGTGATAAGGTCGATCATTGGCTTTCACCTTCCATGGCATTTCTGAAAAAGAAACGTTAATAGTTTGCTTAATTTAAATATAACCATATATTAGGTCATAAAGAATGTATGCTTTTGACGGTGCAAAGATATTCCTTTCTTAGTCCCACAAGGCGAACTTCTAAACATCTCTACTTTCTACCTACCTTCATAGTACTTCTTGCCTAATTCAACAAATTATCTCCCAATGGAATAATCAATCCAAAACAACATGAATGAAGACACTAGTAGGTCCTTAATAACTCACCACTGGGTCTAGCTTCATCTGCGATGGGTACAGCTCCAGGTGGCACCTCTTCTTCCTCTTCAGAGGTTGCATCCAATTCATCATCAGTTTCATCGTCACTGTATGGCATGACCTCATCGTCAGGCCCCAGGGAACCCTGGGAGTCTGCACGCCTCCGACTCATCTTAGCACTTCAGTATCTCTGAAAAATGAGTTCCAGCTCATCAATAAGAGGTTATATGAAATTATTAATTGTTTAGAGTATTGACAGTAAAAATTGGAGATGGGAGAGGAGTTGATCTTTGGTGTGATTGTCAGTTTACCAGATTTCCAATCAAACCATGTGTGTGGGGATATCAATGTTCTGCCTTTTCTTTTACCTCAAATCTTCTAACATAATTTGCATTCATTTTTTTTTTTTTCATATGCACCAATAGATACACCAGGAGATTGTGTCTTCTTTTGTGTTAGTTAAAATCAGTCTTCAAGTCATGAAAGCACACAATGATGCAAAATTACAATATTATTAATTACTATAACACAATATTTTGCCAAATATTTCATTAGTTTGTAAAATAAGCAAACTAATGAAATAATATTGAACTCCATTTAAAATGTCAATTTTTCATTACCCATGTATAGACAGAAAATAGTAACCCTACACAGCCCTTAGGCAGGGAAATATAATTAAATAACACCTGCAATACCTGTTGCTATTCAGTGTGCTTGTTTATTCTATGCAAGAAAATTATCAAATGATCAAAAATAATCCCACAGTAGGACAATGCAAGAAGTCCCAAATCAGGGAAAATCTCCAATTTCCTCACTACTGGTGACTACAGGTTCCAAGTTTAGGTTGGTGCTCAAAGTCAGTTTAATGTTTAATGATGTGGAAGAGTCCATTAGCATAGCCAAAAAGGCTCATTGGTCCTGTTCCCAAGAGCAAAGAACTCGAGTACACCCAGACATGAATGGAGGTGAATATAAAGAGGAACAGTTCACAGTCCAGGTCATTAATGCCCTGAGGTCTGAATTAGAGCATTTTATGATCAATTCATTCATTTATCTTTGGTTTGTTTGAAAGCACTTAAAACATTTACTAGATGGTATTTTATGTAACGTGCACAGTCTCTTCGTAGAAACCATTGCATCCTTCTCATCTTTAAAAATTTATACCAACAAACCAAAGTTAATTAACTGCAACACAACTCATGGTAAGGATCTTTGCACTGTGAGGAGCTCAAAAATGACATCACATCCTGAGCAGAGCCAAAGTGTTAAAACACATGCTGCTTTAAAGACATTTTCTATTCTGTTAAGTTTGACTAGAGTATAAAAAGCATCTGTAGAGCATTAGAAAATATTTGAATCCGTTTCAGCACAAAACTCATTCATTCATTTTCTCCAACTGCTTCAATCCGCTTGAGCGGGTCGCAGGGAGCTGCAGCCTATCCCAGCTGACTAAGGACGTGAGGTGGGGGAAACTCTGGGCGCGATGCCAGTGCGCTGCATCGTTACACAGAGACACAGACAAACACGCACGCACACGCTCACACACTACGGGCAATTTGGAACGGCCAATTAATCTGAAGCGCATGTTTTTGGAGGTGGGAGGAACCCGGAGAACCCATGCAGAGACGGGGAAAACATGCAAACTCCACACAGCGGGACTTGAACCTGGAACCGTCTTGCTGTGCGGCAACAGCGCTATCCACTGTGTCACCGTGCCGCCCCTCAGCACAAAACTAATATTAAAAAAAGTTCAAGGAGGACCAAGTGAAACCATGAATGTGTCAGAGCATTCAATGCTAAAATTCGATATTTTGCAATTTTGAAAGCTAACAACACACTCAGGTCACTGGTCAAGTGTTACAACATAAACCCAAACTTACACACCTGTGTCCTCTGCGCTAACTGGTCAGCCTCCTAACCGTAAAATCGAATACATGTGATCAGAGCAACAAACGACACTCCAGCTCAGTCTCAGAGCAAAATCCTGAATTAAGTAGTCTGTCTACTAATTATAGGATCTCTGGTGAGTCACAAATTTACCAATGAAAAAATTTTCAATTAAACATTAGAATAAAACCTTTATAGGACAGATTTCTATTGAACGACGATAGAAACACTGATGATTTTTACTACCATAAGAAGGGAATGATAAAAACATGTCCCCCCAAATGTGGTCAAGGAGTCCAGTCTGACTCTAGATGGACTAAAGATACATGTCAACATCAAAAGTTACCATCAAGGACATTTTCTTTACTGTCATCGCGATCCTGTCAAACAAGGTGCCACACCAAAGGAATACACAACCGGGCCTAATGTGCTGAGTCATGCCTGTATTCAACCCCTAGCTCTTTCAAAAACCTGTCCTTGCTGAAGGACTTCATGCCATTGAAATAGAGGCTTCTTGAACCGTGAAACATAGAAAAGAAACTTTTATCTAATATGTTTGAGCTGGTTTTGGACTGAAGTCTTTTCCAGAATCAAGTACTCCTTGTATTTTTTACTTTTTTGTCATTTACTTCCATGTTTGGATTGACACAACAATTTGCTCTGAGTACCAAAACCTCGCTGCTAATACAGATCAACCGATCACAGGAGCAGCAGGCCAGCGAGGAGGTAACAGAAAACCAGTTTTTTGGTGTCTGCTCCACTGTGTCGTTATGCAAAACGCAAGTGGCGGGAGGGAGAAGAGCGGGGCGGGGAGGGAATCTCCGACTGGGACGGCGTGTACCGGAGTCATGGTGGCGAAACACAAGAAAAGGGAGGAGCCTGAGCTCTCAATGAGGAGGCTTCAAGCAAACAAAACGCTTAACGAAAGACGCCGTTTCTCAACTTGTGGCCCCAACACTGAAAAGGTGGATTTGTCATTTTGTCTGTTTATCTTCATCAGTTTGAGTCTCCAGACCAGACCACAATCAGTTCCAGTCTCCAAACCTGGACTTTCACCTTCTTGTGATGTGAGAAGACATTTATGAGCAACAGAAATATCTACTATGGCCAGACTCTGAATGAGAATATTTCTATCCACGTACGTGTAAACACAAGGACGTTGCATTGTGGTGCTTGCATGAACTAATAAACTAAGCACAGATACGGTAAGCAGAAGATAAAGTGGAAACATCTAATTTTTTTTTTTAAATTCTGACATGATTTCTTTTAAAATGGTACGGCAGAGTGAGAATATGCAAAAATATTGTTGTGAAAATAAGGACGTTTTCTCTGGTTACACGTTTTCTGTTCAACTCGATTGTCAAAGAAAATGTGTTTTTAGACACTCAAGTGTTACTTACAGAAAAATTCATTTTCTTTAGATTTTGGAAGACAAACCGATGAATGACAAACTGATTCACAGCTAATTCGGTTAAGAGTCTAGCACCTGCTGCAGAGAAAACGTTCACTGATTTTGCAGGACTTCATACAGGAAGCGTAGACGCTACCAGCAACAACTACCCTTTCCTCGGAGATGGTACAAACAATCAGTGACATACACCCTCCTCTATACCGCCTCTGTTTATGTAAACTAGAATCAACCAATGGTAGCATAACGCCACCCTGGTTTGTGTTTTTACAGAGCAGGCTAATAATATTTAAGAGGCTGTGAAAAAGACTGACAGCTCCTTCTGTGATGAAAAGATAAAGTATCCTAAAGCTGTTTGAACACCTCGGATTCATACAATGAAAACATGACGGAATATGCAGCGTACTGATGACAGTGATAAAATAGGCTTGGAGAGGGCATCTCTATTCTCATAGTAAATAGTCCCATGTTCTGTCTGTGAAAACAACAGGAGTCACAATAACACAAGTAGACACATGCCAAAAATCTAGTGGCTCCCCGAGGCATGCTTTTCCCTGGGAAGGAAGTTTGAATTTAGAAAAGGCAAATAAAAACAAGTGAAAAACATGTTTTTAAAAATCACAGCCATGTGGTCTAGCAAATGTTTTAAGATCAAATAATATGTGAAACAGAAACTACAAAAACATGGTGGCCAAACTAGTTCAACTACCACACAGAACCACAAGTTTCTTAATCTGTGGCTGAATTTTCAACAAAAACTCTCAGGAAATCAGTCAATTTTTGTTGTCAGACTGAGATCTTGACGCGTCACAGGTCCGAGGCTCAGCGGAGGGGAATGTCAAGTATTTGTGTTTGTGGCTGAGTGTTACAGCCGGCGAGAACAGATAGGATCAACCCGGTTAGTGACGAGTCAGGTTACCGCCGCACCTGAGGCTAAGCTGTTGGAGTCAGCGAACAAGACAAGAGAGGGAATAATGGCCGTCTGTTCTCGACCTGACTTGCAACTATTATAGTAATGACAACTGCAAACAAACTCACTACTAGAAAGAGTTTGTTCTCTCTCTGCTGTTTATTTCTGACCTGGAGGGATAATTCCCTGTAGACACATCACTGCCGTTTAGAACCTTTATTACACTGATAATTTACCATCCCAGTAAAATCCTGTGTCATAGACTTAAAAACTGCTGAACTCTAACCTGACAGATATATTTGAGCGTCTATAATCGGATCTTCTCACCTGTACCTGAAACTACACTCCACCAACATCTCCGCCCCCCTGAGCGCTGGTGGCTTCAGGTTTATATGTGGGCATCCTTCCTTTTCCTTGATGAAGGATGAAATGAAATGCAGTACACAAAAAAAGGGTGTGCACTGGCACGTTTGGTAACACAATACATATTACGCCAGAAGGGTTGCATTTCAACGTGCTGCAACAGTGTAAACAGGGTTCTACAAGCTTATGTTCTTTGTTTTTACATGTGATATCCTCTTACATCTTTACGTCCAGGTTAACGCAATAAAACATGACAAGAGTCGAAGACTGAAGATGTTTTCTACTGAACACAAAATGGAACACAGATACTAATCTTTGCGTGTTAGCTGTTAATCACCAAAGCATTGTTCTTAAAATCCAAATGTTGTCGCACAATAAAATATTCTAATGCTGCGGTGTATTATTATTGTGTAACAACCCATAAAATGTAATGTCATACAAGCAAGGCCTCTGTGTGCCTCTGAATTATTAATTCTTAGTTTCCAGTGTTTACTTTACGGGCTGGAGCAGTGATCACATCTGAACCAACTCTTTACCATCATTCAGGATGTTCTTCACATTGTCTGCATCATTGGGGGTGATGCTGTGCAGCCCCCAGCATTCACACAGGGACGAAGACCAGGGTTTGATGTAGAAGTTGTTTACATCCAAATGGAACATTATATAAAGATGGACACTGCCTCTGACTTTATTGTAGTTTTAGCTAGTTATTTAAAGCAGCAGAGGTTCTGTTCTTCCACGTGCATTCCTAACAGAAGTCATTTTTCAGCACCATCTTCAATTCTTCAAGGAATAATGCATGAATCACAGTTTTAAATAATATGGATCCATCAGAGATAAATGGTCAACTGTTACTAATCCAGTAATCTTAAATTATGGATACCGCACTAGGAGTGTGAGGAAGAGGAGGTTTGAATGACTTGAAGGAGAGTTTTGGTCCTGGACAGAGAGATGCTTCTCCACTGAGAAACACCGTAGTTTTAAAAATCAATTAATCTAATGGGTATTTCATACCGTTTCGTCAACGTTGATCTTTATGTAGAAGCAGCGAGAGCACTAAAGGGTCACATCGAAGAGGTGGGAGGTCCATTTAACAAATACAATTAGCTTATGTGGTTTTACTAACCAATTAAACTAGTAGCTTTCAGAACTAATGAATAAATAACCACCTTTAAATTCACTCCACTGGTGTGTGTGTGTGTGTGTGTTTGTGTTGTCACTAGGCATCTCATGTTGTACTCACAGCTGGAGTCCATACAATGAATCTGTAAACAGACTGCAGGTAATGCAATGTGACCCCCCCGCTGTGCCAGACCCCCCTGAGCAAGGCATTGACAGTGTCAGAGTTAAAAGGTTCAAGAGGATGTATTTTGAGTTCTCCCTGCCTGTGTTCCTGGTGGTTTCTATTCCCTTGACATCAGGACAAAGGCCTACTTCATTTTCAGAATTAGATTTTCCAACCTCCTCCATCAACAGATAGAAACACACAAACATCCTCCTGTGAGGTCAAACAGTCCTGCTGCTCCTATTCAAGAAACTCTGGCAAGTTTAAATTTGAACACATCCTTGTTTCTTTAACGTGTGTCTGACATAGAAGCTACTGTCACTTTCCAAGCATGCCGACTTGCTAATCTCAGCTAGCTGTACTCACAGGCCGACTCAGATATTTTTCATTTCTTTGCCATTTCGTCCAGTGAGAAGTTTTCATTCACTTTTGCAACAGATCACCAAGGAATGTCTCCATACCAGTTTGAGTTCACAGCTGCCATCAAAGAATCTCGTAAAAAAGAAAAAGAAAACCGATTCATATTTACTCTAAACTTTAAATGCTTCCTTCTTTGGGTCAATGACAAATCATCCTCACAGTTTCAAGGTAATCTGCAGAGTATTTAAAAGTAGTTACAAAAAACAGATCACAGTGAGAGGGAAAGACGACAATGGAATGAAGGCAGCTCTTACCGTACATTCAAGACAAATCACTGTGGGAAACAACCCAAACTGACCACATTGTGAAACTGAGTGAAATGATGCAATGTCATCTTTTAAAATCCAACTTTAGGTCAAATGTCATGATTTAAATACCAAACCACCACAGATTTAAATATAATTTCATCCATTGTACTTAGTACCTGTAACATACATCATAATTCCACTTTGTACAGCCTAAACTAAACAGAGCACTGCCTGTAAAAAAAATCAGTCACTGCACTGTTACAAATAAAGAGAAACTAAGAAAATAAAGCTGATAATGAACCAACTTTTGTTACAATCCTTTTTGCAGTTTTGGTGTATTGATATTCTTTTCAAACAGTTGAAACCTGATGTGAAAGAGCCTTCCACTCCAGACAGATCTGGTCCCTGAACACATCACACTGTCTGCATGGAAAAACATCAATAAGATTTCAAACAGCTGAACGATGGCTTCATCTCAGCTAAACCTTCCATCCAATTGCCTCTCAAGTCACAATTCAAACAGTCAGGCCATTCCGCTATGGAGACTAACATTTCCCTAATCAAAGGACTCAAACTTGCATGTCTCCGAGTTTGACTTTGACTACTTGTTTATGGAAAAAACATCCGGGCTGGGTGGATACCAGCGTCCAGGGGCTGAAGCGACACCAGCAGCTCCACTTGGGATGAAGATCTCTTACTTTTTTCTGTGGCACTGCAGCACACATCTGTTTTTACTGTCAGATTTAGACTGTGAAAATTGTCTTTAAAACAAATACCATCTGACGCGAAGCAGAAAACAGCAGCTCTGGTTATTCAATTTGATCAATGGTGAGAAGTTTCCACAACAGAAAAAACTTCGAAACACCCACTAGAAGTTTTCAAGCCACTCCTATGGACCAGCCCGCCTCTCCAAACACTCACAGCGTCACCTCCACACTGTACTCCTGTGGTTTAAAGTAAGTTTGTTCTGTTAGGAGGGTCTGAAGAACAACAGTCAAAGTGACGAGAGCTTCTCCTGCCAAGACATAGGATTCTGGGAGGAATGTCCCTTTAACTGAAAACGGCTTCGAGTTTAATAAAAATCTTTGAAATTATTTTTGAGATGTGACTTCAAAACAACACTTCCAATTTGTGTGCACTAGTTTCATAGGAGCGATTTCTCTGTATTTTGATCATATACCAGAAGAGGTTGTCGCCACCCAGTAAATCATACAAAAAAAAATCTTATGTTATCCTCTGTTTCATGAGAATGAAGCTTTTAAAAGCTTTTAATTCTCAAGAATGTAGATCAGAAATTCTACCATTGACGCTGGTGGAATAAAAAAATAAAATGTCGAGTGATGATACAAAATTTATGTGAAATCAAAAGTTTTCCAAATTTCACTTCATAGCCTCTTTATGTCATTCCATCCATTCCATTGACGCAGTTGAAGGAAACCGACTCAGGTTTTATGAAAATCAGCTAGAGCATTCAAATGGTTGAAAGACTCTCCTGGCTTTTTGTATTTAACGAGTGATTTTTTTTTTCCTGAGTCATCGTGGTAAAAAGACGTTTGTTTGTGCAACAGAACAATCCAGCATGACAGAAATATGGGTTGCGATTGGGAAACAGGAGGAGGAAAGCATCACTCAGTTTGTGAACATTTTACTGTAGGTAGCAAATATAATAAAAAAAAAAAAACCTCACTACAGTGACACTGAAGAGGACGAATGTCACAGTTGTGCAGAAATTATCTTGTTGAAACTTTAAAATAAGAGTTGATTCAACTTTCATTGATTTAACTATACAGGTGTTTCTAGTCTTAATTTCCCAAATGAAGGCCACGAACACCAGGAACTGTTTTTTAGTCACTGCTCTGGTCCAACTTATCAATCTGAACATAAAGTCAATAGAACACAATTGCGTTGAGGCTATCTCTTATTTCTATATAATAAGCCCAGAATAAATATTCACAGAAGTCACTGTGTCCACTGAGCGTGGTTACACTGACTTCTCTGAAGACTTGACAAGAGTCTGACGGTTTTTCGTGTTAATGATTAAATTTAAATTTTTAAAACCCTTCTGGACTCTTTGACTACAAGAAACACAGAAAATCTGAGAGAGAAAAAAATGAAAACATTTTAAAAAATGACCTCAATTAAAGCACAATGAACGTCATTTCACCCGTTGGTAGAACCTGATCGCGGCGGGAGAGGTGAGCTGCAGACGCCCAGGTGAGACGAACGCTCCTCCGCCGAAAGGTGCGCTTCATTCAGCGTCAGGCTTAAACAATAAAACACCCCCCCAAACTGAATGTTTGTGTTTCATTCAACTCACCCCGTGTCCTAATGAATTAGTAGCAGAAGGTGAGTCCACTTAGTAGTCGTCGTCCCGGTGTCTGTCACCGCACCATGTTTTCCTCTTCTTCCTGCTTGTCGAGAGCTCCGGCGGCGTCTCCCCGCCCTTTCTCCCCGTCCGCCCCGCACAAAAAACCGGCAGGACCGGTCCGACACGTCAAACACTGGGAACAACAAAAATAGCTCATCTGAAACAACGCATGGTTTTCACGTAGGCCGTAGCCGCAGGTGGTCGCCAAGGTACCCTGGTCACGTGATACACAGGTGAAGGTGCGGAATTGGGTTCTTAATTGCTTGTTGTGGGTGGGATGGGGGGGGCGCGTCCGATATACTTTTAACCAACAAAGAGGTGTTAGTTTTATGCTTTTCTCTACGTTTACTGGACGTTCCAGCTCTAAACGTGATCGGTTCCCAGCCTTTTGACCTTTATGTTTTCAAATAATTTTATTTGTGGCTGCTTCCATGGTAACGTGTTGTTTTCTCAGACTCCTCAGAGCACATCCCATAAGATCATTCATTACAGCTCCACCCCACTTCATATACAGTATTTCTAATTATGATAATGACTGCAGTCAGCAGTCTCCTGTATTTTTTTTATTTTTTTTGTATATGTGTCACACAGGTGTTGTTTCTTGACAGTGTGAACAATAGATCTCACATGGAATCTGATCTGATTCTGATTTGAGCCACATTTTTGTATGTGCTCCTACATCCTGTCTCTGATTCCTGCTGAGCAGTGTGAACAATCACATCAGAACAACAACTGGAAGAGACATGGCTGGAAATTTAATGGATAAATGGGAAAATGTTTCAGTCAGATCTTGTTTTTTCTTCTTCCCATTAACCGTAACAGCTGATAGATAGTCACACCAATTCTTTTTATTAATATTGACTATGAAACCTCATCCCAGTGGTCATTTCTGTTGGTCATCAGGATGTTTGCTGTAGATATGAGATCATGCTAAAGCTCTGTTCACGCACAAACACATTTAAAGACAAAAACAATAAAGTTTGAGAAAAAAATGTCACTTTCAACTCCAACATGAGCGTAAATGTAATCTCTGCAACATTCAACTGTTTTCTCCTATTTTTTTGTTGTTGTTTATTTGCTCACAAACAACTAGATGGATAATGGAAGGATGGAGGAAACGTTAGGAGCAATGTTCCCTCTAATTTTTCATGTGTCTGGGCAAACACACAAGCTCACAAGCTTCCTGAGTGCAATGAGGACCACTGTGAGCAACATCAGATGTGCACGATGTGGCCACACACCAGTATCACACTTGTTCAAACCCTTGGATTATAGCAAGATACATGGCTTATTAAAAGAATCAAATTACAGAAGCAATTTTCATTTGTATATTTTTAATATACGTGATTTGGCCTACTTGAAATGAAAAAGACAAAAATCTTGTTCTTCAAGAAATGTGTAGTATGTTATATGTGAGGGTCCTGCTTTGGCCACGGGAGGAAAGCTGCTTTGGCCGATGAGGTCCAGTTGTGGCCTGGTTTAGGGTCCTGTTCTGGAAGAGATGACACATACAGGTCCTTCTCATAAAATTAGCATATTGTGATAAAGTTCATTATTTTCCATAATGTAATGATAAAAATTAAACTTTCATATATTTTCAATGCATTGCACACCAACTGACATATTTCAGGTCTTTTATTGTTTTAATAGTAATGATTTTAGCATACAGCTCATGAAAACCCAAAATTCCTATCTCGAAAAATTAGCATATTATGAAAAGGTACTCTAAACGAGCTATTAACCTAATCATCTGAATCAACGAATTAACTCTAAACACCTGCAAAAGATTCCTGAGGCTTTAAAAAACTCCCAACCTGGTTCATTACTCAAAACCGCAATCTTGGGTAAGACTGCTGACCTGACGGCTGTCCAGAAGGCCATCATTGACACCCCCAAGCAAGAGGGTAAGACAGAAACACATTTCTGAGCAAATAGGCTGTTCCCAGAATGCTTTATCAAGGCACCTCAGTGGGAAGTCTGTGGGAAGGAAAAAGTGTGGCAGAAAATACAACACAACCAGAAGAGGTGACTGGACCCTGAGAATGGCCGATTCCAGACCTTGGGGGACCTGTGGAGGCAGTGGACTGAGTCTGGAGTAGAAACAGCCACCATGCACAGGCGTGTGCTGGAAATGGGCTACAGGTGCTGCGTTCCCCAGGTCAAGCCACTTTTGAACCAGAAACAGCGACAGAAGCGCCTGACCCAGGCTACAGCAGCACTGGACTGTTGCTCAGTGGTCCAAAGTACTTTTTTCAGATGAAAGCAAATTTTGTGTGTCATTCAGAAATTAAGGTGCCAGAGTCTGGAGGAAGACTGGGGAGAAGGAAATGCCAAAATGCCTGAAGTCCAGTGTGAAGTTCCCACAGTCAGTGATGGTCTGGGGGGCCAAGTCAGCTGCTGGTGTTGGTCCAGTGTGTTTTATCAAGGGCAGGGTCAATGCAGCTAGCTATCAGAGAATTTTGGAGCACTTCTTGCTTCCATCTGCTGAAAAGCTTTGTGGAGATGAAGATTTCATTTTTCAGCACGACCTGGCACCTGCTCACAGTGCCAAAACCACTGGTAAATGGTTTACTGACCATGGTATTACTGTGCTCAATTGGCCTGCCAACTCTCCTGACGTGAACCCCACAGAGAATCTGTGGGATATTGTGAAGAGGAAGTTGAGAGAGATCTGACCCAACACTGTGGATGAGCTGAAGGCCGCTATCGAAGCATCCTGGGCCTCTAACACCTCAGCAGTGCAACAGGCTGATTGCCTCCATTGCCACGCTGCATTGAAGCAGTCATTTCTGCAAAAGGATTCCAGACCACGTATTGAGTGCATAACTGAACATAATTGTTTGAAGGTTGACTTCTTTTGTATTAAAAACACTTTTTTTATTGGTCGGGTGAAGTATGCAGATTTTTTGAGATAGGGATTTTTGGTTTTTCTTTACTTATTTGCCAAAATCTTCAATATTAAAACAATAAAAGGCTTGAACTACTTCAGTTGTGTGTAATGAATCAAAATATATGAAAGTCTAATGTTTATCGGTACATTACAGAAAATAATTAACTTTATCACAATATGCTAATTTTTTGAGTGGGACTTGTATACACCTTTCAGACATAACAATTTGTTCACATTAAAAACATTCACATTTTGCACAATGACATGTGCTGTTGCTTGTGATACAGTGTACTGCCTTTTGTCTGTAAAATATCTAATAACTCTTTTTTTATTAGCATTTCTACTAGCCATAAATTATCTAGTAGTAACAGCTATTAATGATAATATCCATAAATAAAAGAATCATCAAAATGTCTTTAGAATATGCACAAATCTGACTTAAATTTTACCTTATTTTTCAGATGGTTATATACTTTGTCCAGGTTAATAGCTTTGTCTGCTTCTTGCTTTGAACTTTCTCAAAAAGAAAAAAATCTCACCCAGTTCCACCACTTGTTCTTCTATTTGCGGCTGGACATGTTCTGCGACAGCCATTCCGTCTTAAAAGAAACTTAAAAGAATTTATTTTTTACTTTGTCTTGGTGAGTGGATGTGTCGCTGACCGTTCATCTCCAGTCATTAACGAGTTAACCTGCACGGCACTTATAGAAGGGCGCAAGTAAACCTATCGTATCAGTGGCTGGACACCTGTCACTCACTGAGTTGCAATGCAAAATGGTACAGAAAACAATAATATTGGTCTATTTAATTAGATTACATTATATCATGTATTCCTGTGTGACCTCAGTGTACGAACACGCAGAGTCTAGAGAAGAGAATCGCCTCCTAACAATCAATATTAGACATTACTGTATTTAACACCCTGACAACCCCGGTGTCATGTAATGAGGACAAGGATGACAACCACGGACATCTTTTGGCAAACTTCATTTCGACGTCCAACATTAACAGTCAACGATCCAGAACTCTCAACTTCTGCTCAGCACTCACTTTTACACTCACTTTTTCATTCATTCATTCATTCATTCATTCATTCATTCATTCATTCATTCATTCATTCATTAAGTCATCCATTCATTCATTCATTCATTCATTCATTTTCTGTACATCTTCCTACGCCTTTGTGGGTCACGGGGGTTACTGGGGCCTATCCCAGCAGACTATAGGAATGAGGCAGGGAGACATTCTGAAAAACGTTGCCAGTACATCGCAGAGCTACATGAGAGATCACCAAAGCCTTAGATTTCATGGCACAAGAAGTACCCCAGTTCCAGCATCATTAACCAGGTTTTATGCTTCTCTCTAGCAGTTATCTAACCTGCTCACATTTTCATCAAGCTTCATGTGATTTAGGCCGGTGGATGTGAAACATGTGACCTCATCTGAATCATTTTTATGTAGCTTAATGCATCCAGAATTTAACTGAAAAATCAGGACTGCTGCATGTTAATCACCCAGACTTGAGTTTCTCCCATTCTTCTGAGTTTGTTGGAGACCTGCAGCTTCATACAGAAGGTGAACATATGACACAGCACACACCCACACACATCAGCTGTTACACAGCGATTCCTGCTTAAAACCTTGAGTCAGTTAGCTAATAGTCCAAATTACACCTACAACTAAATACCCACTGCATCTGGTGATCTTATATTTGGATATCTCCCAATTTACATGTATAAAACATAAGATAAGATAAGATAAGATAAGATAAGATAAGATAAGATAAGATAAGATAAGATAAGATAAAACGTTATTAATGCTGAGGGAAATTCTGTTTCCAGGTTGCTCCAAAGAGTTACAGAAAAAAGCGATAAGACGATCAAAAATATAAATGTAAATATATACACTGAGCAGAATAGAATAATGTAACAATAACAACAACACAATGAAATTACAATAAAGCACAAAATATCAATGTTATCAATGTCACTAAGATCAATATCTAAAATTCTCAACGGTTATTTTTTTTTGTAGTTCTTAAACAGACATGGATATTATCCTGTTCTCTTGTGTGTGTTCCAGTCTGTTTCCACATCATTGATTTGTCATTGTGGGTTGTGTGTCTGGTGATTTGTAAGGAGGATTTTACTTAAGAAGCCATTTGTTTCAGTGATACCTCCCTCCCTTCAGGCTGTGTACTCAAAAGCACCTCAGTGGGTGTGAATATTAACCAAAAGGCTGATTTAAGGTGTTTTGTGTGCTTTTGGGGGAGGGGTATTTCAGTCATCCCTGCCCCTACATCCTCATACACCTCCTCTGATGTGTGTGTGTGTGTGTGTGTGTGTGTGTGTGTGTGTGTGTGTGTGTGTGTGTGTGTGTGTGTGTGTGTGTGTGTGTGTGTGTGTGTGTGTGTGTGTGTGTGTGTGTGTGTGTGTGTGTGTGTGTGTGTGTGTTACGGGCCTGTACACACTATATATAGATGCATGCAACTATTAACCTCTGTTCAGAGTGGACTCCTAATTTCCCTTTGGAGATTAATACAGTTAATAATTTTTTTTTTAAATGTAAATGCTATCCAAAACATGACTTTAATGAATAATACATTTTTGAAGAGGATGTGAAATAGTTTAATTTACATATAAAAGATGAAAAATTATTTCCTGAAATTTAAAGTCTAACTTTATGGTTAGTTTATAGTAAGACAAGATTGGTTCAACTTTTAATATGGTTACAAAAACACAACGGTTAATATGAAAAAATCATTTTGATAATAGCAAGAAAAGTAAGTGCAAAAAATTTTCAAATGATCTACAATCAAATAAAAAAAAAAATCCAGTAAAATCCTTAAACATATGTTGTGCTGGTGGATGTATGAGTAGATATTCACAAAGCTTGTTTATTAAAAAGCACTATTTGAAGAATTTCTCAATTTATTAACATCAACATTAAGTGTGATAGAAGAGTTTCAGCTAAAATGAAAGGAAAGGTGTACAAAACTGTGGTGAGACCAGCGATGTTGTTTGGTCTAGAGACAGTGTCACTGAGGAAAAGACAGGAGGCAGAGCTGGAGGTAGCAGAGATGAAGATGCTGAGGTTCTCTCTGGGAGTGACCGGGAAGGATAGGATCAGGAATGAGTACATCAGAGGGACAGTACATGTTAGAGGTTTTGGAGATAAAGTCAGAGAGGCCAGACTGAGATGGTTTGGACATGTCCAGAGGAGAGATAGTGAATATATTGGTAGAAGGATGCTGAGTTTTGAAGTGCCAGGCAGGATGCCTAGAGGAAGACCAAAGAGGAGGTTTATGGATGTAGTGAAAGAGGACATGAAGGTAGTTGGTGTGAGAGAAGAGGATGCAAAGGACAGGGTTAGATGGAGGCAATTGATTCGCTGTGGCGACCCCTGAAGGGAAAAGCCGAAAGGAAAAGAAGAAGAAGATTAACATCAAGAATTAAGAATTTAGTTTGGGTAAACCAGCGTTTCTCAAATAGTAGGGTGCGCCACCCCTAAGGGGTGCAGTGCGATGCCGGGGGGCGCGTGTGACCCTGGGGAACATGCTTTTTTTTGCGTACTAGAATAAAGTGTAATTGCACACCTACTAATCGAAAATATTACTATAATGACCCAGCAGTCACGCGTCTTATCATTTCTAATGGTATAAAATCTGAATCATGTTACAAGTTATATACACAAGTCCACTTTACTTTCAAAACTTTATCTATCTATCTATCTATCTATCTATCTATCTATCTATCTATCTATCTATCTATCTATCTATCTATCTATCTATCTATCTATCTATCTATCTATCTATCTATCTATCTATCTATCCATCCATCCATCCATCCATCCATCCATCCATCCATCCATCCATCCATCCATCCATCCATCCATTCATTCATTACGCAGTGGGTAGCGCTATCGCCACACAGCAAGGTGGTTCTGGGTTCGAATCCTATAGGGGGCAGCAAACTACATAGAAGAGTTTAAAAGTGTCAAAGAAGAAAACAAACCCCGCCTTTCCTGTTGGCTATTGACCAATCAGGAGTCCGCATCCTGCATCAACTCTCGTACCAGTAGCGTGGCTTTGGAACGAGATCGGTAGTTTCCTACTGCAGTGACGGAAAGCTAAAAACACAACATTTGACGTTTGTGAACTTGCCCAATTTCCACTCATAAACACTGATAGGGTAACCAGCTCGGGCTGCAGACGCGAACTCCACCATGGTTGGTGTTAAAGTGATCGAGAGCGACCTGGAGTTACAACCGGAGCTAGCGGCCGCCGGCTGTAGGCTCGCCGTTGTCAAATTCACAATGGCCGGGTAAGCTAACTAAACATGAAGTAAGCTAACTAAACTGCCTTTTATGGTTTAATAACCATCTTATAAAATATCCTGAACCCATTATTTTTTTGCTTGGTGAACTCGACCCATTTAAAAGATGCCAGATTTGTTTTCCTCAGTGGGTGAGATTAGCATGCTGTCATTAGCAGGTGCTAGCTGAGTAGCAGTGTTGCTTAGAATGACATAGCAGTATTGCAGTAACTTGGCTGGTGATGTGTTTTGTGATTCAGTAGCGTGTTGGTCAAGTTTATCGGGAGTTAGACACTTCATTGTTGATAAAGTTCCTTCTGCCAGACAGTTTTGACGTAAAATATTTTTATGAAATTATGCCTTAAAGAGAAGAGTATAAGAGACTGTCAGCTGCTGATAGCTGTCAGGACAATATGGACATCATGGGTCAATGTTTTTGATTTACAGTACTTTCTTTTTCTCTTTACTTAAGCACCGTAAATCAAACCTTTGTTACATCCCGCTTCAAAGCGGTGATTTGTTGTAATAGTCTGTGTTTGTCCGTCCGACGGTTAATCCACCAAATATCTTCGCAACAATTGCAGATAGAAAGATGAAACAAAAAGCACGTTAGTCGGGCGGCAAAGGGGACGAAAATGAGATGATGACCTTGGCCTTCAGAAAACTAGTTCAAGGTCAAAGTTTGTACACTCAGGAATCTGTGTAAGATCATAGATCAAAGCTAGTGTTTTGACTGTGACACCTGTTATTGGATCATGGGTCTTTTATTAAATGACCCTGACCTATGAAAGTAGGTCAGGGTAAAATTTTGAATACAGGGGTGTCGCAGGATGTTGCAGTCTGTGACTGCCTATTTCCTAGTTTCAAACTGAATACGTCCAGTTTATTGTTTGAGAAGCTGAAACCAGTTACTGTATACACTATCAAAATAATGATTAACTAAAAATAAATATTAGTCATAACCAATACATCATGTCTTTAGTAATGGGGCCTGTACAAACATATATGCATGTCAATAATCAGTAAATGACGAAGAAATAATTTCCCCAAGTGGGATTAATTAATTATATTTCTGCTTCTTCTTCTCCTTCTCTTAATGGAGCAGCTCACTAACAGTTCCTTATGCATCCTCAGGTGTGGGCCCTGCATCAGAATAGCTCCAATTTTTAATGCCTTGAGTAACAAATTCCCAAATGTCATCTTCCTTGAAGTAGATGTCCGTGTATGTCAGGTAAGTTGAATCTGCTGCATGGTTTACATTCGACATCTTGACTCTGTGTTTATTTTTTGTTTTTCAGTGATTGATAGTCTTTGTCAGTAGTGAAACTTTGTGACAGTAAAATAAGTTAGGTCAACCTTTATCTACACATATATTATTGTTAGTTGTGTTTATTTATTGCTGCTGTCAGGCTCTTCTTGACAATAATAAAAAAATGTAGAACTTCATTTTTCTGTCTTTTGGAAATAGCACCTGGAGTCTTTGCTGAACTGTGACGTGTGATGTTATCTAGTCTTAAAATTTAAGCCAGTGATAAATTCCACATCTTGGTGGAAGTTACAGACCTGAGGCAAAGTAACAAGGCATGGTTCTTGCTACAGCAGACATTTGATATAGATACTAGTTTGATTGAGGAAGGAGAAGTTGGTTTCAGTAGGGGTTCGTGGTCTAAGACTTGACTTCATCCTTTGTCTGTTATCTCAGGCGACAGCAGCGGCCAACAACATCACAGCCACACCAACATTTTTGTTCTTCAGGAACCGGGTTCGATTGGAACAGTATCAGGGGGCAGACCCCACAGGCCTGGAAGACAAAATTAAACAGCACACAGAGAACGACCCAGGAAACAGCGAGGACTCTGACATCCCAAAGGGATATGTGAGTGATCTACACTCCTGATTAAGTTTTGTTTAATGAGTTCAGTTCTCAGGATTTGTATCAAGTTTAAGAATGGCATCAGTGTTAGCCTCAGCCTCTCTTTCACATCCTCAAGAAGCCTTTTGATAGCAGAGCAGAACCGCATCAGACTTTAAAGAAGACAAATCATAAAGACGAGAATGTGGCATGAAGTCGGACACAGATGCCAATGCACGTTTACTACCCGAGATCCTTAAAGAATGCTTAAAGAAGGCTGAGGAGAGCCGTGGAACTGACCTTGACTTTTTTGTTTTATTCCAGATGGACCTCATGCCTTTTATCTGCAAAGCCGGCTGTGAATGCCTCAATGAGAGCGACGACTGTGGCTTCGATAACTGCCTAATCAAAGACTCTTCCTGCTTGGAGTCCGACTGCGACGAACAGGTACAAGTTTCTTCTTCTGAGAACCTGTCCTGCTGTGAATGTGCCACAACACCTTTCACCTATGCACTGAAATTGTATCGACTGAGCATGTGTGAGGAAAGGAACCCCATCTTTTTCAAATCCAAAGTTCTGAATGATTCCAAGTAGAGGTAAGATCTTACGACCGAACCCGAGTTGGGGCCCGACCGGACACGAAATTCGGGTCGGGTTGGGCTCAAAAAGTCAACAATGACTTTCGGGTCGGGCTTCAATACCGTCCGGTTCGGTTTGGGCTGGATTTTTTTTGGAGTCGGGTCGGGCCTAAGATCTTAACATTCAAGCCCGAACCGGCCCGAACTTTTTGAATAAATTTATATTTGTATATTATGTATCTCAAACGATGTATGGGTATTAAACTAAGGAATACCCTTATAAAATAAATAATTTAGGTAAAACATAGAAGGCGCTGTATGAGAAACATCCATCTACAGTACCTGCTCAGTTCCCTCCATGCATCAGCTGTATTTTCTCCTATCACTTTACCTTTCCGATTATATACGCGCTGATAGTAGAGGTAAGATCTTAAGCCTGAATCCAAGCCCGAAATTCTGGCCGGTTCGGGCTCAAAATGTCAATAATTGCGTTCGGGTCGGGTCGGGCTTTAATACCGTCGGGCTCGGTTCGGGTCGGGCTGGATTTTTTAGGCCCGATCTTACCTCTAGTTCCAAGTAATACTACCAATCCGACAAAGTACTTCCCATAGAACAGAAATTTACAAAACAGGATGATCCCAATAAACAATAAAAATGAATCAGAGAAAACAAATGTTTGAAATTGTATTATAATTGTGTATTACTTTAATCTAATGGCTGCTTTTGATTATTACATCCCGCTTCAAAGCGGTGATGTATTGTAATTGTCAGTGTTCGTTTGTTCATCCGTCCATTTGTCTGTTAGTATGTTCACCGAATATCCTCAGAACCATTGCAAATAGAAAGATGAAACAAAAAGCAAATTACTCGGGCGGCAAAGAGGATGAAAATGAGATGATGATGTTGACCTTGAGAAAACTAGGTCAAGGTCAAATTTTAACTTTTGTACACACAGGAACCGGATGAGATAGAAAGATGAGGAAAAGGCCAGTGTGAGTAAGACCATAGATCAAAGCTAGTGCTTTAGTCTGTGACAGTAGGTCAGAGCACTAGCTCTGATCTTTGACCCATGCAAGTAGGTCAGGGTAAAATTTTTAATTCAGGGATGTAACAGTCCAGAGCAATGGAAAGTGTGGAAAAGAGTTGAAGAAGCGTGTACGGCAAGATGGAACGGGTGGAGAAAAGTGTCAGGTGTGATGTGTGATGGAAGAGTGTCAGCTAAAAGGAAAGGTGTAGAAAACTGTGGTGAGACCAGCAATGTTGTCGTGGGATGTTGCAGTCTGTGACTGCCTCGGTTGTAGTTTTTATTCTTTAACTATTTTTAGTAAGCTTTCTTATAGATTCATCATTAACATGTAGTCTGCTGTTCTGACTTTGAATTAACGTATTCTGACCACCACCTCAGTTCTAGTATGTGAAACGTGCTTCACAAAGAAAACTGCTCTGTCTAACTTTTCCTTTCCTGACCTTAGCTTGTAACGCTGGCTAATCTCTGATTGTCTCCCGTGTTTTGTCCTTTCATCCTGTCTAGTTGTTGATAACGATCGCCTTCAACCAGCCTGTCAAGCTCTTCTCCATGAAGTTACAGTCATCAGACTTTGGTGAGTTGTTCATGTTGTTTCACACATGAGTGACTGGACTGGAGCTGTTTGTCTGGATTATTTGTCATTGAGGTTCCTGAAAAGTAAAATCCCTCCGTCCTCTCCTGCTTTATCCTTCGTCTCAGCTCGATACCCAAAGGAGGTCAAGGTGTTCATCAATCAACCTCATTCGATGGGTTTTGACGACGCAGAGCGGTATGAAGCCACTCAGGCTCTGGAGCTGTCAGAGGATGACTACAAAGATGATGCTCTGATTCCTCTGCGCTACGTCAAGTTTCAGAATGTACAGAGTGTTACGGTAAGGATTACCTGCATTACACAGGGTTGCATTATTATCAGCTATTATTATTCAGATCTATCTCTGGAGCAGTTGTTTAGAAAAATATCCATCAACATGAACTTATAATGGTTCTATATAAGCCTGTTGCTGCTGTCATTACCAGCTGGTGACAATTCTGATCGCATTTACAGGACAGACTGCTATAATAAGTTAAATAAACATCAGCTGCATACAAAATAGCTATTAGCCAAAACTACTTGACAATACTAAATCATGTGAATGGGGACAAGACAAGCAAGCAGGCACGTACACACCCACAGGCAACCTGAAGCCGGCCAGCTTGCCAAAAGTGCTCGTTGATGTGAGTGTGTGCGTGTGTGTTTGTCTGTATGCTTGTTGCTCCATGATGCACTGACGTCACGCCCCCAGTCAGCTGGGATAGGCTAATGGAAGAAACAGGTATAGAAAATTAATGAATGGATGAATTGTAAAAAACAATGCTTAGTGCAATAGTCCACAATAGATTCACTTAAACCTGAATGACAACTTCTGATGGACTTATTAACTTTTCACAACATTGTGTGTTTCTAAACTAATATGGTGGACATAGACACAGGGTTAATGCCTTTACATGTTTATTTGTGTATTAATCTTTTTTTTTGCCACCAGTTGTTTATCAAGTCAAACCAAGGAAATGAGGAGACAACAAAAATCAACTACCTGACATTCATAGGCACTCCAGTACAGGCCACCAACATGGGTGATTTCAGAAGGGTACGGAACACTTCCAACAGCTTTCATTCATCGACCTTCAGGTTTGATGGTGTGCTACATTCATTTACAATGACTTCCTTTGGTTGCTGTGTAGGTTGTGGGAAAGAAGGGAGAGAGCCACTGAGCAAGAGAGCCAAGGAAGAATGAGAAGATGAGGGTGAAGAGGTTGCAGATGCACCCAAGGACTGTCCTTCTGCCAAAGCTACCACCCACACACCGCCTCCAGCTAACCTCCTCAACTCTGGATGAATTCTCCTTCTGCGAAGAATTGGTCTACAAATTATTTCTGTTGTCGTTCCTAATTTTACTGTAGGTACCAACCTCTTCCGATCCGAGGGTCTTCGTGACAGAAGCAATGAAAACACTGTCTGAATTCAGTCTGAATGCTTTAAAGATAAAAGAATGAGTTAATGTTCCTTTCTGTTTCACAACCTGGTCCATTCGGTCATTCCATGCTGAAAATGGGTTTGTTTATTACTGTTTGCTATTTTTGGCCTTCAGTATCATTAACTTGTCTTTCCAGATTTTCTGTAAGATTATATATATATATATATATATATATATATATATAATATATATATATATATATATATATATATATATATATATACACTGTGTGTGTATGTGTATGTATATATATATATATATATATATACTGTATATACAGTATATAATGAGAGAGATATTTCACCTCAGATTTGTGTGAGGAATAAGAATCAAAGACTATATTCTTACTATAATTGACATAAGCTGGTTAAATCAATCCACTGGACTTTAAGAACGTTTTTTTGAAGACGTTTCACCTTTCATCCAAGAGGCTTCTTCAGTTCTGCACCTCAGAACTGGTGAGGCGGGTGGGAGGTGAAGCGTCTTCAAGAAACTTTCTTAAAGTCCAGTGGATTGATTTAAACAGCTTTGGATAACCATGGCCTGTATAACAGAACCTACAGACAACTATAATTGACAGTTTTTTGCAAATTATTTCACATAAACCCACATTCATGCCATGTTCCATCTTTGTTTTGTCTTCTTTGAAGTCTGATGAGATTTCTTTTGCTGTCAAAAGGCTTCTTGAGGAAATGAGAGAGTGACTGAGGTTGTTCGGTGATAAAGTTCTTAAAGCTGATATTTGAAGGAACAGCACAGGCAAGATCATATCTTCGTGTAAAAATGTATTTCTTTAATTTTGATAGATGATTTGGTGTTTGTGAATTATAATAAAATTCTTGTTGTTACCACTTTTTTGTCCTGTATTCTGTCCTTTGATATAGGTTTGATTTGAAAGCTGAGGTGCATCATTGATCAAGGATTTGAGCTCAAACAGCTACGACTGGCTTGTCACAGACAGTCCCCGAATTGTTATTCAGGTGTGAGCACTGTGGTTGTGTGTTTACGTGTGGCCCCGTGGTGCACTGGCGTCGCACCCGGAGTGTACCTTGCTTCACACATCGTCAGCTGGGATAGGAACCAGCACCCCGCGACAGCAGATGGTGCGGTTATTTGACAATGAAAGAATGAATATTTCTAGCTGTTGCATGGGTCTTTAAATGAGTCATTGTATGATTGGAGTCATTCTTGTAATTTGTGTTTTAATAAAGATCCATCCATCTTGTAGATGAGAAGATCACAATCATCTTGTCTATAACCATTTATCTGCCTTGGGGGGCACGGGTCTCCTGGGTCTATCCCGGCTACGGGTAAGAGCAGGGTACACCCTCAATAAGGTACCAGTTAAGTGTAGTTTCACATGTAACACAAAACCATGCTCATGCTCACTTATAGACAATGTGATGTTAGCAATTCACCCAAACTGCATGTTTTTGAATGTGGGAGGAAGCCTGACAACCTGGAACCTTTTTTCTGCGAGGCAACAGCACTACCTACTGCACCACTGTACCAGCCCCTTTATAAATATCTTAATAATATCTTTATAAACCAACAGTGGATAAATATTAACTGTGGACATTTCAGTTTATATTTAAACATTTATTGTCATATTTTGAGTTTCCTTGCCCCCACTAGTCATTGTTTAATTCATTGTCCTTATTAATCTCTATCTATGACTTCCATATCGGATCGGTTGAGGCCCAAGTTAACAACGACCACCATCGGTGCTGTTCACCTACAGGGAGTGGGTGGAAATTGGACTACTGTTGGTCGAAGAAAGAAAGAAGGAAAGTGTCTTCGTGGGAGGAGATAAAAGAGGAACGCCAAGAGTATAGGACTGAGAGTAGGGTTGTTGAATGTTGGAACTATGACAGGAAAAGGTAGAGTTGGTTGACATGATGCAGAGAAGGAAGGTAGACATACTGTGTGTCCAGGAGACCAGGTGGAAAGGTAGCAAGGCTAGAAGTTTAGGAGCAGGGTTCAAGTTTTTCTGTTATGGTGTAGGTAGGAAGAGAAATGGAGTAGGAGTTATTTTGAAGGAGGAGGTGAAAAGAGTGTCAGATAGTGTGATGAGTCTGAAGCTAGAAATCAAAGGTGTGATGTTCAATGTTGTTAGTGGGTATGCTTCACAGGTAGGATGTGAGCTGGAGAAGGAGAAATTACAGTTGGACTCTGATGAAGTGATGCAGAGCATAGCCAAAAGTGAGAGTTGTCATTGGCGCAGACTTCAGTGGACATGTTGGTGCAGGAAACAGAGGTGATGAGATGGGTAAGGGCAGATTTTGTATCCAGGAGAGGAACGACAAGGAAAGATGGTGTTTGACTTTGCAAAAAGGATGGAAACAGCTATAGTTTCCAGAAGAGGCAGGAACATAGGGTAACCTACAAGAGTGGAGGTAGGAGCACACAGGTAGACTACATCTCGTGTGACTTCAAAGTAGTGATAGGCAGGAGTGTAGCCAAACACCATAGGATGGTGGTGTGTAGGATGACTCTAGTGGTGAGGAAAATGAAACGGGCAAAGGCAGAGCAGAGGACAAAATGGTGGAAGCTAAAAAAGACTGTTGCATGACTTTTAGGAAGGGGTTCAGACGGGCTCTGGGTGATCGAGGTGCTTCCAGATGACTGGACTCTCATTTTCCTCGTTCATCAACTCCTCAAAGTACTCTTTCCATCCTCCAATCACACTACTGGCACCTGTAAATAGACTTCCATCCCTATCCTTAATCACCCTAACCTGCTGCAAGTCCTTCCCATCTCTGTCTCTCTGTCTTGCCAACCTGTATAGATCAGTCTCTCCCTCCTTACTGTCCAACATAGCATACAAGTTGTAATTTGAAATTTCCCTTGTGTGTTTGTGTCCTCATTTGACTCTGTAATGATTGCTCACCTGTTTGAATCACAATATAATTGCTTCATGATGTCGTTACTGAGAGCATACTTCAAAACCTCTCCATGCAACCTGCTGGACTGCATTTTGCCTTAGTTTGTATGGACACCGAGAGGTCACAGCAGTACCGCAAATCATATATGGCTGCTGCAAGCACCAGACAGTACCAGGGTGACTCCTCTCTAAGGAGAGCAGATGGAGAGGAGATGGAGATCTGTTCTCAGGCAACTCTGCTCATTTAAGTTGTTTTGGTACATTCCAATGTGCAAGGTCGCATGATAAAAATGTTTTCTCGGGATATGTGAAAGCCTCCTACACTGCATTACCAGGTGTAGCGAGAGCCTCCCCACACTGTCTGATAAACTTGTTTTTTCCCAATAGTATGGTGCCACCGAAAGGAGGGGTGTCTGCGAGATGGGACTGGCCACCCTTGCTCGCATGCAGGCCTTGTTTGTTCAAACTATAAAGGCAGAGAGTTTCCAGCTCCAGGTTAGAGTCAGCTGCGGGTTGCGTACGAACGCCAAGCTTGGTTGATGCTACTCTGCCTGGGTTGTGGGCTCTCCTTCCCAAGGTAAGAGGCTAAGCACATTTGGAATGCCACCATATGATTGCTTTAGCTCAACCAAAGAATTGCTTGTACGTTGCATTGGGGAATAAACGACTCATTTATTCTAGCATCATAGAAGTGTTTTGATTTATTGTGTGAGTTTCCTGTGTACCTACCTCCGCGGACCTGTATACAAATTTTTCACAAAACACAAGTCATCATAAGCCCCTTGTTTGGCCTTTGCTATCTCTACCTTCACCTTACGCTGCATCTCCCTGTACTCCTGTCTACTCTCCTCAGTCCTCTCAGTGTCACACTTCTTCTTAGCTAACCTCTAACATACAGGATTGTATCATATTGTGATACACTCCTGTACCTCCTCATTCCACCACCAAGTCTCCTTATCTACTTTCCTTCCAGATGACACACCAAGTACTCCCTGATCACATTAGCTGTGGTTGTCCAGTCATCTGGAAACACCTCCTGACCACCCACAGCCTGTCTTAACTCCTTCCTAAAAGTCAGCTTCCACCATTTCGTCCTCTGCTCTGCCTTTGCCCTCTTCATCTTCCTCAACACCAGAGTCATCCTACACACCACCATCCTATGCTGTTTGGCTACACTCTCGCCGACCACTACTTTGAGGTCACTGATCTCCTTCAGATTACACCATCTACACAAGATGTAGTCTACCTGTGTGGACCAGTTATGACGTGGTCCTACCTCCACTCTTATAGGTCACCTTATGTCCCTGCCTCTTCCGGAAGAAAGTATTAGAGGCGTACTGTAGTCTCATAGAAGAAAACAAACCCCGCCTTTCCTGGTGTCTATTGACCAATCAGGACTCCGCATCCCGCATCAACTCTCGCGATAGCGTGGCTTTGGAACGAGATCGCTAGCTTGCTACTACACTGACAGAAAGCTAAAAACACAACATTTGACGTTTGTTAACTTGCCCAATTTCCACTCATAAACATTGATAGGGTGTAGGACTGAGAACCTACACAGACATATTGATAGGGTACCCAACACGTACTGCAGACGCGAACTCCACCATGGTTGGTGTCAAAGTGATCGGGAGTGACCAGGAGTTACAACCAGAGCTAGCTGCCGCCGGCTGTAGGCTCGCCGTTGTCAAATTCACAATGGCCGGGTAAGCTAACTAAACATGAAGTAAGCTAACTAAATTGCCTTTTATGGTTTAATCACCACCTTATAAAAGATCCCGAACCTATTATTTTATTGCTTTGTGCTATTTAATGCACTCAGCTCATTTATAAGATGCCATATTTGTTTTCCTAAGTGAGATTAGCATGCTATCATTAGCAGGTGCTAGCCGAGTAGCTGTGTTGCCTACAATGATAGCAGTATTGCAGTAACTTTGCGCGAAATGTGTTTTGTGATTCAATAGCGTGTTGGTCAATTTGATCGAGAGTTACACTTCATTGTTGATAAAGTTCCTTCTGCCAGACAGCTTACAACAGTTATGACGTAAAGTACTTTCATGAAACTATACTGTAAGACAAAAGTTACAGTATTGGAGTGTTAGCTGCTGGTAGCTGTCAGGACAAAATGGATGTCTTATTTTTGGTACACAGTACTCTTTTTCTTTTTACTCTATGCGCTGTAAATCAAACATTTGTTTCAACCTGAATACGTCCAGTTTACTGTTGAATGTAAATGAAACAAGCAGAAAATGTCAACATTTCAGTAGCTGCAACCAGCTAATAAAATAATAATTACTGTAACTATTACTGTCGCCACAGATTAAGGAACTCCTTGTCTGAATGGAGCAGCTCACTAACAGTCTCCTCTGCCTCCTCAGGTGTGGGCCCTGCATCAGAATAGCTCCAATTTTTAACTCATTGAGTAACAAATTCCCAAACGTTGTCTTCCTTGAAGTAGATGTTCATTTATGTCAGGTAAGTTGAATCTGCTTCGGGGTTTACATCCTGACTGGTTTTCTGTTTTGTTTTGTTTTTCAGTGACTGATAGTCTTTGTTAGCAGGGAAACTTTGTAACAGCAGAATAAGTTATGTCAAGCTTCATCTACACATATATTGTTATTAATGTTTTTTATTTATTGCTGCTGTCAGGCTCTTCTTGACAATAGTATGTCTTAGTAGTCTTTGCTTAAACTGTGACGTGTGATGTTATCTGGTCTTAAAATTGAAGTTATTATTCATAGGTCAGTTGATGACGTGGTTTAGTTGGCTTCAACCAAAACCTTAATTCCACATCTTGGTGGAAGTTACAGACCTGAGGCAAAGTAACAAGGCATGGTATTCTTGCTAAAGCAGACATTTGAAATAGGTGCTAGTTTGATTGAGGAAGGAGAAGTTGGTTTCAGTAGGGGTTCGTGATCCAAGACTGACTTCATTCTTTGTCTGTTATCTCAGGCAACAGCAGCGGCCAACAACATCACAGCCACACCAACGTTTTTGTTCTTCAGGAACCGGGTTCGATTGGAACAGTATCAGGGGGCAGACCCCACAGGCCTGGAAGACAAAATTAAACAGCACACAGAGAACGACCCGGGAAACAGCGAGGACTCTGACATCCCAAAGGGATATGTGAGTGATCTACACTCCTGATTAAGTTTTGTTTAATGAGTTCAGTTCTCAGGATTTATATCAAGTTTAAGAACGGCATCATTATTAGCCTCAGCCTCTTTCTCATATCCTCAAGAAGCCTTTTGATAGCAGAACAGAACTGCATCAGACTTTAAAGACAAATTATAATGACCAGAATGTGGCATGAAGTCGGACACAGATGCCAATGCACGTTTACTACCCGAGATCCTTAAAGAATGCTTAAAGAAGGCTGAGGAGAGCCGAGGAACTGACCTTGACTTTTTTGTCTTATTCCAGATGGACCTCATGCCTTTTATCTGCAAAGCCGGCTGTGAATGCCTCAATGAGAGCGACGACTGTGGCTTCGATAACTGCCTAATCAAAGACTCTTCCTGCTTGGAGTCCGACTGCGACGAACAGGTACAAGTTTCTTCTTCTGAGAACCTTTCACCTATGCTCTGAAATTGTATCGACTGAGCATGTGTGAGGAAAGGAACCCTATCTTTTTCAAATCCAAAGTTCTGGATGATTACAAGTGATATGAGGAAAATGAGAGAGAACAAAGACTAGAAGAGGTGACTGTTGTGGACCAGGAAGTAGCAAAGATTAGTCAGGATGAAGTGAGCAGGGTACTGAAGAGGATGAAGAGTGGAAAGGCAGTCGGTCCTGATGATATACTGTACCTGTAGAGGTTTGGAAGTGTCTAGGAGAGGTGGCAGTAGAGTTTCTGACTGGGTTGTTCAACAGGATCTTAGATAGTGAGAAGATGCCTGAGGAATGGAGGAGAAGTGTGCTGCTGCCCATTTTTAAGAACAAGGGAGATGTGCAGAGTTGTGGCAACTACAGTGGAATAAAGCTGATGAGTCATACAATGAAGTTATCGGAAAGAGTAGTGGAAGCTAGACTAAGGGCAGAAGTGAGAATTTGTGAGCAGCAGTATGGTTTCATGCCAAAAAAGAGTACTACAGATGCAGTGTTTGCTTTGAGGATGTTGATAGAGAAGTACAGAGAAGGCCAGAGGGAGCTGCATTGTGTTTTTGTAGACCTGGAGTAAGCTTATGACAGGGTGCCCAGAGAGGAACTGTGGTATTGTATGAGGAAGTCTGGAGTGGCAGAGAAGTATGTTAGAGCAGTGCAGGACATGTATGAGGACTGTCTATGGTTGATCTGTGGTCAAAGCTAGTGCATAGCTTTGACCTAGAAGTAGGTCAGGGTAAGTGGTAGGATGTTGCAGTCTGTGACTGCCTTGTTTTTATCCTTTAACTATTTTTAGTAAACTTTCTTATAGATTCATCCTTAACAAGTAGTCTGCTGTTCTGACTTTCATTGAGTGTATTCTGTCCACCACCTCAGTACCAGTGTGTGAAACATGCTTCACAAAGAAAACTGCTCTGTCTAACTTTTCCTTTCCTGACCTTAGCTTGTAACGCTGGCTAATCTCTGATTGTCTCCCGTGTTTTGTCCTTTCATCCTGTCTAGTTGTTGATAACGATCGCCTTCAACCAGCCTGTCAAGCTCTTCTCCATGAAGTTACAGTCATCAGACTTTGGTGAGTTGTTCATGTTGTTTCACACATGAGTGACTGGACTGGAGCTGTTTGTCTGGATTATTTGTCATTGAGGTTCCTGAAAAGTAAAATCCCTCCGTCCTCTCCTGCTTTATCCTTCGTCTCAGCTCGATACCCAAAGGAGGTCAAGGTGTTCATCAATCAACCTCATTCGATGGGTTTTGACGACGCAGAGCGGTATGAAGCCACTCAGGCTCTGGAGCTGTCAGAGGAAGACTACAAAGATGATGCTCTGATTCCTCTGCGCTACGTCAAGTTTCAGAATGTACAGAGTGTTACGGTAAGGATTACCTGCATTACACAGGGTTGCAATATTATCAGCTATTATTATTCAGATCTATCTCTGGAGCAGTTTTTTAAATAAATGTCCATCAACATGAACCTATTCATTCATTCATTCATCTACTTAACCGCTTCATCCGCTCTGTTGCGGGGAGCTGGAGCCTATCCCAGCATGATTCTATATAAGCCTGTTGCTGCTGTCATTACCAGCTGGTGACAAATCTGATCGCATTTACAGGACAGACTGTTACAATAAGTTAAATTAACATCAGCTGCATACAAAATAGCTTTTTATTAGCTAAAACTACATGAGAATACTAAATCAGATTGTAGCAATACTTGAATTACACATTTGTCAGATACAGCTATGAAATCTTTTAGGGGGGAATTGATATTCATTTGTTTGGTCAGTCGGTCAGTTGGTTGATACATTCTGAAATAAAACCTATATTGAGTCCACACAGTACAGTCATAATTAATGGTTTGGGTCAGTCTGTAATCAGGTTGCCAAATAACTGAATCCAGTATTTGCCATTTCAATATGGAAGCGAAATAATGCATGGTTAGGTCACACTTCAAATCAGGAGGAAACAGATTTTCAAGTTTGGCAGAGGAGAACCCAATTGTACAAAACAGGAAAGACACGAAGGGGGTCATGGTGACTTCAGGATGGTGACGAAGATTTGGATGTTCCCCTGGAAATCCAATATTTCCTGTTTTCCCAAGAAAAGACAGGCACACCTAGACTCGTATACAAGACTGGGGACCAGCGAGTCTAAAAGGGTCATGAGAGATGAGTTCGAGGGCTGTTTCCCGATTGATCTGTATTGATGAGCTGAGAATCAATTAAAGAATTCCTGTTTTGGTTGGAGCATTGGTTGTTATTTGCTGGAATAAAACACTCTCACCACATTTAGATTTTTGGATAATTCTTTATTTGTAATTATTGCCCAGAGAGTAAACTAATTAAAAAATAGGCGACTTGTCCCACAAGTAATATCATATCAACACAATATAATTTGAACAAAATTAATTGGTCAAAAGTGTGCTTTGAGCGCAACTACATTTCCCACAATGCCCATTAAGCCCATTTTAAAGTTGACAAAAACATTTAGAGCAAAGCCAATGTCCTGACTTGTGCTTGTTATGTTATTATTCTTTATTTAAGAGGATAGTTTAATCAGTGATTGACGGACTTATGTAGGTTTCATAACCTGACAAATTGAAAGGATTTACGTTATAAGAGAGAAACAAACAATTTTTTTCTGTGCAACTGTAACTTGAATAGTAATAAATAGTAATAAAGTAACTCAGAGCTATGTAACATTAAGGAGGAGTTACGTTTATTTTTCATTACATTTACTTATATCAGTTGAGTTACATGTGGCCCTTTGAGGACAACCATGATGCTGATGTGGCCCTCGGTGAAAATGAGTTTGACACCCCTGGTACAAACAAAAGATGTTCAGTGCAATAGTCCACAATAGATTCACTTAAACCTGAATGACAACTTCTGATGGACTTATTAACTTTTCACAACATTGTGTATTTTCTAAACTAATATGGTGGACATAGACACAGGGTTAATGCCTTTACATGTTTATTTGTGTATTAATCTTTTTTTTTTGCCACCAGTTGTTTATCAAGTCAAACCAAGGAAATGAGGAGACAACAAAAATCAACTACCTGACATTCATAGGCACTCCAGTACAGGCCACCAACATGGGTGATTTCAGAAGGGTACGGAACACTTCCAACAGCTTTCATTCATCGACCTTCAGGTTTGATGGTGTGCTACATTCATTTACAATGACTTCCTTTGGTTGCTGTGTAGGTTGTGGGAAAGAAGGGAGAGAGCCACTGAGCAGGAGAGCCAAGGAAGAATGAGAAGATGAGGGTGAAGAGGTTGCAGATGCACCCAAGGACTGTCCTTCTGCCAAAGCTACCACCCACACACCACCTCCAGCTAACCTCCTCAACTCTGGATGAGTTGTCCGTCTGCAGAGAATTGGTCTACAAATTATTTCTGCTGTAGTTCTGTTATCCTTCATTTGGCTGTAGGTACCAACCTCTTCCAATCCGAGGGTCTTCGTGACAGAAGCAATGGCAACGCTGTCTGAATTCAGTCTGAATGTTGGAAACTACTAAAATCTGAGAGGCCTTAAAGATAAAGGAATGGGTTAATGTTACCTTTTTGTCACCACCTGTTCAATCTGGTCATTCCATCGTGAAAATAGGTTTGTTACTGTATGCTATTTTTGGCTTTCAGCATCATTAACTCATCTTTCCAGATTTTCTGTAAGATTATAAAAGGTAATATATACAGGGAGGTTACCTCACATTTGTGTGAGGGATAAGAATCAAAGACAAAAAATTCTAACTAATTAAATTGACAGTTTTATTCAAATTAGTTCAGATAGAGAGAAACCTTTGATATTTGAAGGGACAGTACAGGCAAGACCATGTCTTTGTGTAGAAATGTATTTCTTTCATTTTGATAGATGATTTGGTGTATGTGAATTATAATAAAATTCTTGTTACCACCTGTCTGTTCTGTATTGTTCTTCCCTTTGATATAGGTTTGATTTACGACTAGTATACTTCTAGCTTTTGCATGGGATTTTAAATGAGTCATTATTGTATGACGAGTCATTCTTGTAATTCATGTCTTAATAAAGATCCATCCATCTTGTAGATGAGTAGATCACTCATCTACAAAGCAGATAATGGTCTACATTTATCTGCCTTGTAGGCCTATCCCAGCTATGGGCAAGAGGTGGGATCCATCCTGGAGGAGATGCCAGCTGATCGCAGCACCACATGTAAACTGCATGTTTTTGAATGTGGGAGGAAACCTGAGAACCTGGAACCTTGTTTCTGTGAGGCAGCGGTGTACCATCGTACCAGCCCCTTAATAAATATCTTAATAACATCTTTATAAACCAAAAGTGGATAATTATCCAAAGTTATTTAAGTTTACCTGCTGGACTTTAAGAAAGTTTCTTGAAGGCGTTTCACCTCTCATCCAGGAGCCTTTTGAATGGATTGATTTAAACAGCTTTGGATAACCATGACCTGGATAACTGAGACCCTACACAGACATCAGTGGATAAATATTAAAAACTTTTTGGATTTAGTAATGTTTTTAAATTTACATCCCGACCTAGTTCACTAAGAAGTTTTCTGAGACAAAAAGTATTATGAACAATATAATATGAAAATACTCAACTTTTATCTCCTGTGTCATCTACGTGTAATATTGTGTCACAATTATAAGGTAGCAATTTTTATTAGTCCTAATATGTTTTGTAAAGTGACACATTTTATTCGTGCTCCTTTTAGTCAAAACGTACTCCTTGTGTGACGTCAACAATTTCATTTTTTTGCTTGACCGAAGTGACAAGCCAATGCACCAATCATATTTTTCTTATATGGGCGGGACTTTCTGTCATTCGCCAATCAGCGCTGGTGAAATCTAACGAAAAGAAACTCAGCGGAGCTACTTCCTCCTCTGTCGGGAGAGACCGGCGGATGCTAACTCCTGAGGTGACAGCAGTGGCTGTATCTTCTGGGATTTCATTTTCATTTTATCTTCAACTAAAATAATTTCTTGACCTCTACTCAACGGACAGTTGGCGCTGGTGTGCTGACATGGCGACTGAGATAACGAAAGGTGTGGCACAGGTGTCAGTTGGTAAGAAAGAAATTAGCTTAGCCAACCCAACCCCTAAAGACATGTGTGGCTCGAATATTGCATCAGTTGCTGTGGCGTTAGCAGTTAGCATTATAGCTAACACTGATATTGTTTTTATATGGATTTCAGTTTCGATATCAATCCATAGAGCTGCAGCTCTACTTTACAGCACTAAGAGGCAACCATGTATCCAAAAATATGAAGGCGCTTTTTACACACATAAATTGTGATTCGTGAGATGGACTTGATTTGCTGTCGGTTTCGTCTTGAGTCATAACCCTACATTCAGGGTCAGGATACTGTACTGAAGTTTGGATCCGCCCAGAGACGCAAACAGAGGCGATCAAAATGATTCAACCCTCACAAGAACATTATACATGAGGAATCTTGTCTCATCAGTTCAGTTTGAACGATTTATTGCAAAGAAAGTTTTCTTGTCATACATTCACCTTGACTGCATTGAGTCACATATGTTTTGTTAAAACAATCCAGCAAAAAAATAAATTAAAAAAATTATATATATAATGCATTTTTTAAGCATTCTTTCAAATATTTCATGTCAAATAATATTCAATAATGTCGTGGCAGTTGTTACAGCAGGAGCATATTTTAATATCCTTTCTCTGTACACAGGTGAGCTTTATGTTTCGGACAAATGTGGCAGCGACCAGGATGGAGACGGCACAGAGCAAAAGCCCTTCAAAACTCCTCTCAAGGTAAGTAGTTTATAACGCATCCATGTTTACAGCAGCTGTATCCCCCACATCTGTAGATTACAGTATTACATTATCCATGGTGTATTAGTTGGAGTACTAGTTTAGGTTTTAAATGTATATCCTGCTGACTGATGTATTTTCATTATATATATTTACATATGTCCTCACAGGCTCTGCTTTTTGCTGGGAAGGAGCCGTTCCCCACCCTCTACGTAGAATCACAGAAGGAAGGCGAGGTTGCTTGAAAAACTTTTTCTTTTTCCTGAACTTTAATTTCTATCTCATGTAGATTAGGTCTTTTTACATCTTATCCACCTTCTGTGGATTATTGATATGTTGATATGCAATTCAGAGCTAGTACAGGGTATTTTGGAAGCTCTGAGTTATTGGACTCGTGTCTTTGTTTGTTAATCGTCTTGGACTTCCTCAGCGGTGGGCTGTGATCTCAAAGACGCAGATGAAGAACGCAAAGAAGGCTTTTAACCGCGAGCAGACGAAGAACGATGCCAAAGACAAGAAGGAGGTGGGTGTTGCATCAGTCTCTCCAGTTAGTTTTATTCATTTGTATTTTTACAGTGTTTTGTGAGTTAAACTCTAGTTTTGGAAGCATGAAATAAGATGTAGCTTGGTATCTCCATGTTTGTTGTGCAGGCGGAGGACAACGAGAGGCGAGAGAAGAATCTGGAAGAGGCCAAGAAGGTCATCATTGAGAAGGACCCCAATATACCTGAGCCTGAAGCGGTGAGCCTCTTATATTTAATTGTTTTTCTGTCGTCAAATTAAGCCTGAAATTGTAAAATTACCAGCAACAGTGGGAATACTTCATTTTAATGCCATATTTAACAGTTGCCAATATTTAAATAGTTATTAGATTACCGTTACTTTATATTGTACCAGAAAGTGCCAGGAAGTCTGTCATCAGTGTTGAAATACTCCTTATAATAGCTGACGATTACTTTGTGATGGTTTTTGTTGGATTTTTATTAATAGTAGTGAAACACTACTAATAAAGTGTTTAGCATCACATCTAAATGTGTGTTGATGATAGATAATCTAACCTTTTGTAGACATTTATGATTGGAGATGTTTCAAACTGCATTTCTGGCCTAACCCAGAGACCAAGTCTGCCGTTTCTATATGAAGGGTGGGTTTGTGCAATAAAGTCAAATGTTTGCCAAACACAAGTAATCAAAACTGCCAAAATTCTATTCTGCATCAGGTTAGTGAGAGTAGCCCTAATGTTAATGATAATAATAATAATAATTCACACTTTGTTAATCCCTCATGGGGAAATTCTCTTTACACTCACACATGTACATGAATGCCAGAATTCAGTACTAGACAGATGTTGATTGTCTGTTTGACTGGAATACTTTAATCAGCGTTGGGTGTCGACTGTGTTCAGGTTAAAATCCATCATCTGGAGGCCAAGAGAAGTCAGAGAGTTAAAGTCTTCGGATGGGTTCATCGCCTTAGGAGACAAGGTGAGGAGAGTGGCACATGAGAATAAAAAGAAAAAGGCTTTGTGGCTGTAAACTAAAGAATAATAAAGTATTAATTAAGTATTAAATAATGTTTTTTTGTTTGATAGTTATTTGTCTTTGGCTGCGGGTCAAAAAAATGCACCTAAATAAAAAGTTGAAGGTCTAACACTGATTTTATTGTGGTTTGTCTCCTGCAGGGAAGAACTTGATGTTCATTGTGTTGAGAGATGGAACTGGGTTCCTCCAGTGTATCCTGTCTGATAAACTGGTAAAACTCTTCATTCATGTAACACAGCACTTCATGCTGAGACAGACTTTTGTGGGACAGATCATATTTTTTAAGGGATACAATGATTTTCAGTGTGTGTGTGTGTGTGTGTGTGTGTGTGTGTGTGTGTGTGTGTGTGTGTGTGTGTGTGTGTGTGTGTGTGTGTGTGTGTGTGTGTCTGTCTGTCTGTTGGTCTGTGCGCGCAGATGCCACACACCTCCATGATTACTGAAGTCTTACCAAGAGGGCAACAGCTCAGAAACTCTTCTCCTGTGTCTGTTTTTATCTGATGCTAACTTCCTGACATCTTCTCTGGTTCTTGTCTCCAGTGTCAGTGCTACAACGGCCTGGTGTTGTCCACAGAGAGTACTGTAGCTCTGTATGGGACACTCACTCCTGTTCTTGAAGGCAAACAGGTAAACCCCGATCAACAGGCATAACCAGCAGAAAGTCTACTTCCATCCAGGAACTAGGTTATGCAGGAATAACATGATGATAACATGATATTAGCTTGAGCACAGAGAGACTTTGTTTGGCTTTATTTAACAGCATTGAAATCTCTGTACAATAAAACTTCAGAGACTTCTGTTATAATGATGCTTTCAAATTTTAAATAATATATCCACAATTGTCTGATACTAAATAATGATATTCTGCAACAATGAAATGCCCGACACAAAGTGATACTGCAGAATGGTTGGAGTGAGTATATGATAAAGAGCTTTGCTGATTTCTTTTCTTCCTCCACTAGGCCCCAGGAGGCCATGAGCTGCATTGTGACTACTGGGAGCTCATTGGCCTTTCCCCAGCAGGGGGGGCCGACAACCTGCTCAACGAAGAGTCGGACGTGGATGTCCAGCTGAACAACCGACACATGATGATCCGAGGAGAGAACGTCTCCAAGATCCTCCGGCTCCGGTCCACTGTCACGCAGTGCTTCAGGGATCACTTCTTCAGCCGTGGATACTATGAGGTGAAGCACCGGAAGCTCAGAATTGAAACGTCTTTGGTAGTGTTGGGTCTACAGACCACCTGAGAGTGATTATTATGACCTTGTATTTGATATTTTTAAATTTAAATGCCATTAATAGAAGCAGGTCAGCTCCGTGCAGGCATTCTGGGATCACTCATCCAGGATGGATTCAAGGCTTACAGGCAGCGATCTAAGGGGTCTCTTTTCCTCTTTCCCCAGCAAATTAATTTAGATTAGAACAATTTTATCTCCAAACATATGTGTGTGGCCTACTTTTTTTTTTTCTTCAGCAGATTGGCTTATCTGGATGTTATTACTGAGAAAAGGATTTTATTTGCTGTGCAATACTTAATCTTTTTCTCAAATTTTTATGCGTAGCATTAGTAGTATTTTACCTAACAGGCACAAGAGAACATTTCTATTAAACAAATTCTTTATTGTCTGTGTGCAGACTCGTCGTTAAGTTATGACCTTGAAGAACTTTTCTCTGGTTGAAGTTTGGTATTACAGTAAAAAATGATTGAGCATCTGCTTTTTCTAAATCCAACAAAAGAATGGCAACACTGTTTTAAAGTCAGTCAATAATAATCAGAGTTAAGCTTCAAAACCACACTGTGGTTTTTGAGGCTGCAAATTAGGATGAGGACAGATGATCCGGTGAGAGGTTAGAGATCCCGCTTTAGCAAACATGTAACGCTGATTCTAACAGATGATGCAGACTTGTTTCATATCGACTTGCAAGTGCAGTCCGTCTCCAACTGTGTGTCTGTTTTTCTGGCCGTAGATCACTCCTCCGACCCTGGTACAGACTCAGGTGGAGGGCGGCTCCACGCTGTTCGGCCTTAACTACTTTGGGGAGCAGGCGTACCTGACACAGTCCTCTCAGCTCTACCTGGAGACCTGCATACCTGCCCTGGGGGACACCTTCTGTGTGGCCCAGTCCTACCGGGCTGAGCAGTCTCGTACCCGCAGACACCTGTCAGAGTGAGTTCCGTGTTCGTTTGTTAAGTTTTTACATTGTACTATTTGCAAAACTCAATCCTCACATACGCTTCCACTGTATATACTGTTATTGCTTTTGGTATGCATAAACGTCATGTTGGGATGCACAAATGTTTTTTGAAGCGCATCCCAGAGATGCACTACTTTCTTGAGGTAAAATGGACTCTGTGTTGTGCTTGTTTTCGGTGTTCAGGTACTCTCACATCGAGGCAGAGTGTCCCTTCATCACGTTTGAGGATCTGCTGGCCAGGCTGGAGGACCTGGTGTGTGACGTGGTGGACCGGGTGCTCAAGTCACCCGCCGCAGAGCTGCTGTACGACGTTAACCCCGTACGTCATGAGTTGTCAGCATGTTTGTGTTCGTGTTTGTGTTCTAGCCACAACGAAAGTTCATAAGGAGGGGCAACAGCTAATTTGAGCATTGAATGAGGTTTGTCAGTGGTAAATTGAATGAACAGATACTTGATGGAACTTTCATCAATTCTACATTCAGTAACTGATAAACACTTACGGTCACAGGGAGTTTACCCCTCCACGGTCCCTGTTGCGCCCTCAAACAGCAGCTTTACTTCTCTGTTCCAGAACTTCGAACCCCCCAAGAGGCCATTCAGGAGAATGAACTACACCGAAGCCATTGAGTGGCTCAAAGAGCATGACGTGAAGAAGGAAGATGGCTCTTACTATGAGTTTGGAGAGGTGATCACTGAACACTACACATCAGAATGTCTAACACAACTATTGTCATCATGAGACGTGAAAGTGGTGCTGTTTTCCAGTGAATCAGGGGTCTGCTGCTGCATCGGAGAATAACAAACATCTCAGACTTCAAATAAATAGAGTCATTACACCTGTTAGTCAATATTTACCATTAAGTTTAGTTGTTCAAGAAACATTAGAATTTACAAAGCAGGTAGTTAAAGAAATGATCATAGTTTGTGTTATTCTCAAACAAGATTCACTAATTCCATTTGACAGGCTGCAGTTTTCAGACTGGCCTGTAGGGGGAAGACTGTCCCTACCGACAGCTGCAGCTCAATGTCAGAATCATGTGACTTAACTTCTACATCCCACTGTGGTTTGCGTTGACAGCACTCACCACGGTTCTGTCTCCACGTTCAAGAAAAAAAGACTTTTCTTGTGTTGTTTGTAACTGTTAGAAGACCTTATAAATAAAGCTTTGTTCTCACGGTGGAGGAGTAACAACTATGGATATTCTTTCATAAAGCTTATGTTGTTATTTGTCCTCATCTACTGACGGATTCATTCTCAGGACATCCCCGAGGCTCCAGAGAGGTTCATGACAGACACCATCAACGAGACCATCCTGCTCTGCCGTTTCCCCGCCGAGATCAAATCCTTCTACATGCAGCGCTGTCCGGAGGACAGACGCCTCACCGAGTCGGTACGAACCTCAAAAGCAAATCTGAGTTAGAGCACGGATCCAGGAGCTGTATCGGGGTGGTTTTTGGTTCTTTCCTGTCAGAGACAACAGAAGGAACTATATGGATAGTGTGAAGAATGTCGTTTAGATTCTAACACCATGCACTGATGTTACATAAATCAACAGGTACATCATGTTAGGAATTCACTGAAGGTGCCAGATCAGAGTGGTTTCTCATGTTCTCACCTATTTGACTCACACTTGACATCGCACACGACTCGTTGACATCACGCTGCTGTGGTTCAGACACTTCATGACAGTGGAAACCAGTGAACAAACCCGTAGAACGTATTTGTTGTTGAAATGAAAGGAAACTTCCATTGTCTGGCTGTGCTGCAGGTCGACGTTTTGATGCCAAACGTCGGCGAGATTGTCGGCGGGTCGATGCGTATCTGGGACGCCGAGGAGCTGCTGGAGGGATACAAGAGGGAGGGAATTGACCCCACGCCCTACTACTGGTACACAGACCAGGTAACGGACAACTGAGGAAACGCTAAGCTTGTTTGTAGAAGATGTATAACCTGTGAACCTTTTTGTCAAGGGAGGGACTGCCTTTAGCCGATTGTGTCACTATGTTAACGTGTGTGTGTGTGTGTGCGCGCGTGTGTGCGTGCGTGCGTGTATGTGTGTTTCAGAGGAAGTATGGAACATGTCCCCACGGTGGTTATGGGCTGGGTCTGGAGCGTTTCCTCACCTGGCTGCTGAACAGACATCACATCCGTGACGTCTGCTTGTACCCACGGTTCATCCAGCGCTGCAGACCCTGAATACACACACACATAGACACACACACACACACACACACACACACACACATGCCCTGGCATAGCATGTGGCAACATTGAAAGCCGTAAAATGTTGCTAAAAATTTCAATCAAGTGACAGAATTCTGTGTGTTGTCCCTTCAGCTGTTCCATTTATTGTGTGTCCTTGTTTGTTCCACGCTGAAACCTGAATCTGATCATTTCTGCTATGACTTTTGTCTTACCAACACTGTAAAATGTCCCCGGGTATTTGGCTCGGTAAGAAACATTTGAATGCAATGTTTGAATGCAATGAAAATTTTTAAAAGTGTGTACTTATTTAGTTTAAGCTGATATTTGCAAATTCCAGTGAAGAATCATCAAAACAAATCATACAGCTTTTTTTCAGTCACTGTACAGTAATTAAAATTATTCTCACACAAAGAGGTTCTGGGTCACGGTTATGAGACGGTGTTAATAGTCTGACTGCTGGCCACCGTCTGTCGTGTGCAAAACAAACTGGATTCTGTGTTTATTATACTTAAAAACATCTCAGTCCTGCCACACACACACAAACACATACACACACACTTTCCTCCAGCATTGCACTGACCGACCATTGTTGTGACTGTTGTTGGTGGATCGATAATTATACTGTCTCTGGTTGCTTTATATTCTAATCACAAAAACAGCAGCTCCATATTTGTGCACCTTTTTTGGAAATTGGAACCATTTCCTCCTAAAAGAACAACTGTGTCCTGGGGTCTTAGTGATTGGTGGTTCCACTTCTCATCACGTCTGCTCTGCCTCTCCTTTTCAAAATACTCAGTGTACAACTGTACTGGCCATAAATAAATGGGATAAAACATGTCTTTTGAGTTTGTTTGTTTTTTTTTTTTTTTCAGGTCCTCATTTGGTCATTTGGGTTTTGCTCCAGACCCCCAAAATACTATATATCACTCCCAGCTGAGAAGTTAAATATGGTCACCTAATGGGCCTACAAAAGCGTGGGGCATAAGCAATTTTTGCAGACACACTAGTGTTAATGGAATCAGCAGCAACGCTCAGGTCAGCAGAGTATTCAAACACGTCTCAGTTGGTACCGAAGGGCCCAAAAAAAATCCTCCTCCCTCCATGACACCCCCATGCCTTTAATGACATGAAAGGTGGGATGCTTTCATATCATTGAAAACAGACTGACCCTAACATCTAATTGTTGTATCCAGTCACCTACTTCAGTATTTTACTGGTAAATTACAGCCTGAATTTCCTGTTCTTAGCTGACATGCGTGTCAGCATATGACATGCTTGTTCAGGCTGAGGAAGAATCCTTTTTGTAAGATCTTTTAGTTCCTCACAAGTGGAGAAACTACCTTTGAAGTGACAAGCAGCATTCTGGAACATCCGTACACTGTTCAAAACATGAATCCTCACTCTGGATTAGACTTTAACAAGTTCATCAATCTTACACATTTATGAATATATTTAAATAAAACACCTTCTGTGACCTCACACACATCACTGGAGGATTGTTTACCTACCAACCTATCAGGTAAACTGATTTAATTCCCTTCATTCATCGAAAGTCCAGCATACAGATGCACTTTTTTGTCCTTAGTACTTGCATGGTTTAAAGGTTTAAAGTCAGGCCAAATAAAAAAAAACTCCTAAGTTTACACCAGTTAGATGTAACTAATAAAGAACAATAAAAATCAAGATGACATAAAGAGTAGCTACATTCAAATGAGATGAGGTTTTTCAAGCAATGTAATAAGTAACATGAATTAAAAAAGAAACCATGCTAATAGGTGTGAGGACATCTTTCTTGACCGTCTGTTGTAGTTTCTTATCGCTGTTTAAATGTTTAAACATCTCACACTTTCTGCTTCCTTGTTCCAGGAACAAGGAAGCAGCTTCAGACCACAGGTCGAGAAAAACTGGTTCCTTTCACCAATGGGGTCAGTTGCATTGTTAGACTTCAACTGTTCCGATTCTCTTTGTGTTAAAATGACCAGAGGCGTCTGCTATAGGTTTGAACAACTGTTGGCAAAAAGAGATGTTAGTCAAAAATGAGCACATCCAGCTGATGATGAAATGATTCTGTCTCAAAACTGGCTAAACATCAAAATCTACAATAAGTGAAGCCATTCACACTAACAGATATAGTGAGATATTGATAACAATGATTATGCTGTAACATAAAGAACAGTGGTTATAATGTGATATCAACACCTGTAGTTATAATGTATTATTAACACCGGTGAGAGAGGACTATTCCCTTATATTGTCAATATGTAGGTGTTATACTTGATGATCACCTTCTAATTCTTTACTTTTAGTGAAAGAGGACATGAAGGTAGTTGGTGTGAGAGAAGAGGATGCAAAGGACAGGGTTAGATGGAGGCGGTTGATTCGCTGTGGCGACCCCTGAAGGGAAAAGCCAAAAGGAAAAGAAGAAGTAGCTTGTGAAAAGACATTGAAATTTTTTTAAATGATATGCTTACAAACACTTACATTCACTACAAACTCTGAAGCCCCTACTCCCTGGAGAGAGAGAGACAGAGAGAAAGAGACCACCGCCATATTGACATTCATGCGGTGAGATATTCTTGATCTATTGAGCTATATTGTTCTAAAACATAAAGGGGATGATATTACTCAGCGATGATGTCACATTTAAAGCTAGCTTAAATGACTTTGCTGAAGGTCTGTTTGTAAATGTTTTGTATAAATCATGCAGCCCCTTCGTGAACCACAATAATTATGACTTGTGACGAATACTGTAGAATTTGTGCATTTTGCAAATTATTTTTTCTGTTTTTTTTTTTTTTTTTTTTGTCTTTCCGGACATGGAAACCCTAATTTCTTGGAGCTGCAATCTGTTATGATAAGTTACTCTATTAAAAAAATTAAAATATCATTGAGGCTTCAAATAAGTAAAATTTAAAAGACGCAGTGTTAAGATGACAGTTCCCGCTGATAACTGTATCTGTTCCAGACAAACACAGGCCCCTGGTGGTGTGGGCGTGGCCCAAGTACTACTTCAGCATGAGAGGGGGCGGAGATACAGCTGTAACTTTGACAAACGTAGTTGTGACGCCATACTAAATCACCTCTCTGCAAAAAGCGTCCTGAATAAGCCAGTTTAAAACCGGAAATGTACAATAATAGTCTTCAAAATAAAAGCCGACTATAATTTATGTTTCCATTGTATAGAGACATAACCTTGTTACTAAAGTGGATTACTACAGATAATCCGTTGTGTATTCAGTATTTGAATATACCTAAAATCTTCTTCTTTTATGGTAAAAACAATTTAAAAAAAGGATTCATTTCTGTATCGTACTTTGCTTCATCGAATGTCTTGCGCACACACGCAATCCTAAACGCTTTTCACAATGACCCTCATCTTCATGACTGAAACCAAAGCGTGTAAAACGTATTGTTGTAAATGTAGGTTCTAATTAAGAAGAGGAAGACAAGGAAGAAATGGAACGCATTAAAATACTAGCTAAAACACTGACGTGAAATTTCATGAATTCCTAAAACAATAATTACACATGATTCACAGGAATGAGCTATCTAAATGAAAACTACTAAAATTAGTTTATATATATAAATTAATTTCTTGCGTCTTCGCATCTAATTTTTGTCAGTCGTTTTACTTTTAATTTCCCAACCGGAAACGCTGACGTTAGGCTTATGGAACTTGACAAGTCCGCCGGTGGCAGCTGAAGGAATCTGTTTGAGGTGTCGGACTGACCAACGAGTCTCTCACTGAGGAGAATTACTCGTGGACCCAGTCGGGAGGCGCACAGGGACTCAGCCTTCATCCCAGCGTGAAGAGAGGCTTCTGTCGGCACAGTAACGACGACAGCACCATGATGGCAGTCCTGGGTAGCGCTGGTCGCTTGATTCAGTGTAAGTGTTAATGTGTAGCTAAGTTAGCCTGGCGAAAGCTGTGAACAGACACATTTAAGTTTGAGAATGACAGTTTTCAGAGTAAACGCTGCTACTCCGTGTCTCTGATACAATGTGAGTGCAGTTTCAAGCGATGGAGTGGCGTTTTTTTGTTACTAAAGCCACGTTAAGTCCACAGCACGCCGCTGACATTGGTATAATTTCGTAATTGGAGGTCAAGGTGGCGGGGATGCGGAAGCATCGTTTCCTGTTGAGATTTTCACAATATAAGCCGTGATGTTTGGCGCGCAAATGCTTTTATGCTAAGTGTTTTTAGCACCAGACTCTCCTAGTGCTTCTTTGAACAATAAATATCGTGATCCGCACCCATGTTGGCTAATGGATGAATATTACACCCCAATATTTGCTTAAAGGTGACAATTGAAATTACTTTATTTTTAGAAGCAAATTGTCGTACTTCCGTATGTAGCTTGTTGCGATCTGTCAGTGTATTGACGCAGCTTGACAATGCTGTACGTTACTGTTTAATGTTAATGTTACATAATAGACTTATCCCGTACTTACGCTGCATTTAGTAACTAAAAAGGGCCACGCTCACACAACATGGAACCTTTTAATCCATGCCAGAAGTTAGAAATAACTAGCTTTAAACGTTCACGTTCAAGAGTTACACAATTACTACCTAGTGAACTTGCATAATCACTGAAGCAGGCCCGCTAGTGGCGGTGTGAGGGACTGCAGCCCGGGTTATGAAAATAAAGGCACGTCAGCTTTATTTCTAATAGACTATAAAGTGTACAGGGTCATAATTAATTAGTTTAAGTAGATGTTAAATTTTGGTGGGTATCAAAAACGATCCTTAATAAAATCAAATTAATGATTTTTATTAAGGTGCTCCTGCATCTTTTCCAAAGATGCAGGAGCACCTTTGGAAAAATAAGTTTAAGGTTTTGACATTCAATATAAATCCTGTGGGTCCCATGAAAGATAAAGATAAATTATGATGGTGTATCTGAGAATTTATTTGTTTTGTGAATGCTAATTAAGTCACATTTAAGTTGGTTGTCAAGAGGCTTTTAATAAAATAGGTGTTTAACTTTCACCTAACCGCCAAATGATGTGACTCATAAACATGATTAATTGTATAATTTTTGTGTTCTTTTAATTTTTTTTTCTGCTAATTGTAACAACTGAGAACCTATTTTGTTATATTCAGAAAGTTTTGGAGTCAGGCAATGTTTTAATTTGAAATCCTGGTTAACAGTATTTTCCTGCATGATGAAGATATTTACAGATGAACTGTTTATTTCTTTTGTTTAGTCGCTCGATGCAGCGTCAGTCTGAGTCTAAGGAGTCGCTCCACTGCTGCAGCTTTAGCCCAGACCTTGTCTCCAGAAACACAGGAGAACAGGTAACACACACACACACACACACACACACACACACACACACACACACACACACACACACACACACACACACACACACACACACACACACACACACACATATTTCTCTTCCGTCTATAATAAGGGAGGAGTTTGTGATGACGTGAAACAGAAAAGGTTTAGTCTTGAATGTGGAAAAAGAATTTTAGCCATGGCTTTGCCAAACCCATTCAAAGTGACTCCTTGTTAAGTTAACCTGAAGCAGCGGCTCCAGCAGGTTGTGTGTTTACCGTCATTCCCTGAGTGGACTTTCACCAGCTGTCAGTGACTGAGAGTCGTTTGATGACACTGAAAATAAGCAGCAAATTTGAGGAGATGCAGCTGATTGTAAATCAACTGTTAAACTTGTTATTGATAATTAAACGTTCAGTCAATAACAGTTTGGTTTGTTTAAGTCAGACCAAACTGAGTTCTGGCAGAGAGACGAGGTCATGTAGCAAAACGGTTAGTTTGTCCTCTGTAAAACCTTTTGGCGTTAAACTGTAAATGAAACAGGATCCCCGTTGGCCGTCTGGGGGTTCATTCTTTTCACTTAGGTCTTTTTCATTCCTGTCCTCGTGTGGCGCTTGAGGAGACGCCTCACAATCGTTTTGAATGAGACAGCAGATTTTTTTAAAGGGCATTCAAAGCTGATGAGCGCAATGAGACCAAGTGCAAAAAATTTCCGTCCATCCCAGAGGGGACATTTCTTTCTGTTGAGTTGGTGCTGTAGGAAATTCGTCTTTGTCTCAGAAAAAATGTCTACAAACCCAAAACTAAACTACACGCTTATGAGCCACTGAAAAGAAAACTTAATCCTATCAGGAGACAGTTTGAGTGAGCTCAACAATTCTGACGTCATTCTGTTACCTGGCATTTTGATTCAGAATCAGATGTATTCAAACATTAAAATGAGTTTGTTTTTGTTGGTTAAAGCATTATTTCTGATGTTCCACATTCCCCACCAAACGCTTTAATGGTTTGTGTTACAGTAATTTGTTGTTTTGATGGACAGACATCGCTATCTTGTTGAATAAACATCTAGTTGAAGCCAAAACTTCAGTACACTTACTGCGGACATTGGGTTAGCGGCTGATGCTAACATTAGCTTGTAAAGGTCAGACTTTACAAGCTAATGACTTCATTCTATTTTCTAATTTAAAATTTCTTTATAATTTGAATTCATTTTTTTCTTGATGAAAATTAACTTAAAGTACTGCAAATCACAACACAACATTGTAACACACTAGGAATCAGCTGATTCTTGTTTGCAAAAACTGTGTGTGTGTGGGTGTGTGTGTGTGTGTGTGTACTGACAGTACATCATTACAAGGAGTCGAGGAACTGTTAGTTCCGAACGACTCGATTATTAATCTCTTGTACCTTCAGGAAACCAAAGACGGGCATCTTGATGCTGAACATGGGCGGACCTGAAAAACTAGAAGACGTTCATGACTTCCTACTGCGTCTCTTCATGGACACAGACCTGATGAAGTTCCCTGTGCAGAAGTAAGCCCTCCGGACACACATTTAGATGCAGTTTTCTGTTTTTCAAAATGTGTTCTCTAAAGGCCGTCATTACGAAACAGTTGACAGTATATTAATATCTGTCAGTAGTCTGGTTTAGTCTACAATATGTTTGCAAGATTACAGCAAGAAGTGGCCAAAGGAAAAAAACTGTAGATTTTGGGGATTATTCGATTCTTCCTTTGGATCATTTCTGAAGAGACATTTCACTATTTTGGGAAAAAGAAAAAAAGACAAGGTCGAAGTGATCAGACCGAAATGACACAATGACATCGTCTTTAGAACTGCCACACATTACTGTCAAATCTGAACCCAGATCTGGTGATCCAGAATGTTTGGCTTCATAAGGTAGAGGAAAGTCGCCAATTATTTCGAACTAACTTATAACAATGATACAAACTGAAGTGAAATCAGAAACAGAACTGGTTGTTGGGTCACGGTGTGTTCTATGAATCAACAAAGTAGTTCTTGTGTCTGAGAGGTTGAACTGTTTGACTTGTGACTCCCTAAAATCAAGCTGTATCTTCATTGTGTCTGTCATTTTTGGATAAGCAAAGGGTAAACTTTATTTCACCATCACTGACTGGACTGGAACTTGAAACTTTGGAGCAACAGCAAACTTCTTTTGGTCTTGGTGCTTCTTCTCTAAAGTTATCTGGTGCTGGACGTGTGATCTAACCCCGTCTGCCTCTCTGCAGTAAGCTCGGCCCTTTCATCGCTAAGCGTCGCACCCCAAAGATCCAGGAGCAGTACAGTAAGATCGGAGGGGGCTCGCCCATCAAACACTGGACCTCCATGCAGGGGGAAGGCATGGTCAAGCTGCTGGATGAGATGAGCCCAGAGACAGGTGGGCAGGGGAGGCATGGCGTCATGTTAGCAGGACACGTAACAGTACTGGCTTGTTAGCGGTGGAGTGTGTGTGAAGGGTAGATAGGAACACAGGGAAGGCGTGTCTCTTCACACTGCACACACCTCTCTGATAACAAGCACTCGTATGAAAACTGATAATTTTCAGCGGGAGACGAACCCGATTCAGTTCCAAAAACCATCTTTAACAACATTCTCCGACACTTTTCCCCTCGTGTCACTGAATGGATCAATCGTCTGTTAGTCACTATGTAAATACCAGACTTATTAAAATCTTTGCTCTGTCTTTGTCTTCCTCACTCTTCAGCTCCTCACAAGTTCTACATCGGCTTCCGGTACGTTCACCCGCTGACGGAGTACGCCATCGAGGAGATGGAGAAGGATGGAGTGGAACGAGCTGTGGCCTTCACGCAGTACCCTCAGTACAGCTGCTCCACCACTGGTGAGCAGACACGCAAACACGGCGTGATGTAGAGGAGACGACCTGTCCAAACATCGAAAGTAATTTACCGGAGAAAAAGTTCATTAAAATTCAAAGGTTCTGTCATCAGGAGCTATTTTGATTCCCCAGCTTTTTGTGGCTTCCTACGTCGTTAGCTACAGTCATGTGCATAGCAACGGAGCACATGTTGTTGGTTCCACTCTATAAGAAGCAGTAGAGCCTGTTCACACTTTGCATGAAATAAACGGCACGGTTCAGATATATCATTGCATTTTGATGACAGTACAGAACTGATCACTCAGTCAGCTGATTAGATCGATGCTGATCGATCGGCTTCATTTAGATCTCAACCTTCTGAACTAGAGAGTATTTTTCTGTGTCTGCCTCTTTCCTCTAATGTAAATACATAAGACATGAAGATAAAAGCCTATCTTCATATTCCAGAACATACAGAATAAAGACACAGATCAGAATTTTTTTTTTTTTTTTCACTTAACATTGTGAGATTTCTCGTTTCTATGAAAAAACGATGAACTAGCAGACAGAGCTTTAGTAAACAGGTTGGACAGAAGGAAGAATGTATTAAATTTTGGAGTGATTTTCTGAATGAATTGAGTGAATTTATGTTGCAAGATAAAGTTTTCTTCCCCCTGACTTTATATTTCATCTACACGACAGATTTTTTGGAAATAAGAAGGAAATGTCAGTAGATTCACCCAAAGGGGGTGGATCATTTTCTTTGAGCTGCCTTTAGCGTTGCAAGATGAAGGCCCCGTCCTGTTGGTGTTTATGTTTAGACGGAACATCTGCTCTACTGAGGGACTTTGCCGTTTAGACTGCCATCTTTGTTTACTGGGCATGAAAGAAGAAGATCCAACGTTTGGCAAAAAACTGGGAGTCAAGAGGAAACGTCTGACCTTTAAAAGACATAGAGTGGAGCAAATGTCTGTGTTTTCATGTCCACGGTGGAAATGCACAAGCGCTTTGGAGGATAAAACACGTAATGGGGAGATGTTTGAAAAGTGACAAAAGTTCGAATTCACAACGGGTATGTTTGTTTCGAACACCTCTGAGATCGTCGTGGCGATCACCTCTACTTTTGATCTTTGGAAAGCAAAGACCGACCTCGTGATGTTCATTTCCTGTTTGCATCTTGTCACAATAATGAATCCCCCCCCCCACCGCTCCTCAGCGACAATGCATTGTCGGTCCAATGGGAGAAAATATTAAGAATGTTCATGAAATTTATTTTTTTTTTTACTTTGTGCAAACAGGCAGCAGCCTGAACGCCATCTACCGTTACTACAGCAACAGAGGCGAAAGACCAAAAATGGGCTGGAGTGTCATCGACCGCTGGCCCACACATCCTTTGCTCGTAGAGGTTAGACACAACGCACACACACACACACACACACACACGCACACGCACACGCACACACACACAACACCAGTTAGCCACTACCAAGAGCATTTTTTGCTGAATTAACTGATGATGCAGCAGGTTGTCATAGCAACTAATGAGCTGAAAGCTGCCATGGCTGGTCATCATAGCAACTCAGGAGAATGAGTGTGGTTTTAGATCTTTTTTACATTGTGTGTGTGTGTGTGTGTGTGTGTGTGTGTGTGTGTGTTTGTGTTTGTGTTTCCAGTGTTTTGCAGAGCATGTCAATAATGAGCTGCTGAAGTTTCCAGAGGAGAAGAGAGATGACGTCGTCATTTTGTTCTCGGCCCACTCACTACCTATGGCTGTAAGTACCATAATGGGCTAGTACTGATCTACTGGTACTACTGTGTAGTTTTAATACTGCAAACACGCTGCTTCTCCTTCTCCTGATACTCTGAGCTGCAGCTTCTTCAGTATCAGTCAGTTCATGTGAATCAAACCCTGTTTGACTCATGAGGTGAGGAACGGTCCTCCTGCCTCAGCGGATCCATTAGCCTTCAGGTCAATGACCCTCCTGCAGCGCTGGTTGTAATACGTACGCTAACGCTAACGCTAACGGTACTACTGCTGTGAACTGTGTACAGGTTGTAAACAGAGGCGACCCATATCCTCAGGAAGTGGGGGCCACAGTCCAGAGAGTCATGGAGAGACTGGGACATTGCAATCCCTACAGACTGGTGTGGCAGTCCAGAGTGAGTGTACACACACACACACACACACACACACACACACACACACACAGGAAACAGAAAAACAATGATGCTCTCACAGTACTGTTGGACTCTGGTAACTAGATGTATTGGTTAGAACCTCTAACTAGGAACCATTACAGTACGTACGTTATCTGTCAAACAGCAAACCATCTGTTTTTATACCAGATGATTTCCAGCTTTACTTTAGAGCTAATCTTTAAAGCCTAGCTCTTCTTTGCTTGTCGTTCTAGTCGTGCTGTAACTCACTGCAGGTGAGCTGGATCTTCTTCTGCAGGTGTTTCCACAGTTCTGCTGCCTGCTTTTACTTTTATTTGATTTTTTTTACAAAGTTATGTAGAAGTTTGCATCACCCAGACAATTCAAACCCCTACAAAGGTGGTTGTTATCTTAGTTTGTCAGTGAACCTAAAACAAATAGTCCGACATTCATAATTGGGACAAACAACTCTCACAGTTTCTGCTCCAATCTGACCTCAGTCACAGGATCTGATGATGAGTGGTGGATCTTATGGCGGAGTCTAAGTGTTGTTGATATTATCCAGGACTTTGGAATCCCTAATCTTGTTAATCTCCCCTATCCCATGATGGTAAAAAGTCCTGTAACAAAACTGTGGATCCAGATGAAGGTCCTGATCACCAAACAAAATGCAACAGAAACTAACAACCAACCAGTGGCTGCAAGCACATAATCTGTTGAGTGGAGTTATGGTCACCACTAGGCGGCGCCACTTGTCTGTTTAATACATCAGCCTCATTTTGAGCAGGAAGACTCAGGAGTTCCCAGAATTCACAGTCTGCATAAATGATGCTTGCATCGGCAACTTTTTATGGGTCAGAAAATAAAGTGGTTGTGGAAACTGTCCCACTGGTCCAAACGTCACAGTATGTAGGTCCGTCACTTTCTATACTGGGTTTAAATATTGGTCCACACACAGGGAGGAACTGAAAAAAAGTCACACTGAACTGTGCAGGCAGTTTGAAGGAGTTTACCCATTGATCCAGCAGGTGGCGCTGTTACATTTAGAATCAACATTATGATAGTTTTATGGGCTGGCTCAGGCTCAGTCAAATAGGACGTGGCTTTTGGACCGGAGGATCTGGAGTTATTACAGCCACAAAATCATGGTTCCTCCATTAATGTGAATTAAATATGGTGGAGTCTGACGACTGACGTCACGTCCCGTTCTCGCTCCACAGGTGGGGCCCATGCCTTGGCTCGGCCCCCAGACGGATGAGGTGATTAAAGGGCTTTGTGAACGAGGGAAGAAGAACATCTTGCTGGTGCCCATAGCCTTCACATCCGACCATATCGAGACTTTACACGAGCTTGATATCGAGTACGGACAGGTCCTGGGGGAGGAGGTAAGGCAGAAGCCCCAGTTTCAAAGTAAGGAGATGAGTGTAGGATTAAATGTTCCAAATCAGGACAGATCAACATTGTTTGTGTCAGGATCAACAATCTACTTAAATCAACTTCATATATGGAGTCATTAAGTCAGGAGTGTGTGTGTGTGTGTGTGTGTGTGTGTGTGTGTGTATGAGTGTGTGAGTGTGTGAGTGTGTGAGACGTGTCAGCTGCAGCTCAGCGTCCTGTGGTGTCACGTGAAGGCACCGAGTGACCGCCAATCAATGTGACTGGTGCCACAAAGACACACACACACACACACACACACACACACACACACACACACACACACACACACACACACTATGTCCACAAATGGGAGAGATTTTTTTCACAAACTTGTCCATAACGAAGAAAATAACCCTCACTCTTCCTCTTCTTAATGTTTGACGGTTTTTGCATGAGCTGTCATGTGTATACGTGTTCTGTGTTTACATGTGGCGTGTTTACATGTGGCGTGTTTACATGTGGCGTGTTTACATGTGGCGTGTTTACATGTGGTGTGTCGTGTCTGGTGGTTTAAATGTGTGTAACAGCTTTCCCTGTGTTTTTCTCCAGTGTGGAGTGGAGAACATCAGGAGGGCGGAGTCGTTAAACGGGAACCCTCTATTTATGAAGGTACGCAACGCAGTGAAGCAGAGATCTATCAAAATGTATTTTTAAAGGAGGAAGACTACGTTTAAAAATAAGCAACTTTCAGTATAAAGAGAGACAAAGATATAGAAACCAAAAACAAGTCTGAACAAGCAAATAATGAGGAACACGTGTGAGACGGAGGGAAGCAAAGTAGAAACCAGGAGAGGCTCTGAAGGCAGGAGCAGCTCTAACAATAGAAGAGATGGAAACAGAAGGTTCTGTGAATTAAGTGAACTCCAGGCAGGAGGTGGTCAATAAATGGATTCCTTCCTTCTCTCCTTGGTTCCTTTCTCGTCTCTTTCCCATCCTACCTTCCTCCTTCCCTTCATCCCTTCATCCCTTTTCCCTGCAACCTTTTTCACAACAGGCAGCTCCTCCAGTTGTAACAGCTCTGTGTGTGTGTGTGTGTGTGTGTGTGTGTGTGTGTGTGTGTGTGTGTGTGTGTGTGTGTGTGTGCGCGCGCGCACACGTATGCCTGTCTGTATATGTGTGTGTGTGTCGGGTTTATTAAAGGAAGGGGGCAGATCAATGGGAACCTTTAGAGCTGACTACTGTAGAACTGAACCGCCCGGCTGGCTGGCTGGTCAAACCCGCTGCGCTCTGAGACCCCTCACCAAGTGTGTGTGTGCACGTGTATGTGTGTGTGTGTGTTAGAGAGAGAGAGAGAGAGAGTGGGACTGTTTAAATCAATATCCAGAGGATGATTAGTTGGTAGTTATTGAAGGATGGTTTCCGTGGTATAGTTTTAGTTTCTCAGTGAGCTGCGTCAGTCTGCTGCCGTCTGTGAGCAGCAGCTGCTGGAAAATCAATCCTCAGACTCATCTGGTGTTTGTGTTTGTAAATGTTCTTAATCAAGTTTATAACTTGCAAAGATCAGAATATCTGAATGACGGATGACACGTTAATTCACTCATTTTTAAAAAATACGTTTTCCTCTCTGTTGTGGAGGCCAACGTGAATTTTTTTCAGAATAACACATTAAATATATAAATATGTCACTTTAATATTTAAAGAAGCAGATTAACTGTATGATCAGAATAAATACAGGACTATTGAATGGAGGCCAGGTCAGACCTGTAGTATATTCACCAACGTTACCAAGTAAATGTTAACAAATACATTTCAAGCAGAATTGGAAGGCATTTGTTTCAGTTCAAACTTTTTCGGTCGTAGAAAATAAAAGCTCTTTACCTGCAGCTCTGCTCCTTTCAAGTTTATTTCCTCGGTGGGAGATGTATTTGAGTTTTCATTGCTGATGTCCATCTCCACTGCGTAGCATCTGTTCCGCTCTTCTCCACTCACCTGGTTTGGTTTCCCACTGTGTAAAATGTACCAGGTGCTTTACTTATTTTAGTACCACCTCCGGAACAGGTAATAAAAGATCAGGAAACGGTCGATGCCCGTCACGTAAACCCAAACCCTCATAGACTGAGTGGGCGTACCTTCGTTCCTTTGATAGTGGTTTGTTCTGTCCAGGCTCTGGCCGATCTGGTCCACTCCCACCTGAAGTCCAACCAGCCCTGTTCTCGCCAGCTGACCCTCCGCTGCCCGCTGTGCACCAACCCCACCTGTGGAGAGACCAAGGCCTTCTTCGCCAGCCAGACACTCTCATAGAAACACACACACACACACACACACACACACACACACTGGTGCCCTTCATGCAGCAATGCTACCTGTGATGAAACTTAAGGCCTTCTTTAATAAGACTCATACACACACACACACACACACACACACACCATATTCTCCAACAAGAGTGTGAGTCATACAGAGGACATCACACAAAGAAGTGACCAAATGGTTTCTGTAAACACACTGATGTTTACTTTGTTGTGCCCGAATGTCAGACTTTAACGAAAAAAACCGGAAAAAAACAGAAAAATTGGTCATAAATAAAAATTTTCTAAATGATTTAAAAAAAAAAAAATCACATCACAATTTATTCAATTTACTCTTCAATTTAGGATTATATATTTATCCATTGAAATGGATGTCAACAGATGTATGAGCTAAAATTGTCAAAATAGTTTTCCATAAGACACATTGCTGGCAGTCTCTGCAATTAATGTCAGATATCTGGATGGTCCCGATCAGGAAGCGCCTCTGGCACGCCACAGTGAATAAAAGAAACAGCCAGTGTGAGGATTTATGGATTCCGTTTGGTCAGAGTCTGTGCAGTTACAGAACTGATGCTACAGAAGCGGCTGCTTACATCACTAATGATCGACAGAAGAAAAAAGCCTTGCACTATTATTTTTTTTTTTTTAACATTTTATTTATTTTGCATCTCAGCTTCCATTCTTACATTTCTTTCACTCAGCCCTCACAGAACTCCCAGAGCCCCCTTTTTCCTCTTCTTGGTGGTGCTAAGTAACTAGCAGTCAGCCGATGTCGACTGACACCACTGACCTCGGGTCGACTCTGTCTCTCCTTTCTCACCTGTGGCTCTTTCGCCATCAACCCACCTGGCTGCAATCCCTGCAATGTGATTGGAGGAGGTTGGTGCTTCTCAAAACACTTTTGCCTCATATGTGAACACCGGTGAGCCTGCTGGGGTCAAGACAGCAAGTTTTAAAGAGAAGAAAACGGTGGTTGGTTAAGAGTTAATAATGAAAATGATTGTATTAATCCTGCATCTGTTCTGTCGGTGCTGTGCAGAATAACGTAGACATTAAGCAGACGTTGCACCATGAACACTATCAACCAGGGTTGCAGTGATAGTTCTCTAGTCCAGAACTGAACAACAAATTCTGGGGGTCACAACCTCTCAGGGTGTCGGGGAAACAATTTGGGGATTTTGTGAGACGATTTACAATCTAGGATAAACATGTTATACCGATTCATTAAGGTGTTTAATTTTATATTCTGTCATGTCTTTTCTTTTCCTGCTGTATTTTTTCATCATTTTGAGCCTCTAATGCCAACGAGTCAGAAACTGAAGTAATGAATCTGTCGTCTCTGTGAAGTTGCGGGAGTGATTTGGTTGTTTCACGTAGAAAAAAAGCAAGGTTGGTTGAAGAGAAGCAGGTTCATTAAAACTTGTGTTTGTGCTACTAGCATATCAACTTTATGAAGCTTAGTTTCTTCCTCTACCATTGAAAAATACCACTTAAATCACAGCTCAAAAGAAAAGTTACCCGTAAATCCTGGAATTTCTACAGAAATTAAGTCATTCAGTAATTTACCCTGGATTGGGCAAAAACATGCATAGACGGCAGGTTGAACGTATTTGCTTACGGTTGAGAACTTGAACTCTGAGACGATGTCAAACTGCAAATATTTTGAGATTGGAGAAAACCATCTGGAATGACATTGTTCCATCTTTTAATGTAACGTGAGACAACATATTGTCAGTTTTCCACCGTTTGCTACCAACCTTAGCACTTACCTGCTTCATAGCTAGCATTACTGTTTAATACCAATACAAATGTAATATTTGAATTCATCAGTATGAGACTATTTCCAATTTAGCCAAGGCCTTCAATTATGTGAGCACATTGTACAGACTGAACTATTTTAATTCGACCTACGTTTTTACCTTTACTTCATGTCACTTCCTTGAAGGTGTGGTTAGGAAAAAAAAGTTATGTTTGAAGAATTCCTCCTAGAACGTAAATGAGCATTAAACCACGATAAAGCTGGAACTGTCTTTCGGTAGTGTGGTGAGTCAGTCTTATAAAGAAGAATACTGTGTTGAGAAGTAGCATAGATGTTGAGAGTTGTGTCAGTTGATTTTAGGAGCAGTTCCATTTAATTGTCCTTAGACTTTTGACGTCTGCTGAAACCATGCCGTTTTTCCGCTCATGCCTCACTGATTATACTTCAGTATAGAAATGTGAGAAACCTCATGAAACTATGAATCTGTAGAATTAGATATTTCTTAACTTCGGTTTAGCGTCAGGCGCTGCAGTTCCAAGACAGATCCAGAAGGCTCCAGCTTTGTTGTAAGCTGCTGTCAGCCTGACACGGATGAGACTTCCTAATAATTTGCATCTGTCAAATTAGATACACTTTTCCTATCCTGTTATAACCATGATAATGTGCCTTTTTTTTTTTCTTTTCTTTTTTTACACTGGCCGATTACAAATACTGGACTTTGTGCTTTATGATTTGTCGATTTCATATGTGCTTAAACTAAAAATGCTGGCAGGAAAATCTCTGAAGTCTAACATACATGTGCCTGCTGTGACCTGGGTCAACCAGAGGTGGTCTTTATTTGAAATACATTCAAACTGCATAGGCTAGTTAGTGATCTAATATGCTAACAGTGAGCTAACCTGATAGTGGGTGTTCTTGTGACTGGGTTTGTGACTTTTGTAAATTGTGATGGGCTGCATGACAAAAACAGTAACTCCTATTTGGTTGCAGGAATTTTTCAACTGAATTCCACTTAATTAGTTAAAAACAAGATTTGTAATATGAAAGATTTGGCTAATATATGCAACCTGCATGCTTTGGGGACACAATTCATAGAATAACACTTTTACCAGCTTGCTTTATGTAGCCAAACATAACATTTTACCATTGTGCCCATTCAGTAGTTAGCTAACAGGTTGAATGCGAACTTTGCTAATGGAGATAAAAAACAAACTAATTTAATTATACCTCAGTATGTTACTCTTTTAAAAAAAGTGTAAACATTTAAGACAGACATTATTAGTTCTCTCAGTTCTCTTCCATTTTTAAATGATCTACCAAAACTCAGGAACTGTCATTCATTTGTGTCACAGCCTGCACGTGTGAAAATAAGTTAAAATAATGACATTAAGTATATTTGTTATTTGATATCTGTGACAGTGACACAAAAGAAAGGCCGTCGCTTCAATACGATCGTCATGGAGACAAATAAGATTGATAGTATGTGCAGAAATGGCCAAAAGTTAACGTCACAGCAGGAGGGCATGCTAATATCTACAACAGAGGTTTTTTTTTTTTTTTTTTTTGTCTGCCAACATGTTTTCTGATTTATTTTGATATTTACTTGTCCATTTGACAACTATTTGTAAGAATTTGTGTGTGTTGAAATTACATTGCGCAGTGTTTGCGTTTGTACATAAGATGCTACGTTTTGTTGCTGCTCCAGCATTCTTTCTTAACAATCTGGAGTTGTTTTTTTTTTTTTTTTTTTAATTTATTTGTGTCTCCACTTTTTAAAACTTCTTGAATATTTTGGAGACAATGCGATTTCACTTCATTACGAGTCTTCCTTCAAAATAAAATAACTTGCAGTTGCTGTAACGTGGAGTATTTCTGTGGTTTATTGAATGAATGACAAAAACAACTCTGTCCCCAGACGCTCCTCCTTACATCTCTCTTTTACTGCCTCACCCATTTCCTCCTTCCATCTCATTGGTTTCCCAATCTTTACCCCCCCTCCTATTCCTCCTATCTTTTTTCTCCCCCATCAGTCACCCTTTTCTCCATCTTGGCCAATCTTCTTTCTTTTCCTTTCGTCTCACCCTTCTCCCCTTTTCTCCATCCGCACCCCAGTTTTGCCTCCTTTTCCAATCTTTTTCTCATCTTCCAGCTCTTGCTCCCCCTCTCCTCCACACCTTACCATTCATCCCCATCTGCTTCTCTCCCCCTCTGCCTCCCCCCCCCCCCCCCATCTTTTTTCCCAGCCGTCCCCTGCGGTGTTGCAATCACCTCTGCTGCTGTTGATTAAGCTGAGAGAGATTGGCTATCCACGACCCAATAACCCCTGAGGGCGCCGGCCTCTGCGCCGCCTCCCCTTTCTGTCCCCCTCCTCCACAAGCCTGCATCTGAATCAGCTACCAGCTCTCCTTTCATTTTCCTCTTTTCTCCTCCTCACCTTGTCTGTTCTCCTGTCCATCTTCCTGACCTCCTTTCCTCTGTTCATCTCTCCTCTTCTCTCCCTTGTGTTTTCTCCTCTTCCAAAACACTCCATCTTTTACCTCCTTTGTCTCCTTCACTTCTCACCCTATTCACTCCTCTTTGACACCTCCTCACATCTCCTGTCTAACTCTTCCTATCGCCTCCATTTCTGCCCTTGCTTCCTCTTCTCTCTCATTTCCTCTAACCTCTTCATCTCTCTTCCTCTGCTGACATTCTGTCATTTCTTTCTATCCATCTCGGTCTCCGCTTAAATAGTTTTCTCACACCTTTAAATGTTGATTATTGAAGATTTGTAAAATAAAAATGTCGGAATCTTCCATCATAAGGAATGAAAAGTGTTCCGACATCCTTCCGTGGAACGTCTCCTGATCACACAGGATCACATTCTGGTTTATATAGTTTAGCAGCTATTGCTAACTTTTAGTTCTGGATCTCAGAGCAGAAGTGACACCAGCCTTCAATCTGGAGAAAAAGAACCCAAACGGGGTTTGACACGAGGACATCTGGTGGTTCTGTCACCACTTCATTCCTTTCTCTGATCTCTACTACCTGACTTCCCCTCGTCTCCTGTCCCTTCATATTCTCACCATCCTCTTCTCAATCCTTCTGTTTTCTCTCGACTGATCTCAGTTGCTCTTCTCTCCCTTCTTTTTTTTTGTTTCTATTAAACATCCAAAGTGTTTGCTTTAAATCTCAAATCTTTCCTTTTGACTCTGTTCTTTTTGTTGACCCATAAACTCAGAGGGGGAAGGGCCACTAAGGACGAAAGGTGTGTGTGGTGTGTGTGTGTTCACATGTGTGCACGCCTGTATTGTGGTGACTTCAGGCTGCTAGTAATTGAAAAGCTGGGACACCACCGACTGTAACCCCTCTGACCTCCTATTGAGAGAACGACCATTGATTTCTACAGAGTGAGAGCGAAGGAGTGGGGAGTGAAGTAAAATAGAAATTTTTAAAATAAATTTGTCAGAAAAACAGAAGAGGAGGATGAAGGAAAGAGGACAGGAAAGAATATGAGAGGGATAAAAAACTAAAATGAAACAATAGATAGAAGGAAATGGAAGGAAATGAAGGTGGTGGGAATGAAAAGAGTGCCATTAAAACATAAATGAAAAAATATCAGGATGAGAGATGTTAGATGAGGATACAATTATATTTTGGAAAACAAATAATGGCTCTACACATTTTGCCAGATCTACTCCCAATTCCACCATGCAGCGAAAGCAGTTCATAGCTTTAATACGAAACAGGCAGAAACAAGACAATCCTAATTTATAGGTTTTTTAAGGATCTTAATTATTATGCCTGAGATGAACCATCTCATTTTGGGAGTCCTTTAAAAAATGATTGAGAATATAAATCTTTGGAGAAAAAGCAAAGAGCTCAGAAGTTAAAGCTGGAACGTGAGATCACACAGGAGATCCGTGGCATCAAAATGACATGAGGAAGAAGATGAGGAAGGCTTCATAGAGACACAGGTTAATATGAACCATCACTGAAGAGATGTAGACAAACAGGAGAATAAACCTTCAAAACTAGACTATACATAAAGTTATTCCAAGACGTTATTGATGTCCACTGTGACGACCGGTTTCATGGTAATCAGTGTGATCGTTTCAGATTAATTGACAAAAAAACAGAACATCTTCAAATATTGAAAAAGTGGAAACCTCAGCCCAAGTTTCTTCTGAGTCCGTCAGGTATATTTATTACATCATTAGACAGAAATGAAGTGTATCGTCGCTAGTTACTGTGGTGTGTTTTAGAATGATTCCCACGAAGAGAACTTTGATAAACAACCTGTGCCTCCTCTTGTACCTCAGGCTGAAGCCATTCTCCTCCACGTTTCACATCACAAAGACTTGATTCATTATCTGTTTGCTGTACCGGATCAGCATCCATAGATCCTTTCGGAGTTTGTTGTATAATATCTGCTTTCAGCTGTAAATATGTTTCCCTGCAGGCCGTTCTGTCAGACTTCACTTGTTTTAATGGGAACCAACATTTTACAAACGTTTAGAAGGGGGGGAAGGGGGCGGGCTTTGGCTGTGGCCACTCTTTGTCCTCCTTATCAGGAATCTGACCCACAGGTAATAGAAAGACAATGTCAAAAGATGAAGAGCTACAGCATGGACTGCTGTTTCCCTGGCAACACAAAGGAGCAGGAAGATGGGATGGAGTGATTAAAAGGGGAGAGGAGGAGGTGGAGGAGGGAGAGTTTAAAGGGGAGAAGTGACGAGATGGATTGATGAGAGGACATGGATGCTGGGGTGATTACACCGAGAGAAAACGGAGGAGAGAGAGAGGAGTGACAGACAAAGGAGAAAGGAATGAAGGGACAAGAGACAGAAGAAGATAGAGTCATTAGAGGCCGACAGAAAAATGGATGGGTTGATGGGTGCCCTGGTTAAAAAGACAGGAGTGAAAATAAGCAGGCGGGGGGAAAAGAGGAGCACGACTTCTGAGAGAGAAGGTTGGAATGGGATGAAACTTAAAACGCCTCCTTGAAGAAGAACAAAAGCAGTGAACATTTTACTGACATGTTCAGCTCAAACTTGGGGTTCAATTTACAGTATTCCACGTTTCATTAAGAGGAACCGTGGAGTTACATTCCTTCTTCATGCATGTGCTGCTGCTGTGAGTTGTGTTGGGGGGTTAGACTTAGACTACATTAAGTGTGTGGAATTTAGTTTTTCTATGAAAGTGACATTTAAGATCAACAACATAATTAATAAAATAATGTGAATACATTATGCAAACATTTGTAAATGAACTTTTTCCTATAAATTATTCATTATAAAATGATGTATGTATGTAATGATGTACAGTATGTAATAAAATGAATCTATTTCATGTATATTCTGAATTTTTTCAGTTAATCCCTTTTTGTCCATTTTTTATGTTGTACATTTTCCAAGCTCCAAGTTTCCAAGCTGCAGCGTTGACATCAGATGGTTTCTCTTATGGTGATCATGTGACTCCTACAGTACGGGATACATCAGATTAATGTAGATTAGTATGGTATACATCGGATTAATGTAGATTAAATATTAATCTCTGGTAGATTAGATAAAGGCACTAGTAGAAAACTGAATTTAACTGTAGGCCTCTACTATGAATTAGGTGAGTGTAATGTTGTTTTTTCTGACATCCATAAGTGGCTCACCGAATAGTTAGCCATGTTTAATCCAATGCCTTAACGGTTTATAGTAAATGTTTAAAATGGAAAGTATTAAGTGTGATAATCATTACACAATCAAATAAAATATATTCTGTCAATGTAAATTTTCACTTTCTTCTAAGAAAGCTGTCAGTTGGTCGTTCATTAGACAGAATAGCAGTGATCAAATGTAATTAAATATATTTACTCAAGCAATGTACTTAGACAAAGTGTAATTTCGAGTGTTTTAACACTTCATAATTCTTCACTAGTTTAAGATATTGACTTTTTACTGTCAATAAAACTTATTATAACAAATCTGAGCTGATGAAGGGCATAAAAAAATAACAGGATAGGTTGTACATGGATAAGACCATTGTGATTTCTTTATTGTTTTTTCTTCTTTTATACATAGAGTGGAACAACATTAATTCTTCAAATATCTCCTTCATGTTTGATCATTTTATTCCACACCAAAAGTTTTCAGTCACCTCTCTTTTTCTGTTACAACCAAATGTAAAAAATAAAAATGGATCATTTGATTTTTCTTACTGTATGACAGTCATGAAAGGACAAGAGAAAAGAAAGAAACAAGAAGAAGAAAGGGTCAGAAAACATAAATAAATAAAATATTGTTTTTGTGTTGGATGAGGTTTTGGCAGCACAGCATGTGATTGGTCAATTTTGATATTTTGGAGAGTAATCTGATTACTTAATGAGACACACTTCACATGTTGAGCTTTAAAAACTGGCCTGTTACAAGTTTGTTCAAAAGCTCCTTGACTTTTGACCCCTCAGTCACGGATGCTAATGTCAGAATAAAAACAGATGTTTATAGATTAGTTAAGACTACAAGTAAAAAATAAATATATTCCTTAAAAGTACATTCTACCAGAATTGTGATGGTGACAGAAGTATTTCAGTCGAGACCTATCGATATAGTTTTCATCGATTTTTTAGACCCTAATGCTGCAAGTTTGCAAAATATACTCCAATCAGGAAGAAAAGACGTTTGATGCTGAAACTAAACGCTTACGGAAGACAAATTATGCTAAAAATGCTGTAAAATGTAGCTTACTAACTATTGCTGCATGAAATTTAACACAAAGCACCCGTTTATTAATTTTTTTAACTCATCTTCTTGAAAAAGAGACGGTCTTAATCGTCTTGTCTTGCGGGTCACGGACCTGCTGGAGCCTATCCCAGCCTGCTACAGGCGAGAAGCAGGGTACACCCCAGACGCATCACCAGCGTATCACAGGACCAAATGTATTTATTTAATTTAAAAGTTTTTATCTTACAGTTCATGATGTGAGTTAGTGTAATTTACTGATTTATCGATTTTGGTTAGATTCTGTGGTCCATGACTCAGAGTGGAGGACTTAGTGTATGCTAGACTTCCGGTGTTTGTACATAATGGGATATGGCTTTTTTCCATAACCTCAAAAACAGGTGTGGGCTGAACTGAATTTAATGTCATACACATACAGACTCTAAAGGTGTGCAGCTCAGAATTGTTTCTATTTGTTAACATTCACATTTTTAGCTGCATTTGAGCGTTTCTTTCATCTATGTTAGAGGTTTAGGTTTGTCCAAATTAACACAAATCAGGCTCTCTTGTGTCCTTTGACATAAGTGTTCTCATGTTTATTTGCTTTTCAATTAGTTTAAAATTGGTAAATAATATTTTGTTGTTATGAAGATAGATAAATTTAAAATTTCCCAGTTTGGGATAAATAAAGTACATCTTATCTCAAATCTGTCAGACGTTTTCTAAAGCTTGAACAGACAAAAAATGAATAAATCAGAGTCATTATCTGACCGAGGGGCACCACCAATTATTGCCAGTCATCTAATTAACAATCTTTTCCTTTCTCATGTTTGAATTTAGCCAGAACTCTTTGTAAATCTCATTATTTTAAATAACAGATGGTGTCCAAATGGGATAACAAATGTACCTCTAAGCTATCACTGGAAAACTTCCAATTACTTCTCAGTGATGAAGTGTCATCCACTGACAATGACTGAAATGGACTAAAGTTTTCTACAAGCAGGTCAGTGGTCACACTGATGTGAGCTGCAACATAAAGTGTTGTCTGACTAGCATACAGTGTCGGAAATGAAATAGCAGGATGATAACAATAAGGTTAATAATAAGAATCACAATGCATTACACGGCTAGCTAATCGTAAATATACACATGCATAAAATCTGGGCTATAGCGCTGCTGTTTGGATAATGGAACTGTAATGCTAGCATTATGACACAGAAAAAAGAAGGACACCAAAACAAGAGTCTAAAAAGGATGCAGAAAATAAAAGTCATCATGGCTGGATTGAAAAAGAAATTGATGCATCAAAGAACACAGCATTATTCTGGATTGAAACAAATTAATACTAGTATCATTCCAACAATGTTCCCAATCCCAAAAATATCCATATGTGGGGATGATAACCCCTACCGAAAGAATCTGAGATCAAAAAACAAATTAAGATTTTAAACTAGAATCTCTCAATCCTCAGCAAATTGGATGGAGAGAAAACAGTGATACATCAACAAGAAAAAGAGCATAGAAGAAGACAAGCATCTTTCATTTTTGGTTTTAGCGCACCATTTTTATAACTATTACAAAAGAAATCACAACTTAAAAAAATGTGTAAAGCTTTGTCACCCACATTTGTTTCATTTAAAGTTACAGTTACCAAAAAAAAAAGGAAGAAGAGCCAGTGAATAATTAATGACATACGCTATTATAACATCATCCTAACACTAGTGTCTATGAGGTATATCTGCAACAGTTTGGTAAAGAGAGCACGGTCTGCGCACAACTCACACAAATTTGTCTCCATTTTTCTTCATCATTTAAAGCTTTACAACCATTAAAGAAAGAGAAGAAGAACAATTAAAATCTGAAGTTGGGATTAGATGTTTATTTGAATTAAATAGAAATGTTTGTTTAAAAGGGTTTATCGCCATATCAAGATAATTATTCGTAATGATGAGATACGATCCGTTTTTTCTTGTGATCACAAATATTTCATTATTTTGTGGTGACAAGAAAAATGAAATTTAATTGAGGAAACAAAACCTTTTTGTTCTCTTTAACATTTATAACTAAAGTGTTTCATGTATATTCAGTCAATGTAGCTCCAGTTCATCCTCTCAGATCTGTGTCTTATGTTAGTCTTTCTGTTGAAAGTTATGAGAGGATGATTTGATCTGGAATACAAAGAGCTGAAAAACACACATTTCACGTGGAATTGTAGCTCAAGAAAGAGAAGAGTCAAATGGAGAAGAAAGGCTTTGGTATTCACTCTGGAGGTGTTTGTGTTGATTGCACTGCAGTTTGAGAGATCAGAGAGGAAAACGAGGCACCGGCACAGAGTGGCAGCACTGGCTTGTTTCTTTTCACAGGGATATAAAGTTTACAGCAACGGAGAGGTCTAGACTTCAAGCAAGGCACTCTTCCAAGTTTATCACATATTTTACAATAATTACCTCTCAGGTTTTGTTGTTGGATTTTTTTTTGGATAATTTTTTTTAAAGTAACTTGGTTTGGAAAATCCATATTTCCAGTCTGAAAAGTGGCTCAAACCTCGTCTTACCCGTAAATCCACGGATTACCATTTGACTTCTCTGAATGATTTTTAAGCCCAGCGCTTAGAGAGGGAAGTCAAATGGAGTGGCTGGATTTATAGAGCTCAGACATCTCATATAACTGCATATTGTTGCCTCTATGAATACATTATTAAATTCAAATGATTACATAAAAAATTATATTATTTTCCATTGTTACTCGAAGCTTGGGAACATGTTTGTATGTCTTTATTCTCCCGGCCGGTTCTACATGTTTTCAGTATGCTTTGTTTTCCAATCAGGCATTAATGATGATCAGAAGTCTGGTTGTCTTTCAGTTAAGAAAGAAATCCAGGGGTGGCAAAGACGAACTAAGAAGTTCAAAAGCAACACAGGTTAGATTTCCTGTGGGCTTTGCAATCAGCATTTTTGACATAATGCTGCTGTTATGCACTGAAACACCAGCTGAGGATTCCTGTGAGCTTTTGGGGGGATGTCCTGCTATATCAGCAGCATATTTTAGATAAAGTATTTATTTATGTCTAAATATCAGTCAAAAAAAAAACGGCTGGAAGAAGGATCAATGGGTGTTTCTAAGTGACACAGATATTTAAATCATTACTGTTACCAGTGTCTGGAATAAAATACTTCAGTTAGCATCGGAGCATCTTGAGTATTCAGCTTTTTGTGTTTCAGAGCAAAACGGCGATTTATTTTAATTTCCATGTATTAAAGTTAGGAGGCCACATAATGCTTCAAACAAAGTATTACAAGTATGTTCCTTCATTCATTTGAAGCATTCTGAGGCCTTAAAAGCCTTCTAACATTTATTACATCACACTTTAATAGAAATCATCATTTCACCAGTTAACTATTATTTCGTAAATGTCTGGGATTGTTTTTCATCGGCTTTTGTGTTTGGCATTTCTTAGATTAGAAGCACTCTGCTCTAACATGCTTATAACATTTTTGACCTTTGTATTTCTTGTGCCTCCTGATATCCAGCCATGGGACACACCCGTCTGTCTCCCATTCATTCTATTGTTTTTCGGGGAGAAAAAGACAAAGCAGGGCAAGGGGAGAAAGAGAAGAAATAGAGAAAGACAGAGAGAGAAAATGAAGAAGTAATGAGGACAAAATGTGCCATCGTCACTAAAAATAGAGCACAAAAGTGTGGAGCTGAGCACAGACCATACTGAAGAGGACAAAAATCTTTGGTTTCTTTGGTTTCATCAACACGATTAAAAGGACAAATGGAAAGTAAGTGAGGTAGCCTCTCTGGTTCTCACTGTTGAAATAGAAAGTTTTTTTTTTTTTCTTTTTACATACACACAAAGTCAGTCTTGGAAGCAGCTAGCTTTAAGGGACTCCTCCGTTTTCCTTCGTAACGAGTGAAGTAAGTCAAGTGTGTTTGCATTCACGCAGTCACACACACATCCTACATCCTAGTAGCTAAATCGGGAACATCACAGGTATTTTACTGTGGCATGTGGTAACATTACATCCTGTTTACAATATTATTCATACTAACAGAGAATCACCAAAAACGCTAGAGATGTGAGTAACAGGAAGTGCTCAGTGTTCCTCCACATTAATAGGAATCTGCTTTTATTTTGAGGACAACGTGGTTGTTTAATTGAGAAATTTATGTTTAGAGCTAAAGAAAAAATTCTATCATGGAGCCCCTAAGTGTCCACCCGAAGACCATACAGAAACATAAAGTGCAACTTAACACTCTCTTTTTAACTTGATCACGTAATAAAAATTACAAATACGTATTAAAGCCATAATACTGTATATCATGGCAGAATTACTGAATGAATTTTGCATCAATTTAACGCTGGAAAACAGGATTAGTGTCAATAGATAGTCTAAAATACCATGGATGTACATACAGCAGAGAAAAAAAATTCTTTAAAGGATCTGCTGCACAAACACCTGAGTTTTTGTACATATCAACTTAGGCCCCCCCAAATTGTGATCTCAATATTTTTTCATTAAAAAAATAAAAGACTTAATAACATTATCCTTGTTATCCTTCCAAAGATTGCAAGGACACTCAGGCATGGGGGATATAATCCAACTCAAATCTGTTCTACTGCAACATGCCACAAATAAAACCGTCTTGCTGATATGCAAGAGAATGCAAAGAAATGGACAAATAGACTTTGGTATACAACCAGTTTTTGGGCATAACAGGAATATATAGTTGGAATAATAGCTTAACCAGGATATAAGCTGCGTGGATGTAAACACACACAGTTTATTGGCCTCTCAAGGATTCCAGTTCTATTTGGTGAGTCAGTTTATATCAATGTGTGGCCCTTACTTCACCTGATCAAGTCATTAGAACAGCAGACTGAAATTCATTGCTTGTTAAACAATGGTCAGCAGAATGCAAACAAATAAAAAAACAAAGCAACTGATAAATTAGCCATGAAATTCAAAAAGAAGAAAAGAAAAGAGATGCAGTGCTCATCGTTCGGTGGGGCTATTATTTGTCATAAAGAGATTATTTTCAATTTTTAAGAAAGAAAAATAAGGAAAAATAACTAGATTGGCTAAAGAGCTGACATTCAGACATATGCAAGTCTAATCTGACATTTCTAAATTGTCCTTTCAAGTCTAAACATTCAGAAAACAACATTTCATTTGCTTTTTAAAGTAAAGCTAACTAAGAATAAATTAACAGGCCTGGCGTAAGCACTGCATCTTTGATGCACCTAACATTCTTAAATACTCATAAATATTCATCAAAAAACAATTACATCTAATTAAATAACATTAAATTATTCTTAAGTACAAAACTAGTGTGTTCTAAAACACCACATAAATAAATACAGCATTGAACAGAAAGAAAAGGGAACATACAATGTAAACTTTGGCAAAGCTAGTTGTCATCAAGGGTAAAAGGGTTCAGAGGGAGATTTGGCAACAAAATTTGTTCGCTTAAAATCAAGTAAAAATCAAAAAGAAAACATAAATTGTGTTACATAAAAAAATCATGTATTGCAAAAACCTAGGAAGGAACACAGCAGTAATAGTAGACACGTAAGTATTAGCTAATCATTTTTAAGTATAGTTAAAAACAAGCAATGAAAACCTCAGGGACAGTTTTTTTGGTTTCATACCCATTTTTTTTTTTTTTTTTTTGGTTTGGCAGGTTTAGCCTGTTACATCCAGACAGAACTGCAAGTGGGAATGGACAATGGCCGCCAAACCCTGAGCCATAAACCCCGCCCCTCCATTGGGCGTGGCTAGTAGGATGGGAGCGTCAGGCAGCGGATGATATCTTTGGACTAAAAGCTTTACATACAGAAAGAGAGAGAAAAAACTAAGGATAAAGCTATTTGACCGATATTTTAGCAGTTTCTCTCAGCGGGTGTAGTGGGTTTTTTTTTTTTGGTTTTGTTTCAGTTATTCTTGTTGTATTTACGGAGCAGCAGCATAGTTCCTCCCCCCCCCAACAGCAAGCAGTACGCATGTTCACTATGTGAGATCCTTCCTCCAGCATGGCCGTGCAGGTAGTAACAAACTGGTGAAACGTGTTGGGCTGTACTTTTTAGATTGTCCCCTGTCCATTCATTCATTTCTCGGTCTGCTACTACACATCCAAATGTGAATACTGGAAATGTGATTCTGCATGCTCTTTGAACAGGTAGCTACGTAAATGAAACCGGTCTCTCTAGATGTGTTCAAGGGTTTGTGGGGGAAAAAGAAAAGGGAAAGGTGTCAGTGTGCCATTGTAAGTACAGCAAAAAATCTTTGGTATGCACTGTACGTTTCACATAGCATTACATTGTCACGCTCTCCACAGTAGGAAGTGTGCCAGACAACAGCCAGGTTAAGATGGAAAAGTGGCGACTTTGAATCCCACGAATCGGTGGAAACAAATGGAAGATGGAAGCATCTGAGTGCCAGTTAATCCTCTCTCTCTCTCTCTCTCGACTCTGCGCCCCCACAGTGGGGATGTGAAGGTGGGGCTGTTGTCTGGCAGCTTTTGTTACTACTTGGAGATTGTTGGAGGTAGACTTTGTCCTGTGGAACATGAAAGAACGTAACACGGGGACTGAAAACCCCCGGCGGAAAGAGCAAACAGAAACGCCTTCTTCAGGATGAGTATCAGAATTTTTTTTATGTTCATGGAGGTTCGACTACCTCCAATGAGGTCTGCGTGTGTCAACGCCATGCTGGAGGAATTACCGACATCGAAATGCTAGATGTAAGCATTTCATATTTGAAATATATTGTACTTGTCTGCTGTGGGGAAATTAGAGATCACTTTTCTAGTTTATAGGTAGAATACTAGTTGACCTGAAAGAAATGACGAACTCTGTAGAGTTGATAATGGTAGTCAGAGGCAAGAAACGCTGCCAGCGTGAAAGTTTAAGGACAAGGAAGATAGATTAGCCTACATGGTAATCCAGGATAGATCAGAATTTGTTGAAAAGATTTACACGCAAAAACCCCATAGTGTTCCTTTTCTAGCATAAATGCGTTTTATGCTAGATTTGTACATGCTAGCTGGCAAAAAGGGGTTTCCTTTTAGGGGGGGGAGAAGAACTGCTACTGTAGTCAACGGAGAATCTTTGGTTTGTTAGCTGATGAGGTTTCTGTTGTTCTTTTAACCATTTTTTTACTTTGAAAAACTGCATAGGCACACGTTAAAGACACTCTTCAACCGTGAGAGACACATTAATGTTCTGCCTTTTTCTTTAGGTCAGAGGGATCAACGGTATCCTCCGTTGGCTTCCGTCCCTCTTTCCCGTGTGTTTTTTTTTACTCTTTTCAGTCCCCGACTTGCTTTCCTTTAAAGATGGCCTGACTCAACATCAGGCAGAACAAAGCTACTTCTCCAATCCAAGTGGTGTCATCCTTCCTTCTATCCTCCCTCCTCCTCCTGGCCGTTGCCATCCTCCATCCTCGACATCGTCGCCACTTTTTTTTTTTTTTTTTTTTTTTTTTTTTTTTTTTGGTAATAATTCTCTTCCATCTTCAGTTAGTTTTTTTTTTTTTTGTTGGAACAGTTAGGTGCAGAAAAAGGTTTTCTTTGGTTTCGATTTGTCAATAAATAGAAAAAGTCTCAAGTGTCCATTTTTTGTATTTTAAATCGTTCTTAAAGCCTTTGGCTTGCCTCTAACCAGGCTGGTCCTCAGCCTGGGTTTTCTAAGGAGCAGGGGCTGCTAACTGACGCTTTTCCTTTGGTTTTGTTTCTTTTTTGGTTCAATAGCTTGACTTAGAGATGATTGATGAGGTGATTATAGATGATGAAGGCTGACACAAAGCAGGAGGTGGTGGCGGTTGAGGTTTTTTGGGCATGTTCGTATTTATACATATAAAGTTTATACGTTGTGATGATATCGAGCTAAAATCAGTGGTTATAGTGGGATGTGGTAGCCACCGATGCAAAGACAGAGAGACCGGCAGTGGGCCAGTTCGTCTGTCTTTTCAGGAAGCGTCCATCGACCCTAAACGCTGCAAGCAAATTATTTTTTTTATCGTCTGGGTTTGGTCTTCAAAACTAGACTTTTTCCTCAAAAATAACTTTTGATAGCAACATTTCTCAACTATCAACAAGGATACAAGTCAGATTATGCAATTTCACTAAAACAATCTGTTTGCAGCGTGATCTGTTGGAGAAGACGAACTTGCCAGGCATCGTCTTTAGATTGTCCTCTTTGACTATAACAAAGGCCCTGATCTGCCTGGACAGTTCATCCTCCACGGGTCAGACGGGTTACTTGTGTGTTACTACATCTGGTGAGAGATGTGGTCACACTCACTTATGGTAGCTTTAGATTTGCAAAAAAAGCACCTTAGCACTACAGCTGAATTTGCACCAAAAGGGACCATAAACCAAGAATGAATATCTGTGAAATATGGACAAACTCTCGACATGGACAGCAGCGGGATTTCTACTGATCTTCTACAGAAAATTAAGATTAAGATCTAAGAGTGAGATTTGCGGCATGGTAAGGTTACGTAGGATTTAAATTTCAATCTTATTATCTCAAAACTGGATAGCCCTGTAGATGTAAATATAGTCCTAGACGTCGTGCTCATGTTATGGAGCTTTTTTGCAGCTACCGATGTATTAAAAGCCCTCGAGCTCTTGCTTTAAGTTTGAGTAAATCAAGGGGTCCCTGAAGAATTGCCGTAGCTGTAGAGAAGATGCATGCCGGAGACCTTAGCCCTGGTGGATGAGTTACCATAATAACAAATGATGGCTGGGTTTAGCCTGGGAAAATTGAGCTCAGCTTTGGTTTAGTTCTTTTGGTCAAAGGTGTGAACTCTGAGGAACCACTGAGAAATGACTCATTAAATCTGTATATGTGTGTTTCTGTAAAGCAGGCGTTGTTGCTTGTCGCAGTGTCACCTTGAGCGTTTGTACGTTTGGCCGCTACAGCATATAAAGATGGACACCGAATGGATTTAAGCAACTGTTTTAGAAAAAAGGGTATCCTGAGTTTTCTAAGATGTGAAGACCACTCGGCTTGGCGAAGAGCCCCCGGTTCTATTGCAAAGAAAATGTGCTTCAAGATTGTGCTCACACATTGTATATATTCGTATATAATAAAACTAATACTCCAGAATGCTGAGAAAAGGCTTGTAATTTTATATGTTGGCTCAAACTATGAAGGATGTGCCTTGAATGTTTGTGTTTGTGCTTGCATATTAAGCCATGACCTAGCTTTTGGGAATATTCTCTGCTCCCTTTAGAGAGTCAAATCATTACATGTTGCCCCTCTGTCAGAAAAAAGGAAATGTTTTGTCCAAGAAATTAAATAAATGTCATCTCACTGAGAGACATCATTAAGTTTCGGCATTATTTAAAATATATAAATACCAGAGATCAACTGTAGAGACACATTCCTGTTAAATGGATACACAGTAGAATACTTTAGAAGCCAGCTAGTTACTGTAAATTATCTACAGCGAAAACAGACTGGTTTTCCATCATTGTTTGTGAAAGTAACAAAATCAGAGACTGCACGGACTCATTACCTAACATGAACCGTTAACTCTCAACCTACCGATTTAGATAAATATATAATTATAAGTTTGATGAAATAATCTCAGGAAGACCCACTGGATTCTCTGAGCACACTATCAGTCCCAGGATGTGGGCTTCATGCTTACGAGAATTATCTGGTCAAACTATATTCATGGTCAGGAATGATAGAAATGCCTCCCCACATGTCTTTGGTTAAGAAAAATGTACTTAATATAGGTTTACAGTCCAGCTTCACCTTCATCCTTTGATTTTAATTGTCAATTTGGCCATGAAGGCTTCCTTAATTTTACCATGCAAGCTCCGAAATCTTGACATCAAGACGCCTTGCTGCCATTTTTGGACATCTGCGTGTTTGTGGTCATAAAGCTTTCAGTGGTTAGTTGTTTGTGTAGTTGGTTCCTAGCTTATATTGCATAATAGAAAACACACATTGTCTTCTAGTCTTTGGTATTTGGGCTAGTGTGTCAGCCTAGTCTCCTAAAGGAGACATTGATGGTGGAAATCTATGATTTGAGCGACTATTTCCCCAGCGAGGTGTTTGACTGGTGAGTTTAGCCTTCAGCTACTTTATGGATCCATGAAGAAGAAGTTGCAAAAGGTATTTTAGGCTACAAACAAGTCGTCACAGTCAGCAGCCCCTCTCTCAGTTTGACAAAACAGACAAACAAAATAAAATGTAAAAAGTTTGGTTTTCCTCCTCGCTTCATTCGGACAAAACCGTGACTCCGTTCTCAACCTCTCCACACCTCCCCCTACATCACCCGCCCCACCCAAGACCCCTCCCTGTTCCTTATCCCGTTTCCCCCCTCCTCACTATCTATCATCACGCTTTGGTACAAGTGCTGGACGCTGACGATTGGCCGCCAGGGCTGCCTCCGTCATCTGTCCATTTGTCCAGGCTCCGGCGGCGGGCGTTCATGAAGAAGTTGCTGACGGTGGTGAGTTCAAGGCCCAGCTGCTGCGAGATGGTGAGCTGCATCTCCTTGGATGGTCGCTTGTTCTCCTTGAAGATAGCCAACAGGGTGCGGCGCTGCAGGTCAGTGAAGACCAGTCGGGACTTCTTTGGCGTGCTGTTGCGCTCCTTCGCCGTGTCCTGCTCCTTCCGCTTGCAGGCTGCAACGAGCAAATGGGAGACAAAAACACGACAGGAGAGGAGGTGGGGTGATGTGAGGAAGAGACAGAATGAAAGTGTTAGTGTTGTTTGCACTATTTGAGCAAAGGTTCAATATTAGAGAAGGCTTTGGCAGTGTGCCTCAAATTAAACACAAACAGAAGATCATGTTGACAGACGCTCATGTTCCCGTGGACCTGTTTACTTGACCTGCTGTCTGTCTGTCTGTCTGTTTGTCCCACTCAAAATTTAGGACACAGCATGAGAAGCGGTTTCCTTATCTCTGCTGCTTTCTCCATCAGAGCTGTCAGCCGAACGAGACAAGCAGACTGAGGTGGGATCATCTCCACATCCATCTGTCCGTCCATCCGTCCGTCCGCTTAAACTAATAAAACATCATTTAAACTATCTAAACTATCTAGGCATTTAAGTATGTGTCATCTTTCTGCATCTGTGTCCTCAGAGTTTAGAAATTCCGCTGCCAAGATTTCTGAGTTGGGAACTCGTTTTTTATTCCAACAGCACATGATTAAACTATCCACTACCTGCAACTCTGTAGACTTCTCCATATTGTAGGAAGGTTGGGTTGTGTTTAAATTGCTGACAGCTTGTTAGCATCAATATGTTATCAATATGTTAGCATCATTTGAAGACACATACAGCACCGTCCGCACTATAAGGTGCACTGGATTATAAGGCGCACCTCTAATGAATGGCCTGTTTCTGAAAAAAAAAAAAAAAAATTCATAAGGCGCACTGGATTATAAAGCGCATTGAATTATAAAACGCATCTGAGAACTCATCATCAATGAATGTTATATTTTAAAACTTCTTTCATATATAAGGCACGTTGGATTATTAAAAATTGAGAAAATTAAAGGCTTTTAGGTGCGCCTTATAGGGCGGAAAATACTGTACTCTTGCTAATATTCATCCACATGAGGTAAAACAAATGCGTTGCTCACGCTTTGTCTATTCTGAAATCATGTTTTGCATCTGGTTTCTACCAGTTTGCCATTGTGTGTGGTAATCTGTTCCTGCTGTTTTTTCTCTAAACTTTAAACTACACGGTTCAGCACATGGTCTCGCATCAGTCGATAGAATTAGATTTTCCTCCTGGAGTCTGTGCAGCTCTGATGATTTCTATCTACAAGCAATAACACCTGAATCCACCCTCTAATCACAGAGAATCCCTTGGAGTGTAATAATGTCTAAAACATGTGTTTGGCAGCTTATCTGTTGACATACCCGCATGTCAGTGTTTGATACAGTACACTTTATTTATTGTGTTTCTGTCTTTGCTGAAGGGAAAAGTTCACCCTGATCCTTCAAGCTGGTGAGTTTTCTTTCACTCTAAATGTTACTGCAATATTGAGACACATTCTAGAGATTAATATTTCATGATCAAATATTTTATTGTGTTTTCTAACTGTTTGCAATCAGCAAATATCAGGATATCACTTTTAATTCCAGTATTTGAACATATATAAGTTGACTCGCCATGGATCTGCCAAAACTTTAAAAGTCAGTGCAATTTTTTTTAGAAATATGAATTCAGAGAAAAATAGCGACACTAACAATAATATCATATCCTGTAATGTGTGTATTCTGTCACTGAAAAGGATGAAGAGAAGGAGGAGGAGAGTTGGGTGCGTTTGATTTGATTATCTTTCTGAATTGAGTATGCATGTGTCAGAGCCAGCTGATCAGTACGAATCAGATTAAAGACTCAATTCAGGCACAACGCTATTATGTAAGGTGAAAGTCTCCACACACACACACACACACACACACACACACACACACACACACACACACACACACACACTGACCTCACATCACTCCTCTGACTGCTGCTTTCACCTCCTGATGGCTGAGTTAGCTGGTTAGACGCTACGTGTTAGAAACACCTTAGTGATGCTGACACTGACTGAAACCTGAAATCTGCATCACCTGAGACACAATTACCCGTCAAATGTTTGGCACTCGTGAACAGTCTAGTATCTGTACTGGAATTTAGTGAAAGTGAACTGAATCAAATATAAAACTATCTGCTGTGACTTCCAGGTGGCGCTCCTGACCTATGATGGACGAGTGACACATTGAGCGCAAAGAGACTGATGGTTTTTTCTTATTTGTACTTTTGTACGTATCTTTTCTCCTAATGTGTTTAATAACTATCGATGGACTATAGGTGGAACATGCTATGTAGTGTAGAAGGAATTGAGTCACAGGATCTGTTTGCTCAACCAACACCGGAACAATCTGGGACATCTGCCCAGACTATTTACTGGATCATTGTGATGAAACATCTTTACACATTTACACATGAATATTGTCTTTAAAAACTGTTTAATGTGTATTCAGGACTTGCATCACTCTGGTAGGAAACTTGTAAAGCTGCTTAAACAACACACGACAGGAATCTGATTACTGGACCTCAACACTTGATTGGTGCTCGTAGCGCTGAGCAGAGCCAGACAGGGATAATATTTCAGGTGGGTAATGTGATGTCAACCCAGTCCGAACTCTCATTTTTCTGCTGAAGCTGCTTGGCTGATGTTCTGCCTGTTTACGGCAGACCATCTTTTAGGACTCCTGCACACAAACACTAGTCCAAAATCAGCCACAACTGAGAAATAGCACCATCTTCATTACATTCATCATCTTTGTATATGCGCACTTCTTACATCCCGCTTCAAAGAGGTGATGTATTGTCATCGTCAGTGTTCGTGTATTCATCCGTTAGTCCCTTAGTCCACTAAATATCTTCACAACCATTGCAGATAGAAAGATGAAACAAAAAGCACATTACTCGGGCAGCAAAGGGGATGAAAATGAGATGACCGTGACCTTGAGAAAACTAGGTCAGGGTCAAATTTAAACTTTTGTACACTCAGGAACCAGACAACATAGAAAGATGAGGAAGAAGGCCAGTGTGAGTAAGACCATAGATCGAAGCTAGTGCTTTGATCTACCTTTGCACTAGCTTTAAACTATGGTCTAACATTGGCCCTCTCCATATGCACTAGTCTATGCACTACTCAGGTACTACTTTCAGGGTACCCTGACCTACCCTGAAAGTAGGGTAAGGGTAAGTCGAGAGATGTTGCAGTCTCTGACTGCCTTTTATTATTATTATTATTATTATTATTATTATTATTATTATTATTATTATTACATTCATGATCATTTTCCTTCAAGAGTATTCTAATTTTACTTTTATTTTTTTTACATTTTTTGAAAGGTTTCCCGTCTCAGAGCTACACTTGAAACAAAAAAAAATCCTCTTATCTCACAGATGATCAATGAGCCAGTTAGAATTAATAAATAATTCACATAAAATTTCACACATTTTTGTCCATTATGATTCTTTATGTTTGGTTATAAAATGCTGTTTTAACTTATGTTTCCTTAATTGAAAAGTTTATATTCTATATACAGTATAAAATATATAAAGACAATTATATGACATTATATCAATCTATTTTTATACAGATGTAATGTAATACCGATCTGATTTTTAAACTCTGGCTGACCTGTGGTTGTTTTAGACAAACAACCACATTTTATGCAAATGTTCCAAATCAGTCTGCTGATAAATGCTGATAAAATTCTATATGAAAAACTGCTTTCCATTTATGTCTTCTGGCTGCCGGCAGCTCAGCATCAGTTCAGTACAGACCTGAAAACTGCAAACATTTAAGTGTAAAAAAACAGAGCAATCATAATCAGCCGCCCACGAGCAGCGGCCGCCACCAGAGAACCAACATCAGAGATCCAGTCCAGGTCACAATGATGGTGAATACACACATTATTCAAAAGGGGTTTACCAGTTTGAGAGGAAAGAGGGGGAGGGCTGGCTTTTCTTTGAAGGAGAGGGTCCAATCAATCTGATCGATAACGCAGGGTTCCTCTGCCTTTCATCAGCTCTCTCTCTCTCGCCCTCTCTCTCTCTCTCTCTCAGGCATCAGGTGTTACTAAAACTGTCTCTAACAGGGAACAAACTCAAGGCAGAGAATTGCTCGCCTTCTATATCCCGTCTCTTCATGCGAGTCAGCTGTCAGGTGAGGATCATCACTCAACGTAAAACCTCAGTCATCGTCAGCTTCCCTCTCACAGCGCAGCCACTGTTACACTATCATCCATAGTCCCACAAAGTATCTCCACCATCTCTACGGTTTAGCCTAGCTAGCAGAGCTCAGGCCAAACTCCAATGCTAGGTCAACATGTCCAAAGCTCTCTGATGAAGATGTTCTGTCTGACTGGTCAGAACAGAAATCTATATGGTGGTCAAAAATGTTGAGCAAACACAGCTTTAATGAGCTCATGACAGAAAACATGAGGCAAACCAGTGCACGCACACACACACACACACACACACACACACACACACACACACACACACACACACACACACACACACACACACACACACACACACACACACACACACACACACAGTAAATAACTAATAGTAACCATCTAATCAATTTTTTTCTACCACCTATCCACCATTATCATTTCATTCATTTTCTTGAAGATAAGACTATCAGTAGCCGTCTCATCTTCAGTCACTTATCTGAATCTGGGAAACGAGTTTAGACTGGAGTCTAACTCAGCTCATATTGAGTGGAACACAGGGTATATCCCGGGCAAGTCGCCAGTTTACTGCAGGGCAATATAGAAAGACAGTCTTACATTCATACAAAGCCGGAGAAGCCAGACAGAACTCACTCAGAAACGGGGAGAACATGGGAAGCAAAGAAAGGAATCAAACCTGGATCCTTCTTCTAGTGCTACCCATTGCACCACTGTGGTGCCCTCCACCGATATCATCTTTATCAATAACACTCACGGCACAGTCATATAGACATTACCATTGTACAAGTGATCACAGTCATCCATTTGTGATTGTGTTCACCAACATCACCTCGTGGTTACCCACGATCACTTTCATCATCCCATTGATGACATGATCAGACCACGGCTGGAAGAATATTTTCGCCATCATTTGCAAGTAACATCAACACGTCTTGTGATCAATCAATCAGCTTTTATTTATAAAGTGCTTAATCACATCAACAGACATTTCAAAGCATAAGTGAAAACTCCTTCACTGAGGAAGAAACTCCAGGCAGGACCCAGACTCTGGAGCGCGGTCATCCGCCTTGATCGGTGGGTAGAAAAGAAATACAAATGATTAAGTACATATTTTCCCAGCAAAGCGAGCTTCGCCAACGGTGGAACAGCCAATACAGTCTACAGTGAATCGAATACTACAAATGAAATATGATTAAACTCTGTGTGTTCCCACGGTTCCACATAAAGTTAGACATTGTTACGATAATCTCTATTGACCTCATGAAGACAGGAGAACATTGACAGCTCTGAGTTCGACAGCTCGGAGTGGACCTGCTCCTCTAATCCCACCAGTATCACCCCTCATCTATCCATCGGCTGGGGTCCCGCTCCCTTTCTTCCTCCGTGTCATCATACAGTCATCCAAACAGCTGTAACTGTGCTTTGAATTAACCAACTACATGATGGGGAAACATGTATTGAAGACAACAACCCAGGAGTTTTTGAACGCAGCCTGACTTTCCCATCCCCACATCAGCGCCTGCATCAAATCGCCTAACTATGACTATAGACATTGACTCTATCTGGCCTACTTGCCACTCTCTCTCTCTGTCTGTCTCTTACCCTGTCCTTCATTGTATTTCTTTTCCACCCAACCAGTCAAGGTGGATGGCCGCCCTCCAGAGTCTGGGTCCTGCCCGGAGTTTTCCTCAATGATGGAGTTTTTCCCCCGTCACTGTCGCCTATGCTTGCTCTGGAGGGTTCTGTTAGGTTTCTCTGTCTGTTAAAGCACTTTGAAATGTCTTTTGCCATGATTAAGCGCTTCAGAGATGAAACTTGATTGATTGATTGGATCAGTTCATGTGGAACCACCAGGGTCACTTTGTAGTAGAATCGTTTGTTTAAAGCCACATGAAAATATGAAACACACTTGTTCACATTGAACACCAGACTAAACTGAATAAAAGGAAATATTCTGATAACACACGCTGTACTGCTGAACAAGAGGTCGAGTCATCCACTGTGGGAGCTGAGAGGCTTTATTTCACCTTAAAGCCTCTTCTCTGCTCACTTGAATGGGGCTCAAGAGCAGGTACCACTCACGGCCAACACAACACTATATTATACAGAGGGTTTAAAAGCTGCTGCTGAATGTCAATAGAAACATCAAGGTGATGTTTTAATGGAGCATCCATCTCAGGTGAATAAATAGAAACAGAGTAGAGAGGTTAAGTAAGAGGAGAAGGCATGAGAGTAAGAGATGGATGACACGGGAGGCAAGGAAGGAGAAAAGTGAGAATGAGGAGATCAGGTTAGGAGTGACGATGATAGCAGAACTTTACCTTCAGATGTATTTTTTAAAAATGGTTGGACTTTGCCTGAGTCAGTTTTTGAATTTTCCCCTTTTATTATTAGTGTTGTGTCTACGGTTGTGTTGTGCTGCTGGAACAAAGGGAATTTATCCTTTGGGAGAAGAAAAAAATCTTCTCTTCTATTCTATTCTATTCTATTCTATTCTATTCTATTCTATTCTATTCTATTCTATTCTATTCTATTCCACCACTCCGTAAGGTGACCAGATCATCATGTACTAACAGCGACTGGTATTGTACCCTAAGGGGGAGGTATGGTATGTACTGGTTTCCACATGATGTGTCTGTTCCACCCAGAGGGATGGAGAAGAGTTAAAGACTGTGGAGTAATGAATACAGAGAGACATTACAGACACACGGAGTTTGATGGTCGATGGACCTGAATATAAGGACTCCAAGAAAAAAAATTAACACAAACAGCTTCCACCGCCTCTCTTTATGCGCAGTCTCTTTTGTCTCTTAGACTTTCTTTGTTCATAATTTAATCTTCTATTGCTGTCTTGCGTTTCCTTTTGTCTCCACCACTATTTCCTCATCACTTTCTCTCTCTCTCCTTTTCAGACCTGCCTTTTGTTCCTCTTGTTCTCACCTATCATCTATCTTTTTCATTGTGCTCATTTTCTCTCGTCCTCTGTCTTTTGTCTCCATTATCTCTCCTCTATTGTCTCTCCTCCTCTCTCTTCCTCCCAAACTCTCTCCTCTCCCTCTTCGCTTTTCCTCTTTCCTGTCTCCTTGCCTGGGTGTCTCCTTCCCCTCCTTCATCTTCCTGCCCCTCCTACATTTCTGTCTCTCTCTTCCCTCCGTCTTTCTACTTTCTCCACGTCCATCCTCGTCTTCTCTCTGTATCTTTTTTTATTGCACCATTACCACTTAAGCCTTGGTATCCATTACACAGAGGGCATGTAAGTGCAGGGTAAGTACTAAAGTCGCCCTTCAACATACACTTCACTGTGTGTGGCGCCACGTTTGGATGCTTCGACACTCTGTCATGAGCCAGCAGCGCTGAGCAATGTTTGGATGGAATCATTAATTAGCTGCGCAACGTTCCATTTTTAACATGTTTGATGCCTTTGCAAGGTCATAGGTCACAACCCTCCTAAATAATGAGTGCTAACTGTCATTTGATTTTGTCACCTGATTTAATGACAGTGTTGACGGTCACATGGGTTCCACCGGCGACGATGATAATACAATGTTCGTGCATTTTTTGAAAACCTCACTTAGATAGATTTGAATATTTATGACATCAAGTTGTCTCATTTATGCTATGCTTAAAAATCCTGGAGGTTTTCATTCGATTGGATTCTTCCCAGTTCGTTGCCTGATCGTTCCACCAGGTCTGGTGGAGAATCTTTCAGCAGTCTTGGTGAAATCCAAGCCAACAAACAAAACACACTTGGGTGAAACACTCAGTACTAAAACTAAGAGAGTGAGCAGATGGATGACAATCTGGACAGGGAGGACAGGAGCCGTGAAGACAACAACCCATCCCATAGCCCATTAATTTATTTTGGAGAACTCTTACATTAGCACAACTGTCCCAATGTTCACAAAATAAATAAGACAACACAAAAAAAAAACAGAATAGAATTTTTAAAGTTTACTTTTCAAAATGTGTTGTTATATGACTTACAAAATCACAAGTTTTAATTAAAGCCTTGTCTGATGATGTTGTATTTTATGACCATGTTTAACTTGATTCAACAATTACCTGTCCAAAAAATGGTCATAGGGCAAAAACTTTTTTTTTTCCCCATGAGAATATGTGACATGAAAACAAGAAGGGGATGCTATATGAATTAAAAAAATATATATATTATGCCATTTAATTTACTTGTTGTTTACAACCATTGTTGTTATTTTTTAAGACAACAAATCATTTTAATTAAGAGTGCACGTCGATTGTATATTACATGGTATTCAAGGCAAAAATTTTGATGGGTGTACAACAAAATTTTGAGAGCATTGACCAGATGAACTGGTTGAACACCTGAATGCTGCACCTTCTTCCTCTGTGCTTTTTGTGTTGCGTTGCCCTAACGGACCCTGGGAGCCTCTGGTTGGTCTTTCAAGTGTTGTGTTACGGTTTCCTTCACAGCAGCCTTGGTTTGGAGGTTTAATTTAACATGTGCTCTCTAGAGCCCAACAGGAGAAAAAAAATGAAGTATATGTTAAAAGCGCTTCAGGCTTCCTCCTGTTAGAGCAACACAAATGTTCACATGGAGGCTGGAGTTGTTGTTCATCTAGTTGGAATATTGCTGTATAACACAGTCTGCAGGCGTCATGAGATGCTGAGGAAAAGCCTGACACACACAGACACACTTGATGCATCGCATCTTAGCACTTAAAGCTCACACACACTGATGCATACAGAGACATGCAGCGTGGTAGCAATCAGCAGTCCACTAGAAGCTTGTGTGTGTGGTTGTGCTTAATGCACCATGATGCTTTCCTGCTTCCGTTTTCAGAGAACCGGAAATGGAGCGACAGACTGAAGACTCTCTAACTCCGTTTCTCTCTTTCATCCGAAGGAAACACATTCATCTGTGAGAATATTCCTCCTTTCACATGCAGTGTTACACACTATGTCTGTAAGAAATAACACAACTAGTTAGTCCATCTCCACCCACACGTCACCCACTCTCAGCCACCTATAACCAAACTTCATGTGTTTCTACCTTAATCTGAGCTAGACTAAAACTCTGACTCCCTTAACTTCAACTCGGTCCTGTTCCACTGTCAAAGCGTCAAGAAGACGTCACAGGTTTTATTTATTTCTCTTCCCTTTTTAAATCTGTAGTGTTTCTGACCAAACGCCTTCTAAACCAAATACGTAGGTTTCATCAATCTTTAGCACATTTTACCACGCTAAAACAAAATGATGGAAATTGCACTAGCATCAGCATTTGTAGTATTACTGCTGTGATTATGTCAGCATATTTAGCAGCCAGTATTTAGCTCAGAGGTTTAGGACAGCCTCAACCAGCTGCTATGGATGTTCAAGTCTTCTTTTACTGAAGCCACTCAGACGAGTCACTCAGACGAGTAACTAATCTATCACTGTTTCTGTTCTAATGAGAGGTCAGTCATCTTTAAGATATTAAATATCTCCATTAAGATATGCTTGGAACTGTAGTCTGCTAAATATTTAATTTTCTTTAGACATGATTTAATGATAAATATTAATGGTGATATTCTTCTTGGCCTCAAATCTAAAACCTGCAGTAAATTCCTCTTTCTGACAAATGTTATCCAAACCTGATGGATCTCCTCTGTGCTAGAGAGCTCAAAGGTTAAAAAGTAATGCTTTAGGACCATGAACACACACTGGAGTTTACTTTGGCTCAGACCCACACACACACCATCCTGCTGCCCCAAATACTCTCAAGTAATAAGTAATAACGAGTATTAATAAATTCAACATGAGCTGTAAGGACATGCTGCATCAGGAGTGAACACAGTGGGGCTCTGTTTGAACTGTGTTTTTTGTTCCATAAGATAATTGTGTGCATCCTGTACAATAAATGCTGACAAATCTGATTGTATGATGAGAAACAAAGAGGAGAGAAAGTGTGTGTGCAGAGAGACGCGTTATCAGTGTCTGATCTGTATGTCCACACAGTTTGTGATGACATCACCGGACAAAGGTCTCACTCCCCTCTTTCACACATACACACACACTCATGCACGCAAGCACAAACACACACACACACACACACACACACACACACACACACACACACACACACACACACACACACACACACACACACACAAACTGTAATGTATCTCCAGTTGTTTACCAGGAGGATAGCGGTGACCAATCACAGCCTCAGGTTGTCCAGTGATGTCATTTAGCTGATGAGGAAATGTCCTCAGAGGAATTTGAAGTCATGCTTCTCTTCCTCTCTTCTCTCTTTCTCCTTCTACGCTTTCTCCTTCCTTCATCTGATGCAGGTCTTTAGTTTGACACTGTGCACCACACAACATGACGTAACTTATACTAAAATCAAAAACACTGACATCAGTTGTTTCTATAAACCAGAGTAAAGGATTCATGTGTTGAAATTGTATCGGAACTGGATGCAGGGGACGCTTTGTAGCTGTGATGTTTGAAATTCAAATTAATGTGAACACAAGCCAAACCAAAAACAATGTGTTTTAATGGTTTTATGTTTTAATCATAATGGGGAGTGTTGCATATTTGCAATACTTTGTATTACAGGTAAGTGGTGGTATTTCTGCTAAATGAACTTCCACAGCTTGTTGATGTACATTCATCAAAGATATTAGAAATACAACCACACACAAAAAACTCTTTAAAAAAAATCATAAAGGTAGAGATTGATTTTTAAAAAAAAATTTTGTTATGAGTCCTTTATGAAAAACATGTGAAAATTACTTTTTTGCAGAACAACATTGTGAGATTTTTAGAAAATGATCATAATTAACAAATGGAGCAGCAGCAGACACAGTTAGCAAAAGCAAACTGGGCCAGATACAAACCTAACAAGAAGAGAATTGTCCAACGTTTTATGTTTGACTTTAGCCAACGTGGATGTCCTGTGGTGAAACTGAATAATTCTTGCTGTTGTTGTTTTTTTTTGAAGACTAAATATATAAATCTTTCCCTATAACTCTTTTTTAAAAAAAATCCCTAAAACAGGTAACCAGGCAACACACCATCCATTCATCCATCCATCCATCCATCCATCCATCTTCATGACCCGCTTGTTCTGCTGTTGTGAGTCGCGGGGTGCAGGAACCTATCCCAGCTGGCTGGGGGCGTGAGGCAGGGGACACTCCGGGTGGAACACCAGTGCACCATGGACGCACCATCCACCGGGAGCACATGAGGTTACAACAGAACAGAAAAACATGTGAAAATATTTCACAGAAATCATGTTGTTAACCTAAACGTGACGACACCGGTATCGACTGATTTATTCTCTCATATTATGTTAAATCAGATTATCAAACATTTGATAATCTGATTTAACAGCTTTTTGAGAATAATAAATAGTTGAAGATAACAAATGGTAATTTTTTTCATTTTAATAATATGCATAATTAGAAATGGCATCGTTTCCAGGAGACGCAGTTGTAAATACAGTTAAACTGAACAACTAACCTGAGATGAGATGAAGCAGACTTCATTTCTTTCTTTAATGACAGTCCTAAAATTACGCTAAAATAGTCATTAAGACAAGTGACGGCACTACAAACCTGCCAGGAGGGAGAGAAAAGCATAAAGGTGTAAAAGAATTAAAGAGAAATAAAAGTCTTGTGTCGGACGTGAAACATCTTTGCACAGAAATCTAAAAAACATCAGGAGAAAAAATTCACAGACCTTTAACTTGTTAAATGTTGACATGAAGATAAGTCTATGGACACACACACACACACACACACGCACACAGTAAAGACAAACTAATGGATGATGAGTTAACCAGCCTCTCACTACCTTTTTTTATCAGTGCAGTTTTTCGGCCTCCTCCAGTCATCGCCTCCTGTCTTAGAGCACAGCGCTATGACGGAGAGCAAACACGGACGCAAAGATAATCTTTCCTGATCAATAGCTTGTATTGTAATCGTTGATTGATCAAAAGGTGGTTGGGTAGCTATAAACAGACATCCTGGCAAACCGCTCACCACTGAGTTTGTCTCTCAACGATCGGTTGCATGTTAAACAAGTTGATCGTGTTTCCTGCTCAGACAGATGGAATATGATGAAACACTGAGGAGTGGCCACATACTTTTGGCCAAATAATATATTTTTTTTTATATTGTACAGCCGTTTTCTTCACTAATTCAACATTGTTGCTCTTTTAAAATATATTTGTTTTATTCTTTGTTGGTTCATTTTGTGTTATTTTACCTCAATTATTCATTTCTACGGTAATTTTCTGTCTTCATTTTGATTTTTTCTGTCTTGTGAAACCTGTCTACATTAAAGGCTGTAATATCTACAATCAGCTCCCATTCATCCAATATGAAAGGTAATCCAATAAGAGACAGATCCAGCTAAATGAATCCATTTATGTGGCACAATCAAATAGAGGATTCCCCTTCAAACCTATCTGTCTGATCCGCATCAAACTGGATGCTTTTAATGCTTTTACCACTAAATCTGCAGGAGGTGAGCCGGAGGCAGAAATGAGAACGAGCTGACCCATCTGGATTTCTTGATCTGAACTACCAGCAGAAACAGAACAAATGAGAAGACGAGAGGTGTGTGTGGTGTTTGAGTCACATAACGTCCACAGGTCACACTTTTAAAGTGTTCACATACGTTGAGGAGGGTTGGGGACTGAACTTCCTACTTTTTGAATTTGTGCAAAATCTTTGGTCCTGAGACTAAATCTGATTAGAGTAATCACACAGAAACACAGCATCAGTAATATTCCGGTGCAGCTGGTAGGTGAGGTGGCCTTTCTGATGCTGCATTTTAGGTATGTCTGTAAGCACAGGGCAGCGCTGGTTTGCTTCTGTCCAGCTTTTCAGAGGGTTTTTGACGGTTCTGGCTCTGAGTGACCTGGACCCTGGCAGCATTATCAAAAGTCAACACTGCTGCAATCTCTGTGATGTGAAATACACTGTAACTCCAGTGTATTCCTTCTTGAATACACTGGAGTTACAGTACCAGTACCACTACCAGCACTTGTATCGACTCAGAAGTGAGTGGGAACCAATCCTAACCTATCCTAGTAGCTCAGTCCACCAGGTCTTGGCTTGGGGACCAGAGGGTTGCCAGTTCAAGACCAGACCAAAGTGATGAGTGTGGAGATGGAGGCGGCAGTTCATCTCCTGAGCACTGCAGAGGTGCCCATGAGCAAGGCACTGTTCCCCACCAGCCTGCCGCTCTAACATCTGTCTCCATTAATTGCATGTTTACAGGCCCTTGGTGTGTGTGTGTGTGTGTGTGTGTGTGTGTACATGTGTAAAAGATATACTGAGTGAAAGAATTTCTCCACGGCGATCAATAAAGTGACTTTCTTCTTCTTCTCTCAACAAAAAACACACATTGAGGCTAATCACAAGCTAAGCTAACACTAATGCGATGACAAAGGTGCAATAAAATAACATAATAACAACAATAACAACAAGAAACAGAAGTAGAACGCCCTCAGAGAGATGTCCCTCCATTATTATCACCTCGATTGTTGTTCATTTGCATTTCTTTCTGCTGACTGAAGGGGCCGGGTTATTTTTAGGATTATCATAAAGCCTTCAGATCCAGGCTCTCTCTGTTGTATACTGTATGTCAGCGCTCCTCTCTGCCCCCCCACCCCACTCTCTCTTCCAGGAACTGGTCTGGATCAGGTTCCTGCAGATCAATGGGGATCTGGGTCCACACCGTTTACGTTATCGTTGCCAGTATTAATGCTCTTTTAATCTGCTCGGGATTACAGCCATTGATCCACATCATCTTTCTGCACGCACAGCCAAGCCCAAAACTGCTGCTTCATACACACACACACACACACACACACACACACACACACACACACACACACACACATACACGCTCACTCACACACAGTCACAGCAAAGCACGCACCAATAACCTGATAGAGACAAAACAACACAACACAGGGAGCAGAAAGATAACAGACACTGTGTGTAAGTGTGTGTGTGTGTGTGTGTGTGTCTGTCTGTGTCGGCTGTGTTGTTTGTATTTGTTTTCACAATCTGACCATCAGAGTATTGATCAGGTAAAGATACACATCAGCTCATTTACATACAGACAACAGTCACACCAATCACAGGCTGGATCCAAGATCTGTTGGGTTTGGGATTGACACGTATAATAATGACAACAACACTAATACTAATACCGATACTAATGCTAAGACTGAAGAATACTAATGCTAATAATACTAATACTAATAATGCTAATACTAATGCTAATACTAATGCTAATATTTAATAATTCTCATAATAATACTGTACTCATATTACTACTACCACTAATAATAAGAAGAAAAAAGATGAAGAAAAAGATCCAGATTCAGGAAATAAGGAACTATATCACATTTTGTGAACTTCTCAGTAAGTCTCTGTGTCAACACTTCAGTATGGATTTAGACGTTGATCCACTGACATTTTCATTAATTTCCCTGCTATCATCTGTTATGGATTATTGTGGACATGTGATAAAGTATTTTGAAAATCATAAATAAACCGTAACCCAAACCCTTTAACATATAAACATGACTCACAGCAAGAATGTTCTGGCTTCAGTTCCTGTGTGTGGAGTTTGTATGTTCTTCCTGTGTCTGTGAGGGTTCTCTCCAGGTTGTCCCACTTCATCACAGCTCCAGAAATATGCAGCTTAGGTGAAAATTGTACGTAGTGTGTGTGTGTGTGTGTTTGTGAGTGGGTTTTTTTGTGTCTATTTTGACGAGTGCAATCGTGTCGTCCTCATGAAAATGAATGAATGGATACAAAATCCTTTTTATATTGAATATAATCTAAATTATTGCTGGAAACAGTCTTTGAATTTTTTAAGGATATAAAAATAGACATTTTACTGATAATGTAATAATGACTGATGCATGAGGTTTACAGAATTTTAATTATTCTATTTATTTTATTTCATTTTATTTTCATTTTTGAGTGGTCTAATTTGTCATTTTTGTAGGGTTTATAGCTTTTGTATATTTTTCCAAGTTACTAGTACAACTTATTTATTTTCTTCTATTTGTGTATATCGCAATTTTTTTACTTTATCTTTTTACATCATTTTAACTTGGTTACAGAACCGACTAAGGGAGAATTGCACAGAAATTCCAAAGTACCTCTACTGTCCTGTATCTGTGATGGCAATAAACTTCTCTTCTCTTCTCTCTCTTCTCTTCTCTTCTCTTCTCTTCTCTTCTCTTCTCTTCTCTTCTCTTCTCTTCTCTTCTCTTCTCTTCTCTTCTCTTCTCTTCTCTTCTCTTCTCTTCTCTTCTCTTCTCTTCTATTTTATTTTATTTTATTCTATTCTATTCTACTCTTTTATAACAGAATTTTAATGCACTGACTTATATATTTCCCATCTCTGCAGGTTTTGTTGGATACAAGGTCAAACCACACCTAGGTTTGAATTTCCTTTGTTTTTTATACGTTTCTCTTCCACCATAAACTCTGGCCGCTGCCTGACAGCTTCGTCTCGCCTGTCGTCGTTCATTACGCCTCCGGACAGACTTATTTCAGCAGCAATGTGACACCAATACTAATGAAGCCCAGGCAGGGATAACGAAAGAGCAAGGACTAAAAAGTGAGAGAAAGAAAATTCAGCAGGAAGAAGACATAAAATGGAGAAAACAAACCAGCAGCGACAGAAAAGAATTAGTGGGATTGGGGGGTGTCAAGTGGCCCGAATCTATTTTAAGGTGCTCCGTTCTCCTCATAGAAACATCAATGGATCAATGCTGCTGTTGTATGAGACGTGTTGTTTACAGGTGATCGCCCTGTGCGCCACCCGTCCCGTCTCCACCCAAACAGGGCCTCAAATCTGGGCCTCTGGCTCTGTTCTGGGTCACGTCTGACCCAAATTGAGTCTCCGCTATTGATCAGACCTGAACGTTTGCCACTGTGAGCAAACACACTGCTGGATCGTTGAACAAGTCTGAACACATTTTAGTGTTTACAGGATCAACCTAGTGATTCAAACCAGTCTTGCAAACCAAAGGTGTAACCATGGAAACAACATTTTGGGGACCAAACACCCCCCAACCCCTTCTAAATGAAAAAAAATAATTTCCTAATGGGTAGAACTTTTTAATTCAAATAAATGCCTAATAGTGTAGTGCTTCATAATTTAACAATTATTTCAGATTACATTTCTGTCTTTTTTTGTAAAGATTACACATTAGAGATTAATGAAGTACAACCATGATCACAATACTCATATAATTATCATTTACGTTCAAACACGTAGATCTGCAGTGTTGTTGTCTACACAGGGATCACAGTGAAGTTTACACATTTTAATTCATTTGAAAGTAATGGAATGGAGAGACAGTGACTGACATTGATTTTATGTACTTCTGCCAAAGTACGACATCACCACTTGGACAAACCATAGACAACACTGCAGTAAAAAAAGAATGGTTGTGAATAAAATAAGGACCTATTATTAACAATCATTACCTAGTCAAACAATTATTTTATAGAATTATACTATATTAAACTATACTATATTAAAGTAAAATTACCATTAGTCTGCTGGGATAGGCTCCAGCAACCCCTGTGACCCGCGAAAGTGGAAGCAGCAGATGCAAAGAAGATATAATCATTATTTATGGGGAATATTTTTTTTAACTTTGATTATGTTTTGAATATAATAGGTTTACGTAATAAATATCAGTTACACATTTCTTAAATTGTCGTTTGCTACGTTTTTACTTAAGTTGTGTCCCAGCTGGTAGGATTCTCTGACAGGACGTGTTCAGCCAGAGCCACAGCTGAACCACGTGACCCAGCATCAACAGCCAGAGGGATATGTCTGCTGGCACATGAGCAGCACCTTCAACCAGGGTCCTCCTGTTCATACCTCAGATGTTCATTCAATTCATTCAAAACCTCTGCAGATCTCTGGAGACACAGAGGAAGGGCGTTGGGTTACAATCAGTTGTATGTTCTTTTCTGACCAATAGGCTGTAACTGGCAGAATGCTAGCAGTTTGGAGGCGGCAGGCCAGGCTTACTGTAGTCACAGAGGCAAAAATGCTGGGAGGAGTTTGGGGAGGCCATGGAGGAGGACTATCGGTCAGTCTTGAAGAAATTCTGGCCTAAGGAGGGGAAAGCGGTGCACAGCCAACCCCGTTTACAGTAGAGGCGGAGAGCTGCTGACCTCGACTGAGGATATTGTCGGGCAGTGGACAGAATACCTCGAGGATCTCCTCAATTCCGCTGCCATGTCTTATACAGAGGAAGCAGAGGCTGGTATTTTCATAATCAATGCTATACTTGCACAATCAAAAACAAAGAAACTTCGGTGAGAACGGCTAATTCAGCACTTTAGCTCCATTCACTCCCAATCACTTGTTAGCGCCCTCTAGCTGTGATGACGTGCTGATCGTGACACAGCAAGGCTGGATGAGTTAAAAAATGTACCACCTACAAAGCTATGAAGACCCCACATGCTACATTACCCATAATGCAACAATCACGTCTATCAACCGCCAGTCTATCAACCTTTCTGTCAAAAAGTGTCCAAGCCCAAAATGAGAAAAATCTAATGCCATCATGACATCATTAGGGTTACCTTTCCCAGAGCATTCACTCGTCTCATGTAGATTGAGGCAACAGACTGATGGAAAAGCCCCGTGTGTCTTCAAGGACACAACACTAGTACTAAATGAGCTTTTAACAATGCTGCTGCAGAGAGATATTACCAACAATGCACTGCTTTCACAATACATTTGGTAAATTATGGAGAAAGTTCTAAGAGTTATGTTTTTTTTAATTCAGAGTTATGTTCCTGTCCACCATACTGCCTCTTATCCGTGCTTGTGTGTGTGTGTGTGTGTGTGTGTGTGTGTGTGTGTGTGTGTGTGTGTGTGTGTGTGTGTGTGCGTGTGCAGCAGCTCTGTCTGTCGGTGCCATGTATTCTCCGAGCGCTCCACCTTGATGAGCTCAGAGGCCCGGTGTCACATTTGATTTGACCACCATAATAAAGTGGCGACAGGACCATTTTCTCTTCTGAACACCAAGCGCTCAGTTTGCCCCAGCAACACCTCCACTGCTCCAACACGGCCGGGCGGCATAATCGTTGTGGACAGTCTTGACAAAAAAATCACTAAGCCATTTCTCTGATTTTCTTATTGGGTGCTACGGTGACGGTGGTGGATTGTGTGATCACACAGGGCTGTTTGGAATTCACCGATTCCATAACAAGCTTGTTGAATTGCTGACCGATGTCCGACACTCAGGACATGTGTGTGCTCTATGTTTCTGAGGTCAAGTCTTCCACGTTATGTTGATCATATCTGCACTGTGATCAACAAATGAGCTGCAGAAACAGTCGTTCAGGTCGGATCCACCAAACCTGACTTCAGCAGCATTTTACACATCAGAGCAGTAGGGTGGCCATTGCTGTTACCGTTGCATCTCTTGCTAACATAAATGCAGGGAAGCTCAACGACTGTCCAAGCAAACATCTGCTTTCTAAAATGATGACATGCATTTCAATTGGTAGTCAAGGATACCAGCTCAGAACTATCAGCTTAAACCGCCACAGGAGGCAAGACGATGGATCCAGAGGTTTCCTCAAGCTGCTTCAGATACCTTTGCTGATTAGACTAACATTACAAACACTGTAACACCGGTACAGTCAGAAAAATGTCATGCATGAGGACAGAAAAGTGCTACATCGGAAGTGAACAGTTTTGCTAATGTCTCTGTGTGGTTTGGCAAGAGGCCGAATCCAATCCCTCAGATCTGGTCCAATCCAGTCCTACTCTGGTTGTTAACACAAATAAATGACAAATATTATTTGTGTTACACCCCAAACCATGCCTTTTCTTTATCTAGACAAGGATCACATACCAATACCTGCTTTTATACTACAGTTCATGGTCTAACAGAGGTGGTTTTCACACCAAACAGAACCAACAGGATGTTATTAACACATTATTTCAGGGATAGACTCAGATGTCTCATGCTAGCATCGGCTAATGTAGCCTGGATCCTCCAGAGATTAGGATCTTCAGTCTGATAGCATCACATCTGTCCGGCTCGGCCCAATCTGACACTGACTTGAATGACATTGCTTGAGTCAAGGTGTGTGACTCACAGTTTCCTCTGGAGACGCAACAGCACCAACACAACTATTCCACAAATGCAGCAGATCCACAACACCTCCAAACACACACGCCATTCCTCTGTTTCAAGCCTCCATCTATTATTACTGATCAATAGCAGACATGAATACAGGAGGTCAGAACAGAAACCTGAAAATAAGAACAAACTGAGCTCCCACCGACTCCCACTGCAAAATCAAACACACACACACACACGCACACACACACATACACAACTGCTGCTGGTAATCTGTGTCATAAAGCAGAGTCCGCCTCATAAATAATGCACGGAGACTGTTAGCAGCAGGATGCATAAAATGGAAAATATTTAGGTTCAGTCATTCATTGTACAAAAACTATTAAAAATACATCAATGAGTCGTGTTCCTGCAGGACTATGAAAAGCTTTCAGCTCGGAGCACACAAAGCCGCTCCGGTAGGCTTTTAACGCCAAGTGTCTAGAGGACGTGTTGGGTTTCAGCGACGGCAGTTTAACGGCAAGTGAGAAAAGTAGAAGTGATTTGAACATGTATGTTAATGAGACGCACTAGAGCAGCGGTTGTGATGACGGCGCCAGTCGCCTGGTGAAATTTGTGCTTTATCCTTCATCATCCATCCCTGCTGCTACAGGGCCATCACTTTAGTCCTTCACTCGCGTCGTTTTCTGACCTCTGTTTGTTTTGTTCACTATTTTAATGAGTCCTGATTTGAACATCATTGTCTTTTCATCCATTATTCACATAGAATCATAGGCAGGCAGTCTCCTCCAACCAAACAATGGACTTTCTCTCTCTCTCTCTCTCTCTCTCTCTCTGTCTCTCTCTCTCTCTCTCCCTCCATTTTGCCTGGTTAACCCGGCTCTGAGGTGAAGAAGAAGTGAAGTGAGCAGACCGAGGCAGGTCACGCCGAGATTCCCATCAATAATTCATCGGGCCGCTGCTGCCTCTGCTCCTGTGTTCAATTCCCCCGACGATCACATAATACCTCCCCCCAAAAGAGACGGGCAGGGCAGTAGGAAGGGAGGGGTGGCCAGAGAAAGAAGATTAAAAATGAGGGAGGAGGAGAGGAGAAGGGAGCATGAGGAAACGCTCCAGAGAGACATTTAGTCTTTAAGTATAATTCGCTGGTTACTAACAAGCATACCGTTAAAAATCAGAATTCCTACATGTGTTCAGTAAAAAGCCCTGACATGACTCCCATCTAACCGTAGTCAGAGGTCAGAAGAGTCAATCAGAGGTACGTGCTATAATTACCACCATTCTAACATAATAAAACATACATTTTGAATGGAGACTAGTTTGTAATCCTTCAATGTTTCTCCCCATGAAAGCTGAACATTGAGTCATCTGCATCCATCTGCTGCATCAATCTCTGGAACTCAGCAGCAGGAAGTCAAAACATGACTAGAAGGACACTGATTGATCAGTTTGTCCAATTAATCAGAAATAAATGTCCTCTGAACCAACATTTTTTTGTTAGTCCCAGCTGGATGCTAAGTGATCAGATGTATGGGCTCATTTATGTGAGAGCAATTCAGTTGAACTGTTTTAAAGTTTTTAATGACATTTTTGTTATGCTCCACACTACTGTCATGTGTACTTTCTTGTGGTATTTAAAAAAAAAAAACGCTGTAGTTTTTGTTGCTGTATTTCACTCCAGGATAATACTTGGACGATGGCATCCATGTTCTTAAACCCTTTTATTCTGTCAGCCTGTCAAGAATTACTGCAATGTTGGATTTGATGGCACCAGTTCTGACACTAACCCTGAGCTGACCACTGAAATATGGCCAGTAGCACATCTCCATAGGTAGCACTATCGACAGCACACAGGCTAAACAGCAGGACAAGTTAATTCATGCTAATGCTCCTGTCAGACAGCATTAGCATGAATCACTGTAAAAAACAAAAGATGCAATTCAGGCCAAAGGGACCTGAGAGCATGATGAGAAGTGTCCACAAATATAGAAGGTGAATCTGAAATATATATTTGGATTTGAAGGAGAATTGAAGGAGAATCATCTCTTTGATTTAAAGAATTTACATCCAGCTAAATGAGAAATGTTTTTCATTTCCAATTGAAAACTCCACTTTTCCGCACACAAGTATTTTTTTTTTCACGGGTATAAAAATTCTCCATTTTGGATGCTTTTGTCTTGTGTACTGTCTGAGTGATCGTATAACGCCAGCAATGATTTGAAAAGAACTAATGAGAAACATTCCCATTCAGCATCTCCATTTAGCACCAGCTTAAAGCTTCTGCATCCTGGGAAATAATCTTGATATTATAGGCAAAATCATCCTGGGATTATTTCTCAAAGAATGCAGCTTTGATGATTTAATTCACCGAGAAATTAATCCATGCATTTAAATCTTCTATAAGTATACATAATTTTTGATTAAACTAAAATATTTAAAAAAAAAACCAAAATGGTCATTTTGCTTAAATATTTGCAGCAACCGCAAAATTTGACATTTAATATAATGCAGAGAACAGAAAAGAGGAGGAATGTGACTTGGGATGTTTTTACATTCACTAATGTTTTATTGTAGACAATGTAAAGGTGGATCATGTCTCCCACCACTGTCATCTATGTCCTCCTCCTACATACGCCCCCCTGCTCCTCTCATGGTCAGGGGAATATTTGCTCCATCTATTGTCTCAGTGTTGCAGTTCTGACCTTTCACCTCTGCTCTATTGGTTGCTCTATTGGTCACAGCAAAGGAGGATGTAGCTGTTAGCGTAGCTCCACCTCTACATGTTTAACATTGGCTGCTTTATGAATGTATTTCTAAAATAGGTATAACTACAGCCTGCAAATGGTTACGCGTGAGCCCTATCAGAATAGCAGTACTCAGTGTTCATTTATTAAATAAAAGTGAGAAATTGAAGATAAACCTCTGGACAAATTCAAAAGATACTAAACAAATACGACCAAACGTTGCGTTATGATTCAGCTGCAAAATATCAGAGACTGCACCAGGATGGAACCAAATCTATCACCATGAAATATTAAACTCACTATTAAATTCCACAAACACAAATAGAGCTAAGAACAGCATAAAATCAGGGATTTATGAAACATATGCTGGTGATCCTGTGGAGATCAAAAGAATAACGTAGGAACATTTCACACACAGAATAGGTGAGACATAGAATCTTACTGTAAGGAAATTATTACAGACACTTACTGTATAATAAAAGAAAATTCTCAGAAGTTTTTGAAGTGGGTCATTTTTAAATGATTAATTCTTCTGAGTGATAATTGTGATGTTCCTGTATAAAATACAGTATTATTCATTATTATATGTACCAGGGATGTATTTTGTGTTTGATTCTTTGTCAAATTTATTCCAAACCACTAAATAAAACTGAAGTAAGTCGTAGAAAATGTTGACTTGTTTATTTTACTCTGTGTTTTTTGTATAGTTGTATTTATTGTTTTTTAATCTTGTCACACAAGCATTTTTCAAAAAGTAGTTACTTTAAATAAGGCATTTTAACACTGTTAAAGAATGTATTAGTGGTACACAGGTTGTGTCTAACAAATTAACATTACATTAATTCATTTTATTTTATATCTTTTTATTTAGAATTTCCTTAGAAAAATAAAGTAGATATGTTTTATCAGACATGTAATTTAGAGTGTTTTAAATTAAATAAATACAAAAATATTCAAAGAACTATAACAGTTGAATGAATTTATATTTCTTTCTATCTTTTATACTGTATAAATACTGTACTATATATATAAAATACAGATTTTTTGGATGCATTATAGAAAATAAAGACACAGAACACTTCAAAAAGTGTGACTGTAGTGGGAATATTTTTATAAATTATTTAAACTGTAAAATGAATTTTAAAACCACTTCATTGCGGAAAGTATTTCACAAAATGAGCTCAAATTCCTGTCATTAAATACAGGTAAACATTTACGGTGGTAAAACCTGCAGCTGCTGATTGTCTTCAGGATGGATTACTGTTAATTCATTTCCTACAAAATGCACATATTTCTAAAATATTTACAGCTTTGTTTTAAGCTACATGAGAATTTATTTAATTAGCAATTCAGTAGATTTTATTATCACGTAAAGGAACGTCTATTCATCAGTTTGATGAAATCCTAATATTGAGAGTCATAGTTATAACTTACTGGACGTTAGAATTTGTTGTTCTGTAAATATTCTTTGATGATGTGAACATATTTATCACATACCTCCTGTCTGACATTGTGTTTAATCAACAAACAATGTCTTTATTTATAACATTAGTTACCAGTTTTTGTCTGCTAAACTCCACACAGTTTAGCTGCATTCAAACCTCCTGTCTGGGCAAACAGCTGTTTCTGTATTCTTGGTTTTAATGTTATATTCTTATATTTCTATGCAGCAGCATGAAAATAAGTAAACACTCACTAAATTTTAGACTGAATATGCAATATTAAGATGTTCCAATAAATGATACAAAGATATTATTTCATTTTATGTTCCATCCGTGATACTGAGTTTAAAGTATACAGAGAACAAGAGTATCTTACAAGTATTGGGCCAAAACTTCACAGCAAAGGGAAATAAGTCTGCCTTCAGACCAGACAGCAATTTATTACCTTTCATGATCAAACTATTTCCAATTATCTTAATGAGCTCAAAATAAACTCAAATATTTGTTACAATTTGTCAGCCAGAATTTGGAATCTGACCCCACAGCAAGGATTGAAAGGTTCAGGAGCTTAAAAAAACTGAAGGATAAACTGAAGCTGTTCTGAACCAACACCAACACGTGTTTTGAAAGCAGCAAAATGTTTTCTTATACCTCTATAAAGGTATTTAAGATGAACTCTGCATCCACCTGAACATCCAATCATTTCATTTTCCCATATCTATTAGTCACATACATGAAACTATGCTTCCCTTTGCATCTTTTGAGCTGAATTATGCTTTAATTTTATTACTGATTTGACTTCTTTGATTTTTTTAAAGTCCTGTTTACACCTCAAGGACATCAGTCTGTGGATAATCATTATCATAGTCACTTTCACCGCATGTCTCACAGATACTAGCACACTGCCCACTTTAAACACTTGAGTCTCTCCTCTCCTACATCATGTTATGCACGTGAACGTCACATGATGACAATGGTGACCGCGCTCCGGTCTCTCCTGCGGCCCGTGGAGACAATGAAGGGGACGGCAACCCAGTCCCTCACTAGGGGGGGCACCAGACCCGCTGATGCTGCAGACCCTCACGTTCAGGTCCCTGTCTGGTCACTTCCAGCTTCCCCCCACTGCTCTGAAGGCTTTATTCTCACACCTCTCCGGTGATGAATAAGAACATACAACACCAGTAGTCACACGCGCACATGCGCGCGTGCGCGCGCGCACACACACACACACACACACACACACACACACACACACACACACACACACACACACACACACACACACACACTTCACAGTTTTCAGTCATGGAACCTAACAAATAAATCTTATTATTAAATAGTTGGTTTGTTTTTTTTTTTTTTTTAATAATTCCGCCATCTTCGTTTTTTTTCTTTTGTTGTCTTTATTTGTTCACCATATGAGCCAAATTTTAGTGTGGCTCATCAAAGAGTTGTTTGACAGGCAGGAAACAGGAAAACACAATCTGTGTCAGCACACAGCGAGAGAGAGGGGATATCCCGCGACCTTGTCATTTGGCATCGATCTCTTTTTGTTATTGATCAATAATGGTAATAACAGGAGTGATTCTAAATAAATTTCCCTCCACAGTGGAGCGCTGTGCTGGAGGAGAACACGAGGATACACCCAAACAGAGACAGCCACAGATAATAAACTGCACAAATCATCTCCTTACTGATTCTTTTTCTTCTTCTTTTTTTGGAATAACTCATAATCCCATTCCTAATCCTGAACTCAAACCAAACAGGCTGTTTGTCCGCTCTTACCTGCCAGTCTGAGGGCCGACATCCTCTGGAACTCGGGCTCCTGCAGCCACTTCCACATCCTCCTGAAGGTCTCCCGGCCTGACTTTAGTTTACTCCAGGGTTTGGGGTTCCTCAGGAGGTCCGACAGGGTCCCCTGGGAGCGGCACAGAACCCTCTGGGCGAAGATGGCCTGGGGGATGCTGTACCTCTTCAGCTCCGCCGTGATCCTCTGCGCGACCTCCTTGGTGTTGATCTCCTCCAGCTGCCCCGAGCTGTTCACCCCCTGCGTCCCCGAGGAGGAGGGCGGTCTTTCCCTTGTGGAAGCCAACACGGGCCCGTGGGATGGAGACTGGAGATGGGGGTTGGAGTGGTGGTGGCCCGCCGAGGACGCAGCCGGATGCCCGGGGTGGTGCATCCCGTTCAGGTGGGGCATCATCCCGGCCGCCGGGCCACCGAGGCCCCGGTGCTGGTGGTGCTCTCCTCGGGCCAGCATGGAGGCGGTGTGGTGTGCGTCGAAGTTGAGCATTTTATCGTGGCCTCCGTGCGCCGTGGTGCCGTAATTGTGGAGACCCTGCTGGGTGTTGTGTATGGAACCCAGGCCGTTGCCCAGCACCGGGGACAGACTCTGACCCATCCCGGACATGTGGTCTTTGTGGTAGGGGCTGTATAAGTTGTTCATGCCCGGCAGCCCCCGCTCGTCCCGCATCAGGGTGAAGCTCCCGCTCACGTTCCCAGAGAGCCGCTGGTGGTGGTGATGGTGATGATGGTGGTGGAACTTCTCTGACACGGTGGAGATGGGGGGCAGCGGCTGCAGCGGGGTTAAGGTGGTGTAGGTGCCGCTCATCCCCATCCCGGGAGAGGACGTGTCGCAGGGGACGCTCATGGCGTGGTGCAGCGGCAGGGACAGCTCCGGACGGTACTCCCCGCTGCCGTCCAGGATCGTGGCCATGCCGGTCACCATAGCCGAGCGGGATGACGCGGCAGCGGCGGCCAGGTCCTGGTGTATCCGCAGGGTGGACGCCGCCGCCGCTGCCGCCGCCGCCGCCCCTGAGTGTCCTCCCGATGAGCCCCCGCGGCCGTGGTGCGGGCTGTGGCCGCCGATCAGCTCCACGTCAGGGACCACGGAGCTCACAGATACCCCGCCATGCAGGCTGCCAATGCCGTCCATTGTCATGTCCGTGTTCATGGCGTAAGCGTCCAGATCCTTGGCCAGGCATCTATAGGCGTTAGTGTAGGCAGTCTTCATTCATCTGTCATCTCAGTCCATCAGGTCGAGCGGAATTATCTCTCCTTCTCCTCCTTTCTCTCGCTGCTTCTCCCCTGATGCCCCGGGATGGGTCAGTAGCCGTAGTCCTCTTTTTCCTTCACTTCCTCGGTTGTTTCTCTGTTCTCCTGTGGCCTCTCCAGCTCGATGTCTTTGTGTATTTTTCCCGGAATGTGCACATTAAAAAGTGTATTTTTTAATATTATTAATATTATTATTTTATCTCGATCGTACGGGCCTGTGCTGTGGCTCCCCCATATCCAGCCCTCTCCTCCTCCTGTGTTACTCTGCTCTTCAGACGGGAGCTGTCCACGGTCCCCTTCCCGAACTCTCAACCCAACTTGCTAACGATAGAGGAGGGGAAGAAGCGGGCTCAACTAGGGGGCGTCACCCAACTCTACAAATGACATAGAAGACCAATCAGAGAAGATGTGTGGATCCAGGGGGCGTGGTATACAAAACAACGGGCCAATCGGTGTATTTGGTAAAAGCAGCGGGGTGAAACGCTGTGGGTTTGAGTGAAAATCATTAGCGTGTAGTAGTCCGGTGAGTTGATGCTAATACCACGAGAGTGACGTGTCTGTGGATTTGAACACGAGAGCAAAGTGGCGGTTTCTGCTCTGTGATTAAATTCAAGTGAGTAAAATCACAGAATATTATGTATGTAGAGTTATGTTTGACTACAAGCATAATCCTGACTGAAAACTATTTTATTTCTAGGATTTCAATCTTAGATCAATGATCAATCACATTAATCACTGTTGTGTATTTGTGCTTCAGCTTAATTTGAATATTTCTTTCACCCCCAGGGAGTTTGCATAGTATTTCAGTGAAAAATCCTTAAAATAATGAAATAATGAAGCAATAGCTTGCAAAAGAAAAAGAAAAAACCCCTGAAACTGAAGTAAGTTACATTTCATGTCAGGTTGGTGAAGTCCACATTTTATAATGAAGCTAAGCTACCAAAATGAGCACAAGGTGATGTATTTGGTACTAAATTTTGTGTACTATTATTAATTTATCTATTTTTAAAAGGAATTCAAATAAATAATTATTTTGAAAATATACAGTAAGTAAGAAAACAAAGAGAAGAAAATGAGAGCCAATAAAGCAAAATCAAAGAAACTGTAAAAGCTCTATGTTTATTCTAAATAATTTCACTCGGTTTTATGTTATTGCCAAGCTGAATAAAAAGAACCGATGAAAAATGACCTTGTGTCAGAGGAAAAATTAATGTGAAATTAATGCAGTATTTGTACAGAATGACTGCGTGGCTGAAAGCATCCTGCAGAGACTGAGTGGAAAGTCAATTATTTACCTCTACATCTTGAAGATATTCACAAAAATTCATACTTCCTGTACTGTGTGTGAAACAAAATTTGGATTTCATCAGTGAATTTCTGTATAAAACCAATGATGCTGTTTTATCTCGTCTTCTGCTCGAGCTGCGGCAAAGCGGCAATCTGACCACAGATCATTAAATTTTGATCCCATCTCAGCTCTCATCTCATCACCTGCTGCCTCTGATTTCTGAGATAAAGTAAGGTGATTGGAAATAACACATGATAAAAGCATGATGAAGCCAGGACGGCTGTGATAGATGATGGAACCTGCCCCAGTAATGAAAAGCATCTAATTTCTTTTTCCATACAAAAAGGTCGTTTCTATAGTGGTTTATGTCTAACTTTAAATGTTGATGAATTTTAATACAACTCCAGGTCGTCTTAAAGGTTTACTCATAAATTTAAATAAAGAAAGCAAACAAGACAGAAAAAAAGCCAGCATTGAAGAAAGGACTGAGGAGAGTGAATAAACCTGATTTTATATGAGATTGTCACAGTGACAAGAAAAGACCTTGAGCAGGAAGTTAAAGGAGAAGACAAGGAAAATTTGATGACATCAAGTGAAACACCATCTCATAATGTTGTGTTCATTTACTAAGACATAACATAATGACATATACAACATATCATGACATGATATCGCCATGGTGGTGACATAATGACAGCTTGATGTGACATTTTAGAATAGGAGATGAACGTGACTCCTAATTGACATATAATACCAACATGGACAAAATAGGATGTTATATGACTTTACACAACATACATAACATGACAGCATGGTATGACATCACATAATGTAAAATTGAACAAAGAGAGTACTGTACAACAAAACATGACATGACATAATACTTAACATGACTTGACATAAGATGATGTGACATCTTATAGTTTGATGACGTGGCATAATAAAATCACATGACAGATTAGAATGTGATATCACATGGAATGGCATAAAACAATATAGCAGGGTAAACAACAAATAACACTACATCATGATACGAGAATATATCACGTTCTGTGATGTCATAATAATGTAACGACACATGACATGTTGCAGCTTGATCAAACTTGACATGAACTGTTTGGTGTGTGTGTGTGTGTGTGGTTTTGTGTGTGTGTGTGTGTGTGTGTGTGTGTGTGTGTGTTTGCAGCTGTGTGACTCAGTGTCGATGACACGCTGGTGTGCGCTGGGACGTTATCGACAGACTCTGGGTGGAGTGACGAGCACGTGAGATGCACTGAGAGAGCATTATGGCCTGTAGCCCGTTCAATTTACAATTCATTACACTTCCAAGGACAAATAACTCTGTCTGCCTCTCTCTCAGCGTCTCTCTCTTTCCCTGATCCATCATCATATATTAAAGAACAACATCAGAAATAGTCAGACACTTATTTTCGATTAAATTAGAAAAGATTTCAGTCCTTCTCCCTGCAGATTGTAATGCAAAGAAAGAGAACCCCACATTGGTGTTTATTTGAGATATAAAGGGAAAAAAAAACATTGATTCTCAACACAGTCAAAGTCCTTCAAGTGTGTTCTGCAGTCAGGAAATCATTATCTATAATAAGTACAACATGATGTGGTAGGTCTGTGTAGCTAGATAACCACACTTCATGGGCTTTGTTTAGTAAGTCTGATATTGTGTCCATGCTGGATGGTGTCTTATTGAAAGTTGGAGCTATTTTGAGTTTTTTTCCCCTAACCAGTCATATGAAAGTGAACCATATGTTCATTCTCCATTTATACTAATTTGTTCTGAAAGTTTCCCTGCCCTGTTATAAACTAGATCCTGTTTAGGATCTGGTAGAGGAATTGAACCACTGAACATGGTCTATGCCATCCCTACAACTAGAAGCAAATTGTCTGATTCTTTCAAGGAAATTCCCAAATTTAGTTGAGGTGTTGAGAAGGATGATGAGCGGCTGTAAAAAGGAGAAAAGATGGTGGAGGAGACTGAAAAGGAAGCAAGGAGGAGCAGGATGGGTAGCATGGCAGATGTTGCTTTGTTTAAAGACTGTTGTGTAATTAAGGACAGAAGAACAGAAGCCTGACCCATTTTCTCCTTTTGATCAGCTGTCAGAGAGACAGGCAGGGGGTCTGGACCTGTTTGTCCGTCTCCCCTTAAAACTTTTAGCTGTCCCGCTGAGGAAAGACAGAAGGAGAGAGGAAAGATAGGAGCAAATAAGAGAAATGAACAAGTGATAAAAAAGGAGTTGTGGAAGGTGGAGGAAAAGGTGAGGAAGGTGAAGAAAATTACTTGACATTAATGAAAAGAGAGAAGAATGAAGAGGAAGTAGAGTTGCATTGAAAAAGAAAGTTGGGAAGAAGCAGCTGTGGAAGAAGAGGAGGAAGAGTAAAAAAATCTAAGGCGTGGAAGGAAAGGAGGAGGAGAAGAAACAGGCATTGGAAGTGTGTGTGTGGGTGTGTGTGTGTGTGTGTGTGTGTGTGTGTGTGTGTGTGTGTGGTGGGGGGCTGCAAAGGAGCAGCTGCGAGGGGAGGAGGATCGGGAAGGAGAGACATAGGAAGTGATAGAGTTTGGAGTCAATATGGCGGTGTAAATAAAGCACTGACATCACTGCCAGGCAGGGCCAAAGACTCCGCCCCTCACAGGAGGCTTTTAAATCCAAGGTCATTTTTATTAGCGTCCAATGACTACAGCTCCCAGGAGTCTTAGCCAGAGGCTATCATGACCTCAAAGTTTCCCGACAGTCATGCAACCATCCAGGCCAACTGTCCATCGGCTGTAAACACTCAGGTTGAGAGCCTGCAGGGTGTAAACAAGATGGCAAAGTAGGTTTTGTAAATTAATATGTTTTTGTACATTACAATCAATAATTTAATTTATCTATTTAATTTATTGAGCTATTGGTAGATTGTAATAATAAGTGTTATTTGTCATTTTGAAAAGCCTTCATCCTATTAGCTCCTCCTGAAGATGTTGAAGAATATCCTCATGTATATTAAGTCTTATCATCAAATCAATGCCTGAAACAGTTGGATGCAGGTTTTCACCAAGTCCTACTCAAACAGGAGGGGATGGTAATTCTGTTTGGAACTGTTTTCACTGGTGGATTAATCCACGTTTGATCTCCATGGAGAGGCAAGATGGTGTGAAAGGATTAAGTCACAATAAACTCCAGTGTGTGTTTGTGGAAATGTGGGAACATGTAACCCAACAACAGCGTAACACTCTGACACAGATTTAATGTGGTGTAGTTTTAAGTCCATACATGAAATATATCAATATGAGAATTGCTATGGTAACAATTTAATAGTGGAATTATAATATGTTCAGTGTGAGTTTCTGTTTCTCATGCTTTCTTCACAATAATTAATAAATGTATTTACTGTATCAGGTGAGAATAATTTTTGGTGCTCTTCAACACATTTATTTGAGTATTTAATAATATTAAACATGGAATTAAAAGTAACAAAACTGTGCATGTGTAGATATGACATCACAACAACAGACCGACTGATGATATCTTCTTTTAAGTTAATTCTCCCTTTCTGGGCTTTTACTTATTTTACTTATATATCATTTTTTTAGTTATATATTGAGTCTGTCATAATACAGCTGTCACAGATATTATATTTGTGTTTAATTATCTAATTATATTGTTTTGGGTTGTTTCCAAATTATTATTATTATTATTATTATTATTATTATTATTATTATTATTATTATTATTATTATTATTTGTATAAAATGTACTTAGAGCTTCTCTTTATTTTCATAGCAACATTCAACATTATCTCTATATAATTATATCTATAAAAAATACTTTTCAGTATTCTTTACTTATTGTTCTAGTAAGAACTTGAGTTCTTACTAGCGGACGAAAATTGATTTTATTACATCAGGTCAGCAAAGGAGACCATGAACCATCTCATCGAAACATGTTCTTAGAGAGTATCTTTCTCTCATTTGGTTTTGTTTTTGACATTGGTTTGAAACGCAGGAAGAATCAAAAAAAGTATCAGAAGATTCGAAACTTTCTTCTGGGACAAGCAAAGATGGCGATTTATTTAAGCAGGTGGAAAAAGGTTGAAGGTTCATCTGACTGCAGTGCAGAAGCCATTTTAAGAAGAATGTGTCAAACAAGAATCAGAATCGATTTTAACTATTTCAGAGCTATGAATGATTTAAACTTTTACAAACTTATGGTGTGTCAGAGGGGTCTTATGTTCTGTGTTGAGTGAGGAATTTAATTCACATACATTTTGCTTATGTTCTTACATATTATTTGTATTTGAAATGTGAGTTCTTGTTTGCGTGAATCAATTTTGGATTTTGTGTCAACGTGACTATCTTGTCGTTTGGGTTTTGTGAGTAAACATGATTTTAAAAATCAAAATCAAATCTCTCTCTCTCTCTCTCTCTCTCTCTCTCCCCCCTCCCCTCTGTCTCTCTGTCCCAGACCATCTGCTGTGTACAGAGCAGCAGTATTGATCTGCAGCTTTGTGCTGGAGACCACATGCTAATCTATAGCGTTAGTGACAAACACTGCTCTGCTTTGCCTGGCATCTGTCCCACTGACTCTCTCTCTTTCTGTCCATATGAAACCAGTGTCATCCTCTCTCCCTCTCTCTCTCTCTCCCTCTCATGACCCAGCAGTTTTTTGGACAGGGATCCATCTGTCCGGCTGCAAAATCTTGGCTACTGTTCTGTGTCCAGTTTCATGGCAGCCATGTTTGGAGGTGTGATGGGATGGAGACAGATGTAGAGAGAGAATAAACACACTTAAACCTGTCAATACAGACTCTGATTTCATTGAGCTACACATTTAATTTATATGCTGTAATTATAAGAGTAATATTGATAGTAAAATTATATTCCAATGTATAGACATTTATGTTGGTGTTCGTGTAGAGAACACTGGATTGAGTTTTTTACAAACAGCATGAAGGTTATTACAGATTTCCACTTAATTATGTTGATTCATGAATCTTCTTCTTTCTTCTTCTTTTCCTTTCGGCTTTTCCCTTCAGTTAATAAATTATTCAATTTAAACGTATAAAGAAATGATAGAGTATTGTAAATATCTTGAGTAGTTTATTTTTTTCCATTCAGTATTTACTATTTATTTAAAAATATAGCGTACTATAATTAATAAACACAGAAACAAAACATGGAAGACTTACAGAAAATTCAAAGGAGAAAGTTAAATTTTTCATATATGTATATTAGATAAGATAATTGTTAGGAGGTAAGATATAATAAATAGAGATACAAATAAATACATATATTTAAAATGTAGAGGAACTTTACCCATTTAATATATACATTAATGTACAGTGATAGAGATTAAATATTAGAAGAAGCACACACGCACACACCCCTACACACACACACACACACACACACACACACACACACACACACACACACACACACACACACACACACACACACACCCATTGTGTAAGTGTAATATGATAATAACATCTTACAGCCATTTGTGAAAAACCTAATGTCAGGCACACTTCCATCATCTTCCCTCTTTCTTCTATTCATCTTCCATCCTCTCCCCTTTTCATTAATCTTCCGTCCCTCTCCTCTTTCTCTTCCTCCTTTATACTCTTCAAGTCTTTTCAAACTTTTTGGACCTGCTGCCTCTTTTGTTGTGGTTCTGTTGCCCGTGTAATCGGCTTTTAATGGGAGCACAATGGCCGCGTGCAGAGCCAGCCCGCTGTATTCAAATGTGGCCGCCCGCCATTACCACCATGTTCCCAACTCTAAATAAATACTCATTTGACAGCTTTCATTAATTTGCATATATTTTATCGTTTGCTAAACTCCAACCAATGACATAGATTGAAAAATTCACACTTGACTATATTTATTTTGGACATGAAAGGCAATTCTTAAATCAATTGCAATACAACCAAACCTCACAAAATGACAATGAATTTAATATGAAATTTTAAGACATTCATATTACAAAGAAAGAAACAAGCAAACAACCAGAAATCAATATTTCTGAAATGATTCTGCTTTAAAAATTAATTATTTTGAATTCTTAAAAATGCAGATTTATTTCCTCACAGTCATTCCTCTAGTTAAACAGTGAGATTCATGTAGCCCAACAACAATAGGACACAGAAGACAAACAAACAGTTTGAAGAAAACTCACAGAGTGTGATAGGAACAAATAAGCAGAAAATCCACAGTAAAAGTCACAGAGCAGTATAATTATTTACCAGGGTTTCATTAATATTAATATTAGGGAAAAGAAACGCATTTTGTTTTCATTTTCTGCTATAATTTCTCAATTCTGTTTTCTGTGAATTCTACTCTAATAACCTTTGCTTTTAATGAGTGTTTAACTTTAATGTACTCTGAAAAAACTGGAGTTAGACTGTAAAATACCGATCATGTGTGATTTCATTAAAGGTAAAATTGTAATACAACCCCAGCATTTCATCAAATTCACCCCTCAAAAGAGTTTTTCCTCAACAAAGGCCATCTTAAATATTCAATTCACAATTCCTCTAAAACATTTAAATGTAAAATAATCAGTAAACAATAAAAATAGTGTTTGAATTCTCTGATGTTAAATATAATGGGTTGAGAAGGATAACATGATACTTTTAAAATAATGTGAAAATTAAAGAGTATAACTGATTTTCCCCACGCGAGCAGCACAGCTTTTATAAGGAAGTGAACAATGTCGGATGTAAGAAGTAAAAAGAAAATATGTTCAACATTTTTAAATCACAATTAATTCTGTATATTTCTATAATTCTAAATTATAACCTCTAACCAAAGGCCCTTCACACATGCAGCCGACAGTTTCAGAGCGCTACGTCTGTCTTTGATGCACAAGTATTTTCTGAGCAAACATCAGAAAACATGGCCACAGGCAGAGGCAGCTCATGCTAATTCAGATCAATATTGGTGATGAATTTCCATGAGAGCTCAGTTTCCTCTCAGAGAAGCAGCTCAGTGATCTGAGGCAGCTTCGCTCTCATCTCGGCGCATTAGTCAACACTGATCTGTCTGTCTGTGCAGAGTGGAGGCAGAACACTGGACGGACCCGCAGACAAAATGTAAAATAACCTCAGCAGTGGTTGAAGACATGGAGGCTCTGTCCCCACGTCTCTCTGAAGAGATGGAGGCCTGGAGATAAACTCTCATTTCTGTTGTTGTTGCTTAAATTAATTATTAGAAAATATTAGAAAATATCAAATCTTTTACCATATTTATTTCATATTTAGTATAAATGTTTGGAACTCTTTTCCAGGATAAAGTCTGGTGTTCCCAGAATGCACCACTGACTGAGCAGCTACACTGCAATGCTTTGACATACGAGTTTGTAATGATAAAGCTTTATAAATGTAAGCATTTCAGGTAAACTCTACATGCTATATGATTGGCGTCATCTGAAAATGTTCTAAAAATATATATTTTTTAAATTACTGAAAACTTTTTGAGAAAAATTGAAAGTATTGTTAACATGAAATTGAGTTGGTAAATTGGAAGCATGTAACTGATGCTTTTTTACTGTGTGTGACAGCAGCTTTAATTTAAACTGAATGTTTAAAATTTTTAATGTACAACCTTCTAAATCTATTTAAAGGACTGAAATTGTTCCACAGGGAATATCTGGTGTATTCCTGCTCCCTCTTTACTCCAATTTCTTCTGTGCATGTTTGTGTGTCTGTTTGTACTCTGAAATGAAACATATTTTTATTTGTAAGAAATAAATCCTGGTCAAATGAAGGACTGGACTTTAAACTCTGCTCTTTTGATAAGTCAGCATAAATATAGCACGCTGTTCTATATATGCCTGCTGTTAATAATTTATTAAGAGTGTTTTGAACAACATTATGACAATACCGCCAGAAACCAGACCTCATCCTGGAATTCAGCTTTTATTACTCAATGTGTGCAGTAAGAGTCATTCTGAGAGCTGGGGTTGGTCATCAAGACAACAAAAGGTATAGATTTAAAACAGGGGTTCTAAATTATTTCTAAAATATGAAGCAGATACAAAAGTGAATGACGAATGGCATTGAAAAAGGACGGAACGCTAAAAGATTAAAAAAGAATACAACAAAAAAACAAATAAATTTGAACAAACAGATGTAAAACAAATGGATAGAAAGAAGCTGGATTAATAGAAGTGAAATAATTAAATGATCAATTAGGAAGAAGACACTTGTTAATAATAACACACAAAAACAACAAAATAATTGAAAATACACACCAGTTGCTGCACATTTTTGCTCATTAACACAAACATTAGTGCTCTCTACACTCCCCAGTTATTTAATACTTGGTACAGTCCTCTTCCTGGTCAAGGCCTTAAACACTGCACGCTAAAGACTGGACAGAATAAAAACACACACTGGCTGTGTTGAACAGGACAAACTAACATACAGCTTACATAACAGATCAGTGTGTACTGCACAGAACCAGTACCAGCAGACTACAGGTATCACATGACTTTATGGATGACATCACTGGACCTTTAATATACAACATTACATTCTTTTCAGTGCAATACTTTACAAACTGTTTTAAGGCAAAGTATAATAGTTAAACAATTTAGTGTTACAGATTTTTCTGTGACATATTGTTTATTTTCTATTGAACATTTAATCATACACCAACCACATCACCTTACATGTTTGTAATGGTTATAAAAAAATGTTTCTTGAAAACCAAAGCCCTTCTGTTGTATTCCTTTGAGGATTACTAGAACTGATAATAATATTGATTTTATGTTACTTATATTTTCTGAGATGGTTGCGTTACCATAAAAATCCCATTGTTTCTGCTCCTCCACTGTGATCTTGTGTCATATTGACTCGCTATTATTCACTGATATGGAATGCGGCCATGATTCTAACTAGCCAGGGAACATATGCCATTGGAAAGAATGAAAAGATACGGTGCATCTGGGGCAGAATAATATGTCCAGTAAGCTCAATACGCATATCTTAAGAAATGTTTGTCAATATTTTTATACCAAAATGTTTTTATGCCTCAATTTCACGTCATACTTAGCTTGACCACGTAGCTTCAAACAGTAATTCACTGCACCCAGTGTCTGTTTCATATTTAATTCTGTTACACTTCACAAAAAACATGTTTTATCATACATCTTCTTGACAAAGAATTCCCCCAAATTGCAGCTCAGAATCATCATTTATTAACTACGTGACTACGGCAGGGGGCATGATTATTTAATGTCCTCTGGCATGCTGCTCTTTTAATCATAAAATTCGATTTATTGATTTCCTCCTTGCCTGAAGAAGGCTCTGACAATCAGGGCGATGGCTGCAGATGGAGGGTTTCTGAGTTTTCACACTTCTGATCAAAGAAAAGAACAAGAAGAACAGCATTAATATTTCAGCCGTCTGCGTGGTTGAATCAGAGACGACAGCAGATTAGCAGAACTGTTTCATGTGTCATAACAGAGTCAAACGGTCCTCTGCTGTCAAAGCACTCAAAGTTTTAGATGCAGCATGTTGAAAAGAATGGGCTAAAATGTAAATTTATCATTTTAATTTATTTCTTTACCACCATACTGTTTCTCTGTTATTTTATACATGCTTCTGTGTCTTTAAGTAAAAGAAAACCTTATCTAGCATTTTTACTTTTTAGTTACTTTATTTCATTTTTTTCCCCACAGAGACGTTTTCTGTAAATAATAATGTGTGTGATATACTGTAATGGTATTTTTGTCAGCTTAATATAGATACATTTAGATACATAATTTAGATATGCAGCTGTTTTTATTTTGTAGTTGTTCTTTTTCATTTGCAACAAAATTATATTTGCTCATTATAAAAAATATGTTCAGAAAATATTTTGCTCCTATTTGATTTTAAATGATGAAGGTTTCCTTTAATGCCACACATGTAGGTGATAATTTAAAGTCACCATTGAACCTACAGTAGGTTCCTACATTTCAAAAAGTTAATGAATGACTGATCACTGCAGTGAATGTGAAGGTTGTACCGTGCAACAAACTCAAACACTAGCTCATTTTTGTAATTGTAAATTTAAATATTCTCTAGTCTCTGTAACAAATGGTCTATCTCCATAAAAATAAGATGCTACTTTTTTGCTTATTTGTATTGTTAATTATTTATTTATTAACATATTTTCATCTCCATTTTCCCATTTGTGTATATATTTTCTCACCTGTCTGATTTCATTTTTCACTGCTGCATTGACCTGCGTCATTTCTGCAAGTGTCCATAAAGGTTCATTTTGTCAGTCATAACAATGTGATTGGTTTTTTCACCATAATGTTCTATTTACTCTTTAAAGCTTATTACTCTTCTTGAACTAATCTCTTTCATTTTCATGTGTCAGTGGGGAGTTTGTCTCTCACTCTATTCAGTAAAATGTGATTGCTAAAAATGCATCTTGGCTTTTAGTCAATATGAAAACTAAAACCAAACAAAAACTCAATACTCCATAAAATATAACAAAGAGGATATACATTGTTGTTTTTATTTGGAACTCAAATACAAATTGAGTTTAACTGTTTTTATTTTATACTTAATATATGTATATATATGTATTACATACTTTATATAGTATAATGAAAAAAAAATTAAATATAGATCCCTGCCTGATTTCAATATTTTGTGTATCAAATATTTGTATACTAGACATTTACTAAATGACTTTATTCAGATGTAAAATAAAACCCGTCTGTAAGATTAAGAAGGCCTGTTTTAAATCCAGCTGTTCTTGTTGACTTGTGCAGATCGTCTTTTGTTACCAGCTGCTGACATGAAGCAGTGGGGCTAAAAGGGTCAGAGGTCAGAGGTCAACCACCCCCGGCGTACGCCATCTGACCTCTCTCATTTCCATACACGCTGACCTACATTCTTGTGACAGTTGTTTCCGTTAACATGTTTCACATAAACACGCACGAAAAGTTTTTTATTTCTCTATTGAAGGTTCAGTTAATATTTTCATATTTTATATAGAATCTTTTTTGTTTTATGTAAAAAATATGATTGTAAATCCAAATGCAGTAGATTATAATTTTGATAAACCATGTAACGAAAATTAATTCTTAACGTCACATTCAGTATAAATTCTTTCATGCATTTCACATGTTAAGTTATAAAAGGAAAAAATAAGTAGTGTGTATTTGAAAGAAAGAGTAATACAATGAAAGATTCACCAACTCACTGTGTTGCTGCAGCTCCACCTTTGATTTTGACTGCATTGATAACTTTTTTATGGAAAACAACTAAAATTCCAACAACAAAAATTGTTGTGGAAATTGTTGTTTTCTTCAATAGATTTTTAAAAATATTTTTATGAATCTATAAAACCCATTGTTTTGATAATTTGTCACTTTTTGTTATCCTCTTGTCTGGACACTCAGTGGTTCAGAGGAGTTTCACTGACCTCTGACCCCTGAGGCTACACAATCAACCTGACTCCCTAAAACCAACAGCTCAGTATCGACCCAAACGCTCTTTCTCTCTCTCACACACACACACACACGCACGCACGCACGCACGCACGCACGCACGCACGCACGCACGCACGCACGCACGCACACACACACACACACACACACACACACACACACACACACACACACACACACACTTTACATTCAGCATGTACTGTATGTATTGTGAGTTGAAGTTTTGGATTTTTTTATGTTGAGACACGAATAACGATATTTTAGTGAAGCATGTCTCAGTTCAGTGAAGTCATTGTTGGAAAAAATAAAACTGCATTTATTTTGCTGAAGTAAACCCAGTAGATTTTAATTCATGCAGTAAAGAAAAGATTTTTTATTAAAATGAAAACATTTTAGTAAAGTTAAGTCAAGTTCAAAGTGTTTTCCACAGTTAAAAAAAACAATAAAAATAACCTTGGTGATAAAAATTCAATGATGTGACCTTATTTTCATAAACAATCTAGTGAAGTGAAGACATTTTGGTAAAACTGTAGTTAATGTGAATCATCTTTTAGAAAAATTAAGATGTTAGTAAAGCAGGGGCATTGTAATGAAATGAAAATATTATGGTAAACTGCAGGACATTCTGTTTAGAAGTACAGAACATTTAGTAAAACACTGAAACATGGATATTAAGGAAATTTTTAAAACAAGACAAATTCAGTAAAGTGGAATCTATTTTAGTATAGCAGAGACATTGTATTTGGATATTAATTGGATTAATATTTTGTCAGTATTGGTGTTTTCCTGCTGTTTGTCCCTCCACACTGTGTTTTGGTCAGTCTCCTCTGTGTTCATCCTCAGCTTCTCCATTGTGAGTTCGGTTACCAGCCTCTGCGTAACATATACAATATAGCCTTCACTGACATTATTGGAATTGTTGAAACACAGGAAATTATTGATCGTTTTCTTTTATCATGAAAAATAGAAGGACAGAAATTCCCTTCAAATAAATTCTTTTATTCATATAATGATAAATGATTACATAAATGCAGTGTATATAAGTACTACATTAATAAGACAAGTTCGCTGAACTGCACCATATTGTGTATGATATCTAAATGTTTGTATATTACACATCATAGAAATGCTCTTAAAAGATATGAATAGAGCCAGCATCATTCAAAAGGCAATACATTCTGGAAGAAATTTAAGAAAAAATCATGTGAAACAACTGCGGTGCTCTGGCGTTGTGCCCGGAGTGTCCCCCGCCTCACGCCTTATGCCAGCTGAGAGAGGCTCCAGCTCCCCATGACCCACTAAAGCGGCAGAAAATGAATGAATGTATGAACATGAAACAAACTTTTATAGCATCGACTTAAACAAGTTCATTTCATGAGTATGAGAAAAAATTAAATAATTACAACTATCATTAAATGACTTTAACCGTCACGCCAACAATCTTTCTGTCAAAGTCCTGATAATGTCATGTTTCAAGTAACAGGTCGCTCAAGTTGGATTGAGGTGGTTGAAGACTGAAAATCAAACAAGAACCTGATACAATTCAGCAGCAAATTACAAAATAATCCTACATTCACTCAGCTCTAACATTTCATTGTGCAGAAAAAGCAAAAAAAATAAAAATTAATCATTCGTATTTGATATGCCCAATAACGTCTGAAAGTAAATGAACCTCTGAAATGTGATTTCACAAGTAAGACAGTCATTTGTTCTTTTTCAGTCATTTGAGCATTTTCAGGCTGTTCTTATCTCTTTAACTACCAGACACATTCACTGTAGATTTCACTCTCTGTATCAGTTTAGATTATTTTATATATGTTTCTTTTAGTAGAGAGCTCCAGTGCAAAAACCACATTGTAATCCATGAGTAAGTACCAGTACAAACCACAATGAAAATTGTTGATGGACTTCAAAGACATGAACATACCATAAAATACACAAAAATGCTGCTGAAAAGACACAAACACAACCTGAAGCAATAATAAAGAAGCAGTTTGTACAACGGTACCTATTCATAAAAACCTGAGTATGCAAATACACACTGTGGAATCACAAAGGATCAATGTTTGTGCCCCATATTTACAAAAGGATAGACTCAACCAGGAAGTAGTTTTCCATTACAGCCAGAGAAAACATTGGTTGAACAAACAGGAGAACAAAAATAAAACATATCATACATTTTCTTAAAGATATGGTTATTTTCTTTTAATTTCTTGTAAGTCCCTTTTCTGTTTATCTGAGACTAGATTCACCTACAGTTCAATAAGTTAAGCTGCTGACTTTAGACTCTATATTTGTTACATTCCGTTAATTTGTTCATCAACTGAGTGTCCCCAGAAATGTCATTCATTTTGAACAAACTTATAGTGTAGTTTACAGTCAATGCTAATATTTAGTATCTATGCAGGAAGTAGTGTCCCCTCTATGGGGTGAGGCAGAATGTATGGATGTACACATTGTATTGTTTGCACACAGCTTTATCCAAAATCTGTTCCCTCTACCCTTGCCCATTGTGGTTTCCTCCATTAACAACAATTATGTGATCAACAATGTCTAATTGCTCATTTGTTTCTTTATCCAAAATATATTTTGCAATACAGTATTCCGATTTCAATGACAACAACGGTGTTGTGCTGCCAGAGGCATGAGGCAAGAGACATTTATAGGATATGTTTGATCTTATGTTAATCACACACGCTTTATGAGTGTATTACTGTCATCTTCTGGCTGTAGTACTGCATTACTAGTCAGCGCAGGTAAAGACAAGGGACAACTACTCTTTATGACAAAACAAAAATTGTTATACTGATTGAATTTTAATCCACTTAATGACTATTTGAAGATTTGCTTATCACAGCCTATCCTAATAAGTTTCACTGTGCTGGCCAGCTTGTGTATTCTAAAATAGGGCAGGAACTAATATTTAATATTTCTAAATATAATAATATTGCTGAAGGGACTTTTGACATTCTAATGGGGTGGTGGGGTTACATCAGTTGCCAGAGTGACAGTTTGTCCTTCGACTTGTTGCCATACTGATGTTAACAGCCCTTCATCTGCAGTTTTTATTTATCTGATGTCAAACCTTTTCTCTGTGCTTCTGTTTCATTATGAGACTTCCCGTGGAAACAAAACCTGATGCTGTCTTATGTAGTTTGTGGCTGTGCTGCTTATTGCTGTGATCAAATATGTACAGCATATCCATATTTCTACCATTCCAGTTCTCATAAACCCATGTACACTGATATCATGAGCTTTTACTAATAATTAAGTTTGGATGAAATTTTAAAGTGTGTCAATCATGTATGTAGTAGCTAGAAAAAACCACTCTGGAACAATTGTCTGTAACCTGAAGCATGCTAGAGGTCTATTCCTGGTAGGCTCAGATGTTTTTATTTCCAACAGTAAAGGCAACACATCTATGTGACATGTCAGCAACAAGATGTAGTGAGATCTGTAAGAGGCCACTCTGTCTGGATCAGACAATGTGAGGAACCTGATAATGACCAGAACCAACAGACATGAGAAGTTGGGAATGAAAACTATGTAAAGACATTACAGTAGTACCTCAAGATACAAGTTTAATCTGTTATGTGACTAAGATTGTAAATCGAACGACTCGAAAGCTTTGTAAACATGGCTCAAAATTATATAAAAAATCCTCCAGATTATTGCAATCAATAGATATGCATACTTTGCCTGTGAATAATTAATTGTACACAATATATGTAAAGAAAGATAAACGCATGAAAAGAAACGTAAAAGTCACGAGCTATGTCTTTACGCCGCGAAAGAGAATGAGATGAGGTCTCAGCTGATGTTGTATCCATCCGCCAAATAGCAGTGGTGTCCCGAAGCACGGCTCGTATGTTGTATTCTGTTTATGTCGAACAGAAAAAATGGATTATCTCAAATAACTCGTATGTTGAGCAGCTTGTGTATCAAGGTACTTCTGTATTTTACGTCCTTTCATCTAAAAGAAATGCTGTCACAATGGTATTAAATGAGCAAAATGGTGCATGGATTCCCCCAAAGCAATCATTTTTCAGCACATAAGATGTAAAAGATGGGAAGTTATGATTGATCAGAATGTTAAGGATTTGCCGTCTGTTATGTTTCTTGACCAAGTCACAGACAAACTTAAGGATCTATGGTTGCCTGATTTGACTCTCTCAACAGGGGGGGTATTATGTAGTCTGACACCAGCCTAATAAATGTTTATCTAGCCACTGTGGCCGTACAGATTTATCACAATGGTGTCTTTTTAGGTTACTTTGACCAGAGGAATAAAGCATGCCTGTGTTCATAGTAGCATGATGCTTGAGATACCAGGGAGATAACAGACTAGTAAGAACAACTCATCGACCCATCGACCCATGAGGTTGAAGGTTTACTGGAGCCTGAAGACTGCACAGCAGTTTTGAATAAACAAGGAAGGGAATGATATCTTCTGTTACAACACATCTGACAACAATTGGGGTTCCTAGATGACGTCACACTGAATTATGAAAGCCACTCAGCTGTGTCCAACTTTTTCTTTGCCATGATGTTGGGATCTGAAATGGATTAGCATGTTAGTTCCATAAAAATGAAACAAGGAATGGTCTATTTTAAACAAAGTACTGATGCCTGTGGTTTTACATGGTCAATTTGCTGATTGGTAGTTGTTGTGCCAAGATTCAAAGTTATGATATTAAGAACACTGCTGCCTAAAAGCTGAGGCACAGCAACCTTTTAAAAATAAGAAGAAAAAAAAAAGAAAGAAACTGCAGTCATTTTCTCTACTGGAGTTCTGGTAGACGTTACCACCTCTTGACTTCTTGAACTGATGCTGTTTGCACAGTTCATCTGGAGCGGCACACAAATACAGGCTCCTGTTAGAATTCCTCAGAGAACATGATGGACCAACAGCCTGAGAGCCAAGATCTTTCATTTAAAAGCATGAATTCTTCCCTTGTTGCCTCGTCATCTTAAGAGCTCTGCCCGTGGAGGATTCAGAAGAGGCGCTGCGCCGGCTGCAGGCTTCGGCCTATGCACAGTGGGAGAGGGACAGCTTCAGCAGCCCTTCCATATGCATCTTATAGAGGAGTTTGAACTCGGCAGGTAACTGATGGGACTCCTGCCATTTGGTGGTGAACTTCGTGCCCTTCTTGTCGTAGTAGTGGTATGGTAGCTCCTTACCCGTGTTTGGGTCCCAGCCAAAAGGCCAGAAGCCGTACAGATGTATCTGGTCACACATGGATGAAGCCAATGTGTACATCAGGATGCCAGTGCTCAGGCGCTTTGGCGACAGCTGCTTGGTTTTCCAGTAGCTAATGAGTACAAGAGAGTAGAACAATCACATGTTAGAAGAACCCAAAGAAGAGTTTTCTAAGTACGTGAAGTATAAATCACCTAAAACACATGAAAGTAATCTAAATTGAATTGACATTACTCAATTAAAAATTGAGACAAATCTTTTACATATTCTCATATTTCTCTAAGAAGTATTTGTATTTTCTTAAATTTACATTACATCCCGCTTCAAAGCGATGATATACTGTAACTGTCAGTGTTGGTGTGTTTGTCCGTTCGTCCGACCTACCCTAAAAGGTCAGAGACTGCAACATCCTGTGACTTAGGTCAGGGTACGCTGAAAGTAATACCTGACAAGGGCATAGCATTGACCTTTCAGGGTAGGTCAAAGCTATGCACTAGCTTTGACCATAGATCAAAGCTAGTGCATAGGTAGATCAAACACTAGCTTTGATCTATGGTCTTACACTGGCCTTCTCCCTCGTCTTTCTATCTTATCTGGTTCCTGAGTGGACAAAATTTTAAATTTCACCTTGACCTAATTTTCTCAAGGTCAAATTCATCATCTCATTTTCTTCCCCTTTGTCGCCCAAGTAATGTGCTTTTCGTTTAATCTTTCTATCTGCAATGGTTGCAAAGATATTTGGTGGACTAAAGAACGAACAGACAAACGTATGAACCGACGAAGGGGCGAACACACGAACACTGACAATTACAATACATCACTGCTTTGAAGCGGAATGTAATTAAAAAATGTTCAGATGTGGACAATGATCCATCATGTCACATCAGTGTGTACAGCTGGCTCATAATCCACATCTGGAGATTAAAATATAAGTACATTGGAAAAAAAGACAACAGTTTAAAGCTCCAACATTTATGTAGGAACAAATCAATCTTTCTTTCTGAAATTATCTCAAAAGTCTTTCAACAAATCGTACTGAAACTGTGGAGGTAGAACCCAGGAAAAATAAATTAAATTACATTTTGAAGCATTTGAAGGTATGGATGCAGATTCTGCACTAACACTAACCCTAACACGTTCACAAACATTGTGAATTGATATTATTTCTTGAATAATTTATCAATATTAAAGTTTTGCCAAAAAACACCCCAAACATACTTTGTAATGTGACCACAGCTGAATAAAAACGTCACAGAGGTGGAACTCTCCAAGACGGCCACAACAAACCACATCCAAGAGTTCTTGAGGTGTTGAAAGCAGCCTGAGCTGCTTAAACGTGACAATTCTTCCAGGACAGGCAGCTTTAATGGGATTGATGAAGATTAGTCTACTGTACCAACTTCCTATTCTGCTGCTACAACACTAAGCACCAGACCTAAATCCCACTCTGCACAAAACTCCAGCTCTGTGCCATGCCTTTCACTAAAGACGTGTTTTCTCATAATCCGGCTTTGAGCCCAAATCTCCTTTTTGCCACACAACACAATCACGTTTGTTTGCACAAAGACTTTAAAGAGGATAGAGATCAGCACTGACATAAATACAGAGATAGAAACACATGGACAATCACGAGCTGACCATCCTGACCTGGTGTGAGATATGAGAGTCTGGATAAGATAACATCATATAGGGACCTGTTGAAATCAGCAATGACCACACATCAGAGTCTGATCTGGATTCAAGTAATAATCCAGACCACTTGATCCAGAATTTTAAAATGTATGGAACAACAGCCAAACCAGCAATGACACCAAGACGATTCAAAATTCTAGGGGCAGGTTTTCAAGGACATGTGTTATGAGGTTCAGATTTAATGCGACTATTGTATTTAGGTGCAATGACATGATAGGGAAACTGATCTCCTTTGGAGGAGGTGTGTTACTACAACACAATTTCTCTTAGTAATTATGGAAATAAAGCTACAGGATAGTCACATGATTCCCTCCTGTTAATGTGAGATAGCAATGGATAGCAAGACTAAATTAGGAAATTAAAACAAGAGCAGAGTTCATTTTACCTCAAGAAAGTAGTGCATCCCTGGGATGCGCTTCAAGAAAAATTTGTGCATCCTTACTTGACATTAATGCATCCCAAAATTAATAACAGAATATATGTTAGAAGCTTACGCAGGGATTGAGTTTTGCCAATAGTACAATATAAAAACTACACAAACTGTTAATTTAAATTATTTTATTAATAGCGATGTCATAACTGTTTCAGTGAAAAGAAAAAATGAGTAAAATTATATATTGGTTTTATCAAAATGTTAAAGACTGGTAGTCATAAAAAACAGTTTTAGAAATAAAGATGTAATACTTTTTTTTTCTTTCCAATTTTGCTTTTCACTCACTAGTTTTCTTTGCCCTTAATTCATATACTGTATTCTTCTGTGGACACTGCACCAAGCTGACAGAGTCTTCTCTACACACATTCCAGTAATATCTGTCAGTAATATCTGTCTCTTTTTCTTCATTAACTTTTGATTGTGTTAATTCAAGAAAGCACTCGTAACTTGCTTTTTCTCCAACTTTAGTATCTTTTTCGGAGGCATGGTGATAATCAATCAATCAATCAATCGATCAATCAATCGATCAATCAATCAATCAATCAATCAATCAATCAATCAATCAATCAATCAATCAATCAATCAATCAATCAATCAATCAGTCAACCTTTCTTTGTATAGCGCTTAACTACATCAGCAGACATTTCAAAGCGCTTTAACAGACAGACAAACCCAACAGGACGCTTTTGATTGCTCTGGAGGGTCTAACTAACTCCTCGCTCTCACTGCAGCGTGTGAAATGAGCAGACGTTGTGCCGTTTGGTCGATTTTAATAAAGCAGAATCACGCAGGTGAGTCTTGTGACAAGAAACTCGCACGAGTTTCTCGTGCGAGATCAAAACATAATGGCGATTTCTGGGTTCAAAATTTAAGTGGAGAAATGGAAAAATTGTGAATATTTTTGTTGAATGAAAGTGCATTTAAAGCTTGCGTCCCAGGGACACACGCTGTCTGACGATTGTGCGTCAAAGACCCAAGGACACATGCTAACGAGAACACTGTAAGAGTAAACACAAGATGTAACTTTTAAATAATCATTCTATGAAGGTAAAAATATATTCAAAACCTACAGCACTTGTTTGAAAAAAAAAAAAAATCCCCACCTAAGCCTACTAAATATTGTTGCCACCAAGAGTCGTCACCATTGGTGGCAACGACATCAAACATTTGCCACAACTGACAGTAACTCTTTCACACTGATGAATTTGTGGCCTACTCTTCTTTGCATAATGTTTTTAATTCACTCACACTGGAGGGTTTTCCAGCATTAATTGCCCCTTAACGTTCATGTCACAACATGTCCATTGAATCAAAGACTTAGGACTTAGATGAGGCCACTCTCAAAGCTACATTTGTCTTGGGGATCATCAAAATATTTTTTTTTAGCAAATGTGACACAAGCCTTTCTTTTGCTCAGCAGTGGTTTGGATAGCTTTTTCCCTCAATATATGAAATCATCATTTAAAAACTGCTTTAGTATCGACTCTGCTTATGTTTGGTTTGATGATCTGAAGCATTTGCATGGGACAAACATGAATAAATTAGAATGGGGGCTAGTACTGTACTTTGTCACAACGACCGCCATCGGCGCTGTTGACCTACAGGGCGCCGGTGGAAATTGGATTACTGTTGGTCGAAGAAGGAGAGGAGGAAAGTGCGTTCGCACGAAGAAACAGAAGAGGAGCGCCAAGAGTATAGGACTAAGAGTAGGGACGTTGAATGTTGGAACTATGACAGGAAAAGGTAGAGAGTTGGTCGACATGATGCAGAGGAGGAAGGTAGACATACTGTGTGTCCAGGAGACCAGGTGGAAAGGTAGCAAGGCTAGAAGTTTAGGAGCAGGGTTCAAGTTGTTCTATCATGGTGTAGATAGAAAGAGAAATGGAGTAGGAGTTATCTTGAAGGAGGAGTTTGTTAGGAATGTCCTGGAGGTAAAAAGAGTGTCGGATAGAGTGATGAGTCTGAAGCTAGAAATAGAAGGTGTGATGTTCAATGTTGTTAGTGGGTATGCCCCACAGGTAGGATGTGAGCTGGAGGAGAAGGAGAAATTCTGGTTGGACTTTGATGAAGTGATGCAGAGCATACCTAGAAGTGAGAGAGTTGTCATCGGTGCAGACTTCAATGGACATGTTGGTGCAGGTAACAGAGGTGATGAGGAAGTGATGGGCAGGTTTGGTATCCAGGAGAGGAACGCAGAAGGACAGATGGTAGTTGACTTTGCAAAAAGGATGGAAATGGCTGTAGTGAATACTTTCTTCCAGAAGAGGCAGGAACATAGGGTGACCTATAAGAGTGGTGGTAGGAGCACACAGGTAGACTACATCTTGTGTAGACGATGTAACCTGAAGGAGATCAGTGACTGCAAAGTAGTGGTAGGCGAGAGTGTAGCCAAACAGCATAGAATGGTGGTGTGTAGGATGACTCTGGTGGTGAGGAAGATGAAGAGGACAAAGACAGAGCAGAAGACGAAATGGTGGAAGCTAAAAAAGGAAGAGTGTTGCATGACCTTTAGGAAGGAGTTAAGACAGGCTCTGGGTGGTCAGGAGGTGCTTCCAGATGACTGGACAACTACAGCTAATGTGATCAGGGATACAGGTAGGAGAGTATTTGGTGTGTCATCTGGAAGGAAAGTAGATAAGGAGACTTGGTGGTGGAATGAGGAGGTACAGGAGTGTATACAAAGAAAGAGGTTAGCTAAGAAGAAGTGGGACACTGAGAGGACTGAGGAGAGTAGACAGGAGTACAGGGAGATACAGCGTAAGGTGAAGGTAGAGGTAGCAAAGGCCAAACAAGAAGCTTATGATGACTTGTATGCTAGATTGGACAGTAAGGAGGGAGAGACTGATCTATACAGGCTGGCAAGACAGAGAGATAGAGATGGGAAGGACGTGCAGCAGATTAGGGTGATTAAGGATAGGGATGGAAGTCTATTGACAGGTGCCAGCAGTGTGATGGGAAGATGGAAAGAGTACTTTGAGGAGTTGATGAACGTGGAAAATGAGAGAGAACAAAGACTAGAAGAGGTGACTGTTGTGGACCAGGATGTAGCAAAGATTAGCCAGGATGAAGTGAGGAGAGCACTGAAGAGGATGAAGAGTGGAAAGGCAGTCGGTCCTGATGATATACCTGTAGAGGTTTGGAAGTGTCTAGGAGAGGTGGCAGTAGAGTTTCTGACTGGGTTGTTCAACAGGATCTTAGATAGTGAGAAGATGCCTGAGGAGTGGAGGAGAAGTGTGCTGGTGCCCATTTTTAAGAACAAGGGAGATGTGCAGAGTTGTGGCAACTACAGAGGAATAAAGCTGATGAGCCATACAATGAAGTTATGGGAAAGAGTAGTGGAAGCTAGACTAAGGGCAGAAGTGAGCATTTGTGAGCAGCAGTATGGTTTCATGCCAAAAAAGAGTACTACAGATGCAGTATTTGCTTTGAGGATGTTGATAGAGAAGTACAGAGAAGGCCAGAGGGAGCTGCATTGTGTTTTTGTAGATCTGGAGAAAGCTTATGACAGGGTGCCCAGAGAGGAACTGTGGTATTGTATGAGGAAGTCTGGAGTGGCAGAGAAGTATGTTAGAGCGGTGCAGGACATGTATGAGGACTGTAAGACAGTGGTGAGGTGTGCTGTAGGTGTGACAGAGGAGTTCAAGGTGGAGGTGGGACTGCATCAGGGATCAGCTCTGAGCCCCTTCTTGTTCGCTATGGTGATGGACAGGCTGACAGACGAGGTTAGACAGGAATCTCCATGGACTATGATGTTTGCAGATGACATTGTGATCTGCAGTGAGAGTAGGGAAGAGGTGGAGGAGAAGTTAGAGAGGTGGAGGTTTGTCCTGGAAAGGAGAGGGATGAAGGTTAGCCGCAGTAAGACAGAGTACATGTGTGTGAATGAGAGGGACCCAAGTGGAAGAGTGAGGTTACAGGGAGAAGAGATCAAGAAGGTGGAGGATTTTAAGTACTTGGGGTCAACAGTCCAGAGCAATGGAGAGTGGGGAAAAGAGGTGAAGAAGCGTGTCCAGGCAGGATGGAATGGGTGGAGAAAAGTGTCAGGTGTGATGTGTGATAGAAGAGTTTCAGCTAAAATGAAAGGAAAGGTGTACAAAACTGTGGTGAGACCAGCGATGTTGTTTGGTCTAGAGACAGTGTCACTGAGGAAAAGACAGGAGGCAGAGCTGGAGGTAGCAGAGATGAAGATGCTGAGGTTCTCTCTGGGAGTGACCAGGAAGGATAGGATCAGGAATGAGTACATCAGAGGGACAGCACATGTTAGAGGTTTTGGAGATAAAGTCAGAGAGGCCAGACTGAGATGGTTTGGACATGTCCAGAGGAGAGATAGTGAATATATTGGTAGAAGGATGCTGAGTTTTGAACTGCCAGGCAGGAGGCCTAGAGGAAGACCAAAGAGGAGGTTTATGGATGTAGTGAAAGAGGACATGAAGGTAGTTGGTGTGAGAGAAGAGGATGCAGAAGACAGGGTTAGATGGAGGCGGTTGATTCGCTGTGGCGACCCCTGAAGGGAAAAGCCAAAAGGAAAAGAAGAAGACTGTACTTTGTCACATTACATTACTATGTCAGCCTTAAGATATTCATATTAATGAGTTGTTTCTTTTGATCATTACTTTTGTTCATGTTTAAAAAATAATTTTACGTCTGGCTATCAGACCTAGAAAAGATGTTAATGGAAGCATAAAAAAAGCATTACAGTATAATTGTAATTCAACTGGATCTTCCATCCACATTTCTAGCTACTTACCCACTCAATGAAGTCAGCAAAAGCTAGAGACAAGGCCAAAGGAACCAAAAGTAGAGCCCATCCAGCAGCATGCTGACTCAGTGGAGGTCCACTATCTCTACTATATGAAGCTCCTAGCGATCACTAAGCTAAAATAAAGGTGATGATAGAGATATAGCTAACAGATCCTCTCAGATGGAGACTGGGTTTCTAATGCACTGCAGTGATACTCTGTATCTTACTTGTTGATGTACTGCATGATGTTTCCAGGCCAGGCCAGTTGCACCTTCAGCTGATGTCGATGTTCCACAAAGAAATCTACCAGCGTCCTTGTCACTGTGGCCGATGTGTGGAAGAAAAATGCCGGTATCCACAGGATGACCCCGTCCAACTTCTTCAAGCTCAGGAAAAAGTTATTCCTATCCTGCACAGTCAACAAATTGTTGTAGTATTTCTCCAGGATACTGGGGTTAAAGGTTGTCATGTTGGTCCGTCGTCCAACATCTTTCTTAAAGATCTCAGTTGGAGCAAAGTTGCAGCGGAAGACAAAGTCAAACTTCTCAATCTGAGCACCGCAACGTGAGCCAGTCAGGATGCCACTGTTGCCTATCACTGCACAAACATTGTAGTGTTTGTTGAGGATCTGCGATTTCTCAGGGAGGAGAGACTGGAAGTTCTCACCAATGGAGAAGACATACTTGTGGCTGGAATAGTCATAATGCATCAGCTGTCCGATTCGGACTGAGTCTCGTGTAAGGGTGAAGTTGTGGGGGATGTCGATGTACCGAGAGATCTCCTTTCTGCAAAAAGAAATACATTTTTGTTCATTACTACATTGTGTCTGAAACCATCAATAACTCAGACTTGATATTTGTACTTTCTCATCTAAAGAAAATTAATTTTGTCTTTAAATAAGAAAGTTATGTGTTGTAGATGATTACATTCAGAGGCAGATCTGAATCTCGCCAATTCCAAGGACAGACACCTCACATCTGAATCAGGCTGGATGTAATGGCATCAACCTGAGCCAATAGGAGTGCTCAATTCACACATGTGACTCTATACATTACCAGCAAATAAAGCGACTGAGAAGTGATGGGTATACAAGTAGTTCAAGGGAAGAAATCTTCAAAGAAAGAAGTTGAGACGATGTAAATCTTTTACGACATTGTCCCCAAGTTTATTGATGGAAGTAAACGACCCACAGACAACCAGGAGCTCAGTCCAAAGCACTGATTCTCTAATCCTGGACTCTTGTTTCATGGCTGAAGAGGTCCCTTCAGTTCTAACTGACTGGATGAGAGAAGGAACATCTAAACCCTAAACTGAAGTGCAATTGTTTCAGATTCAACCTTCACTGGGATGATTCTCTGCTTTATGAGGAAATAAAAAGCTGATGTCTGTCTTAAGTCTTTGTGGAGCTATAATACACCAAACAAAATGTGCTATTTAAAAGTGTATACTCCTCATGGAGGGAAGGTTGAGTAATAAAATGTTTTTAGCAAAATAATGTCACAATCATACTATTAAACAATTAAATCTGTAACTAGGGTGCTCTTAGTTACAAGTTTGTTTGATATAAATTTTATAGAATTTAACCAGACAACTCAGAGGAAACAGCAGGGAAGGCAAATAGTCAAACTGTGTGTGTGTGTGTGTGTGTGTGTGTGTGTATGTGTGTGTGTGTGTGTGTGTGTGTGTGTGTGTGTGTGTGTGTGTGTGTGTGTGTGTGTGTGTGTGTGTGTGCCACCTACTTGAACTGTGTGAAAGCAGTGCTGTTGTAGCTCCATTTAGAGGTATTCTGCAGGTCCTCATTGGTCAGAGGATTGAAAGCTTGATCCAGATGCTTCAACGCCATCTGGGAGCTTCACAGTCAAGGAAGAGAAGAGAAGCAGGAAGAGGAGGAGGAAACACAGATATGGAGGTTAACCCAGTTTTCATATGTTAGTAGGAGGTGATGTTGCTCCATTTACTCCTTGGAATGACTTCAGGGGATTTTCATGTCATTCACAACAAGGTTTGTGGGTAAAATATTTGTACAAGAAAAGAAACACAAGCAGTCAGGCAGTCAGACAGCTTTCACAAAATGCCAAAAAAAAAAAGAAAAGAAAAAAGAAACAAAATGATTTTCTTTTCAGAGAAAGCCGTCATGTGTTTTTTGTTTCTTGCATCTGAGAAGCAGTTCGTTAATAAAATCAGTGCATGCTTTATTTTTTTTTCATTATTATTCGTCAGTTGGCAAAAAGTTCCATAAACACAAGACTTACAACTAGCCTGCTGCTTTATTTTTTTTAAATATCATTCATGTGAATATAGATTTAAAACTTAAAATTGTGAGATTGTCTGACTGCAGGGATTTCTTCATGTCATGACAGCAGTTAATTCTGCAAAATTAAAAATCAAGCAAAAGTAAATCATATGCAATTTTAAGAAAAAGAATGACTGTTATTTTAGTATAATCTTTCTCACAAAGCCAAAATGCCTCGAAAAAAGCTGATTGGAATGAAGAAGTATTTGAGGAGCTGCTTGGTAAATGTTTTTCCTTAGGGAAACAGTTGCAGAGACAAACTGATTGACACTTTCAGCCTCTTGTTGTTGAGGCTATAATAAACCAACACTGCATTTCTTGACAAATGAGCACTACAGTCAGAATGTTGCTGAAATTCTATCCATATTGCCACGCTGTTCAATATTTTACTTGCATTCTCGTTGAGAGAAATAAATTTTTCCTTTAGTCATATTTGGTTTAATCTATGTCAAATGTCATATGTCATAGGAGAGGAAACGTGCTTAATAAGATGACACTTTGGATGCAGTGCAAGAAGCTTCATTTCCTCTGATGTTAAAACCAAGGAGATTAAATTTGTACATTTTCTAATTCATGATTTTCACATGAAAAGCATGATATTTTTACTTTTCCTTGAACATGTTTCTGTCTCCTCATTCGAATTACATATGTAGGCCAGATCCGTCTTCATTCACAGCTTTAAAAGGTACCAATAAGGAATAAGGAACTAAATTCAAAATTAAAATCAAGATTAAATAGCATATAGCCATTTTCTGAGCAATAAAAACCTATCGGTAAAAAAAAAGAAAAGAAAAAAAAAAACAACATAAAAGATTTTATTTAGATAGAATAAAAAAGTTAGAAAGAGCAAGACTAAGAAACACAGGACACAGGAGAGAAAGACAACAGAAGCAAAAACAGAAAATTCAGACGAATTGAAAGAGAAAAAGCACATGGATGGAATAAGGAAGTTTAACAAGCAGAAAAGAAGAGACATTACTAAATACAACAGGACGTAACAGAACTAAAATTCAAAGCAATGACATTTCCTCCAAATGAACATCCAAATGCAAAGGTTTCAGGTCGAGGCACAACTGAAAAATAGTATTTGCAAGCAAATTAAAATGTCCTCATGTTGCGTGCAGTTAGAGGATTGTGGAGTTTACTGCATCAGGACAGATCAGACAATAATTGACAACATCCCTGCTTCAAAAGTTTGCATGATCATCCAATGACTTCTACTCTACCTCTGGACACCCATAAAGCCCAGAAGAAACCTTCAACAGTACAAGTGGATACTGTGTGACCTAGATCTGATGCCAGTTTGGGCTACAGCAGCATCTGGTTTCTGCAGCATCCACTGTCTGTAGACAGCGATGCTCATCCGGAGAGGTGCAGTGCTGAATCAGGATCAGCATGAAATATGTACAGAATAATAATGCAATACATTAATCTGATGTTAAATATAAGTAGTTTGCAGCTAGGGCAGGCTTTCACGCTGTATCAAGAACTCTTGTCCGTTTAGAGTTTTGTGGTGCTGCCAATGGATTTTGGATAAAATTATGCAGTTCATCAAAGAACAAGATCCCACATCCTTCTGTATCTAATTCATCCACCCACACAGTCACATAATGATGAGTCTAAAAGCCAGCTCTCCCAGTCATGTCCAGTTCTCACAGCCCTCCCCACATCTTCTGTCCTTTCTCACAGAGGAAAACTGCATCTAAGCATTTACCCCACAGCAGAATGCTCTAAATCTAAACCTCTGCTCTCCCATCGCCTTTTCACTGCTGCTCCGGTTTGTTCCTACCATCGTCTTCTTAAGCTGCTGATAATACTTCCATCTGAATAATCCAAAAGAACCACTGGGATTGACGCTGCCATATGCTCATTGACACCGGATTTCCTGATCACTGTAGCTACAACACAAATCCAGTCAACCTTTATTTCTATTCTTTAACCTTAATCCCATCAAACATGATCCTCATCATACACATCCCAAACTGTTGAGAAGTTTCTCTTCAACCATATAATATTGGGTTGTTGAAAACAAAGATGATAATCACTATTAAGATCAAAAACCTTAGCCTGTACTCATTGTTTTATCTCCAATCCTCAATGACTCACATAAGTATGAAGGTGAATAAATTTGACGAAAAGAATGAACTTAGCCAGACATTTATGTTTCTTTAATGAAAAATAGCCTATAATTGTGAAATAGTGAGATGATGTGTCTAATATCCCACAGAAATAGATGTCAATTAAATTTTGAAAACTTGTTTTCGAGTTCATTTTACTGTTTTCATTGGAATTCTTTGTTTCATGTCGATTCACATTCAACACTGCACCATCAAAAAGACCCGGGAACTAATTCGAGTGCATAGATTTTCTGTTTTTTTTGCTTGTTTTCATGAAAGAAAAGTAGCCAGAACTCAAACGTCACCTCAGGTCTGGTTTTTGAGGCGGCTTCTCGCTGCAAGAGGAAATTTAAAAAAGACAAGAAGAAATTAAAGAAAATTCTTTAAAGACCTTGCTTATATTTCAAATACTTGCTTCACGTCACTGTCACTTAACTATAACAGACTTTGATTATGTTATAAAACAGATGTAATGGCCATCAGTTGATCATAAATCACTTTAGCAGCAATCACAAAGGAGAAAACAGAAAAACAGAGATCCTGACAGCTGGACAGTGAAAAACATTTTATGGGTGAAAACACTGAATGATAAAAACACAAAAAGATTTTCAGCCACTGTGACTTCATTAAATAATTCTGCGAATGGGGCTCAAAGTGTCACTAGCTTCAGATTGACAGAGTCATCTTGTTCATGTCACCTTTCCTCCATGACTCTACACCACCTGATCTTGCCTAATATTTTGCTGTAGAAAAGACTGAAATGCCTAAATGATCCATTTGATGAAAAAAAAATTTTTTTAAGAGTTTAAACAAAATTGAAAAGAGATTAATGTTTTTGAAGACCCTGGTGCTTGTCCATAGGAACATTTAGATTTATCTTTTTAGTTTTATGAGTTAAAGGTTATGCACTAATAAACTGAAGACCTGTCCCCATCACAACTTAGAGAAGCCTAATATACCTTCTATTATTTGGAGGCATCTGTCAAGTATCAACATGACTTCACTGTCTTCAGCCCACAATGTGTTGGGATCATGTGGGCCGGATGATGCTTCAGGAAACATCCCAGTCATTTCAACTACTATATAGTGAATCTCAGACAACACAGACCCCACCTCTCCTGAATCCCCACATTCCTGATGCTAAACTCAGTCACAAAAAACACAGAAAGAAATGTGAATGTTTCAAATCAGACTGTGTTCTCTTCAAAATGCTGCTCTTCATCACATCTAACTCATTCTGAACCTAACCTTGGACAGCAATGACAGCGAGCAAAGAGGAAAATGACCACAAGCAGGAGGAAAATTAATGTGGCTCTCACGCTGTAAATCAGAGTCAAGGACAGCTTGCCGTCCTCCAGAACCTTCATCAGAAGGATGCCGCCTTAGCGTCACACCTCAGATCTGACCGAACATGTCAGACAAATAAAGATTTACAGAATGATTTTCCATGATGGTGTGCAGCAGTGGCCCTGCTGACACCTGTAAAAGAAAAGGATCAGGGAGCTCCTCTGGTGTTCGAGCTGCAACTAGAAACAGTAAAACTGGATGAAAGTCAGGTGTAAACACACCTCAGAAGCACGCTGAGGACCTGAGCTGAACGAGTTGTGGAGGTGGTCAGACGCTCATCCTCATTATCAACTACAAGCTCATAGAAGAAGAAGAAGAAGAAGAAGAAGATTTAGATTTTTATGAAAACACTTTAATTACACTCAAACATTTTACAATATTACATTATACGAAAAGTGCTTCAAAAATACTTAAAAATCATAAATAAAAATAAATACAATTTAAAAATCAGTGCATTACATCAGGAAATTTGCAAAAGTGAGTTGATCATCAATTAAAGTGCATAGGACATTTTTGTGACACCAAATGTTCCTAAAGTTATTCAGGTCTTTTGTCATTTTATAAAAACCAAATTCTAGTTGCAAGCGACATCTGACGTTACAACAAAAAACAGTAGCTGCTTCTTGAACGTTATTGGTTTCAATTTTCCTCTTTCTGGTGACGTAAATTGCGAGTTTTGCCTCTCCAGAAATAAAATTTAAAAGCTGCCACTTTTTTTGATTCAATCTCTTGTACCGAGCACCATAAATAAATTTTCTGATATTAAAATTTTTACTGAACAGATTAAAAACATTTGTTAAAAGAGTGAAGAGCACTGCAAGTCTCTTACACTCACTAAAAGCATGAAAGACTGTCTCACGAAGGGGACAGAAGGGACACTGGCTGGACACAGCAGGGTTAAAAAGAGAGATAAAAGCATTGGAACTGATGGCACCGTGTAAAATTCTCCACTGGAGGTCGGCTGTTTTTTTCTTGAGGGGAGGTTTGTATAGAAGTCTCCACTGTGGGTCATTTCCATTTCCAGTCATCCTGTTGGCCCAGGCAGTGGGCGCTCTGTTACATAGGTTTCTCATGTTGATAACTTTGACACAGTATTTGTACAGTACTTTTTTGTTGGCCGTGTGCAGGCTGATTTGTCGTTCATCTCTGAGGAGGGGACCCTCCATCTCTCCAAACAGGGGACTGATGTGGACCTCAGGGAAAGGATCTTTATTGTCAGGCACAGTCCCTGTACTTTAGTCCAGGAGGAGGCTTCTCTCCTTCCCGGAGAGTCTTTGCCTCCACACTTGTAGCACCTTCTGAGCCACCTTGGTGGACTGGATGTTCAGCAGGGAGCTCACAGCCTGGACATTCACCAATGCCGGCCCGGCGTTGTCCGCCAGCTCCTGGAGGGTCATGGTCCTGGTTCTGTAAAGCACTGTAGACAGCCCAGGTGTGGCTCCACTGCAGACATCCAGCCTGGCTCCATGTACTAGTGGTTCCTTCAGTAACCAGAACAGAGAGTCAGAGCTTTTTCCTGAACTGAAGCGTTTAAAAAGGGCCCTCGACTTAAAAACACCATGATAAAACGGAGGCAAACCATTTAACTTTAGAAATTGAGAATCAATTAAAAACAGTGCAGCATCCAGTCCCAAGTTACTCACACATCTGAATATGCAGCTGACCACCTCTCTCCACGTCAGATCCGCTTGTCTGGTCAGAAACCACTGGATAAACTGTAATCTGAATGTGGCTGTTCTACTAACCAGGTGGATGAAACCCTGTCCCCCCTCCTCTCTGGATAAAAACAACACTCCCTAAGGCACCCAGTGTAACCCATCCCAGAAAAAGTCAACAAGTTTGGTCTGGATTTGGGCTAGAAACCCTGATGGAGGGTCTATAAAGGCCAAGCGGTGCCTTAGCTGTGAGGCCACCAGGTTGTTTATTACTAAAACCTGGCCTCTGTACGACATTCTGGGGAGCAACCATTTCCATTTTTTAAATTTTCCCTCTTTTTTTTCAATGACGTCCTCCCAGTTCTTCCTGGTTGTTGTCTCATTTCCCAGGTGCACACCGAGATATTTGAGACCATCGGTCTTCCAACACAAATTCTGAGGAAGAACAGGGAGGCTGTCATGCCATTTTCCAACAGCAAGGGCTTCACTTTTGCTCCAGTTTACTTTAGCCGCAGTTAGAACTTTGAATAAATTTGTCAAAGCCACTAAAACATCAACATCCCTATGGTTTTTTTTATGAGAACAACAACATCATCAGCATAGGCAGATAAAATAATGCTCTCTTTAAAAACAGGTAAAATCAAACCGTCGATGCTTTTGCGGATTTTACAGAGGAGGGGTTCTAGGGAGAGTGCATAGAGCATCCCAGACAGAGCACAGCCCTGCCGGATGCCCCGGCAGGGATGCACTCCCCGATGCACCCTGAAGGGGGCACACAAACTGCCGTTAAACTTCAGGATACTCTCAACGTCACTGTACAACACCCGGATCTTGGCAATAAAACCGGTGCTGAACCCAAACTTGAAATCCAATCCAATGAAATGAGACCAGCATTTATACCCAATGAGCTGGAACATCTCTCCAGCCTATTTTTTGCACACATATGTATTTGATAAAGCACACACACAAGAGGCCTGTAGGCATGCAAATAAATAGTGAAAGGTAGGGCAGCTCCATCGTGGTTTGCCCTACGAGCAACTTGTAAGGGGACGTTGCCTTGCTCAAGGGCACATTGGCAGTGTTTGGGAGGTGAACTACCCCCTCTGTACTGCCAGTTCACACTCCAAACTTTTTGGTCTACATGGGAGTTGAACCGGCCACCCTCCGATCCCCAGCCCAAGATCAAGAACTGAGTTACTGCTGCCCCCAAAAGTGTTCCCTGACCAGGAATTGAACCGCAGCAGAGAAAGCACCGAATCCTAAACTCTAGACTACCTGGGAGAACAGCCACAACTACTAGAGAGTGAATACATCATCTGAGGTTCTGTTATATACAGACATGAGGTCAATATATCTGCATAGTTTGTTCCAAATGCAGTATGTTCAAATTCACACGTGTAATAGGGGGACATGTGTGAAGTGATATCAATATGTGTAAAGATCTACATAGTTTAAAAAAGAATGTTACAGTTGAACCAGTTCCCCCAATAAAACACTGTCACCCAAAGATCTGTTACAGCGGATGAAGAGTGGCGGTCTACACAGGTAGGCTACCTCTGCATATGGATGATGGATGGACTGATCGCATTTCATTGGCTGTTTTGAACTTCATTCCTGTCTTCTCTCTATAAATATGCTTGGCTTTTATTCCACCCTTTTATTCTCACATTGTTGACAAAAGTGAGAGAAAATGATTTTATCTGACCACGATTTTGGTCAGTTTCATAAGGTTGTGGTTCTTTCTTGGTCCATGCTACATCTTTCCACCATGTTTCACTGAAATCAGTTTAGTACGTTTCCTATAAATCGGGGAAATTGCTGATGCACAAACACAAAAGGTCCCCAGTGTTAATAAAAAAAACCAACAAAACAACCCAGATCTCTGGGGTTTTACTCTCCAGACACCATTCTTGCCCTGAGTTCCATGGAAATATGCTCCAAGATTTTTTGCATAATTAGGCTGATAAACCAGCCAACCAACTGATCAACCGACCGACCGATCTACCAACAAACAAACCACCTACCAACCAACCAAGTTGGTGAAGTATAACTGTCTTTATAATTCAAGTTTACATTTTTGATTATAGTTCTGAATTAAAGCTGACATTTCTCAGATATTTGCAGAATATTTTTTATTTTGGCATCTTCTTCTCCTTTTCCTTTCGGCTTTTCCCTTCAGGGGTCGCCACAGCAAATCAATTGCCTCCATCTAACCCTGTCCTTTGCATCCTCTTCTCTCACACCAACTACCTTCATGGCATGAGATTGGAATTTTAACGTAAAATCCAAAGATACAAAACAAAAGTCACACGGATGACTTTACAACCTGATTGCTTCAGTAAGAAATATAGAACGATGAACATCATTCCACAGAACGTGCTACTTTCCAATACAATTCTATGTCCTGGCCTAAATGTACTTAGGCCAGGACATAGAATGTACTCACTCATTTTGGTGTGCACCGCTGGTGAGACCAGCGATGTTGTTTGGTCTAGAGACAGTGTCACTGAGGAAAAGACAGGAGACAGAGCTGGAGGTAGCAGAGATGAAGATGCTGAGATTCTCTCTGGGAGTGACCAGGAAGGATAGGATCAGGAATGAGTACATCAGAGGGACAGCACATGTTAGAGGTTTTGGAGATAAAGTCAGAGAGGCCAGACTGAGATGGTTTGGACATGTCCAGAGGAGAGATAGTGAATATATTGGTAAGATGCTGAGTTTTGAACTGCCAGGCAGGAGGCCTAGAGGAAGACCAAAAAGGAGGTTTATGGATGTAGTGAAAGAGGACATGAAGGTAGTTGGTGTGAGAGAAGAGGATGCAAAGGACAGGGTTAGATGGAGGCAACTGATTTGCTGTGGGGACCCCTGAAGGGAAAAGCCGAAAGGAAAAGATGAAGAAGACTGTCACTCATTTTGTGAGTTTGCCTTGACCTTGATCCTCATAAAACACAACAAAACAATATTAACTGGGAATATCTGGTTCCTTGATGAGATGTGTAAGGCTGGGGACATGAAACCTCAAGGGAGAAGTCGTTCGTTCCTAAGGTCCATTTCTCTCCAACTGCTTTGAACTTTTTCACTGTGTCTCAGTGGTAGAAGGGTCTCACTTCTTATCAGATGGTTGGCAGTTTGATCTCCTGACTTAACAAAACTATTGTAGTGCCGTGGTACTTAACTAGTTTACATGTGGACGAGCTGTTTCACAAAGATGTAACTGTGTGCTCCACAATGTTAAGAGGTCTAACATATGACGTAACAGCAAGGATAAAATCAGTCTCACCAACTAGCGTCATCTTCTGTGCTTGTTCTTCAATTGGCATTATTAAATCTTCCGAGGGAGTTCACACGCCCAAGACTTCTGTTTTAATGCTGTTGCCACCACTGCAGGCGTTAGTGAGGTTGATTTGAAGTGGGGACAATCGCAGGCGGGTAGTTTGACTGGGAGGTACACCAAATTATTCAAACATGTTCGACAGTAGTAGCTCAGTCCACTGGGTCTGGGGCTGGGGACTGGAGGGTGGACAGTTCAAGATCCATGTGGACCAAAAAGTTCACAGTATGAACTGCAGTGGAGAGGTGCCACTTCAACGCCAGACTACTGCCGAGGAGCCCTTGAACAAGACATCATCTGCTTTTTTTTTTGCTCATTTGAGTGCATCAAAACGGAGCTGCCCACCGCTCTACCTCTCACCATTATTTATAAATACTTATTTTAATACTTGAATACTACTACTTCTAACAACTAAAGTGGAAAATCTATTTCCCCCTGCAGTAAATTAGTAAAGATTGATTCTTCTTCTTCATTCTTATTCTTTTATAAATGTCTTCTTTTGGCCAATCAGATTTGAGTCACCTTAACATGTGGTTCTACATTGAACGCATGTGCTATTTAGTGTCTTTGAGACATGCATGAAAGTACAATATGTGGATTGGAACTCAGGTGACTTCTGTGATCTATGCATGTGCTAAACACCGTCATCAACAAAGTGCACCAATAATGTGATAAAATGAAAGTACCAGAGAAGAGCAATGACAGCAATGCTACAACACCTTCCTTCGCTACGAACACGCACACCCTGGTTTTAATACTGTCCTATGAATATGATGTGTGAGAGGTATATAATGTAGTTTCACCTTGTCACCTGGGAATAGTCATACTACTGTAATTATGAGGGTCAAAGATCAAGATAACCAAATCTGATCTGAGCAAATAATCTGAATTTAACATTGAGGCTTATAATGTGAATACATTGCTGAGGACCGGGTGTCGGTATTATTTTGGTGTAGTATTGTAAATGTGGCCAAACATTTACAATATGTTTGTAAATTATCATAAAGCTATCTGTGGGCTGCAGGCCTCACAGCAGAGAGGCCTTCAACTGAGTCTGATCAGTGGACAAGTGGAACTGCTTCGACACTCATGATTCAGTCCACAGTGTTTACGTCATCATCTGATTTGATTTATCAGCAACTTATTGAAAGTGTGCACCTGGAAACAACATTTCAGGATTTAAAACTCATTCAAAACAGACAGGACTGTTCATTAGATGATTAAAAAATATCCAAACCCACACGGTCAGCACGTACAGCAGCAGCTCCACAGTCTGACCTGGACTCACCGAAACCCAGCGTGGAACATGGACATCCTGGGTCCCCCACTGGACCCGTATCTGGGGGTGCTGAGCAGGAAGTCCTTCTTGATGGACGCGTAGCTGATGAGCGACAGGATGAGCAGCGCGACGCTGAACATGATGAGCCCCAGCGCGCTGGCTATCCGCACCATCCTGCCTCTCTGCGGGCACCAGCCCCCCCACACCAGAGGATCACTGACGGGCCAGGACAAGGACACAGCGAGCATATAGGCGCACCGCATCCGCGGCAAGACCGGGGTGTAGACGCGGAGACGCCGCACGGATTTCAGAGTTCATGTGGGGAGTTGGAACAGATGCGGGGACGCGTAAGCGGTGACGCATGTGCGGCGGAAAGCAGCGCGGCCATGCAAAAGGCCGGTCAGGCAAACAAGGACGCGCAAACCACCAATTTATATAACGCTTTTAACTGTAGACTTGAAAGCCACAAAGTCCTAATGTGACGCAGGAATGGGCAGTAAGAGGCCCGTTTCCGCGATCGTTTTAATAATCTGAGTGTGACGCAGAGCGGTAGGTGCGCGTATGCGGAAGAAAAGGCGCACTGACGCATTAACGGTCCGTGAAACGGAGGATGGGCGAGCAGGGGAAGGTCTGCGGTCTTGGAGGTGTTTCTTCACAGCCTGAAGACGTTGAGATGGAGCGACGACACGCAGGAGAAGATGATGCTGCGACGACCGACGGATGATGCTGCGTCCTTCATCTGCATCCAGCTCGGCGTCTCTCTCCTCTTCTTCGTCGCGGCTGTCAAATTAATTAATCCGGAGTGTCGCTGCAACGGAGACGCAGCTCTTGTATCGCGGCAATCAGATAAACATCAGCAGCAGCATCCGAGGCGGAGCTCCGCGTCCTGATGGAGGCAGGGAGCCGCAGAGACAGAGGATACCCGCAGCCCGAACGCAAACCGCTGCAGAAATACGAGAAGTGCATGAAGTACTCAGGGTTTCCCCTCATGTCAAAGAATATACAGTGTGTGTTTGTTCATGGAGAAATGATCAGGACTTATGTTGGAGAAAAACATCTACATGTAGTTCAACAATTGGCCTGGAGGTGTTAAGTTTGTTTATCTCTGGAGATAAAGACGTCTTCTTCAGTTCAAATGCACAATAAAGAAAAACACCAAAACTGATAATTTATTGAATTGAAGCAACCCGAAAAACGATTAACAGAATTAAGGAAAACGGATTTAAATGAAGTTTAATGCTTTTGTTTTCATTTGCTGTTCATTTGCTGTTCAAACACAATTTTTATATATATATATATATATATATATATATATATATATATATATATATATATATATATATACACACTCAACAAAAATATAAACGCAACTCTTTTGTTTTTGCTCCCATTTTTCATGAGGATTTAAAAGATCTATAATTCATTCCAGATGCACAATATCACCATTTCTCTCAAACATTGTTCACAAATCTGTCTAAATGTGTGATAGTGAGCACTTCTGCTTGCTGAGATAATCCATTCCACCTCATAGGTGTGCCACATCGAGATGCTGATCTGACATCATGATTAGTGCACAGGTGTACCTTATACTGCCCACAATAAAAGGCAACTCTGAAATGTGCAATTTTGTCTCACAGCAAAATGCCACAGATGCCACAAGCATTGAGGGAGCGTGCAATTGTCATGCTGACAGCAGGAATGTTAACCAGATCTGTTGCTCGTGCACTGAATGTTCATTTCTCCACCATAAGCCGTCTCCAAAGGCGTTTCAGAGAATATGGTAGTACATCCAACCAGCCTCACAACCGCAGACCACGTGTAACCACACCAGCCCAGGACCTCCACATCCAGCAGGTTCACCTCCACGATCGTCTGAGACCAGCCACACAGACAGCTGCTGCAACAATTGGTTTGCATAACCAAACAATTTCTGCACAAACTGTCAGAAACCGTCTCAGTGAAGCTCAACTGCATGCTCGCCGTCCTCATCGGGGTCTTAACCTGACTCCAAATCGCCGCCGTAACAGACTTGAGTGGGCAAATGCCCACATTCGATGGCGTCTGGCACGTTGGAGAGGTGTTCTCTTCACGGATGAATCTCGGTTTACATTGTTCAGGGCAGATGGCGGACAGCGTGTGTGGACTCGTGTGGGTGAGCGCTTTGCTGATGTCAATGTTGTGAATCGAGTGGCCCATGGTGGGGTTATGGTATGGGCAGGCATCTGTTATGGACGAAGAACACAGGTGCATTTTATTGATGGCATGTTGAATGCACAGAGATACCGTGATGAGATCCTGAGGCCCATTGTTATGCCATACATCCATGAACATCACCTCATGTTTCAGCAAGATAACGCACGGCCCCATGTTGCAAAGATCTGTGCACAATTCTTGGACGCTGAAAATGTCCCAGTTCTTGCATGGCCAGTATACTCACCGGACATGTCACCCACTGAGCATGTTTGGGATGTGGTGCTTGACCGGCGTATACGACAGCGTGTACCAGTTCCCACTAATATCCAGCAACTTCGCACAGCCATTGAAGAGGAGTGGACCAATATTCCACAGGCCACAATTGACAATCTGATAAACTCTATGCGAAGAAGATGTGTTGCACTGCATGAGGCCAATGGTGGTCACACCAGATACTGACTGGTTCTGAGTCCCCAGACCCCCAATAAAGCAAAAAAAAACCTGCACATTTCAGAGTGGCCTTTTATTGTGGGCAGTATAATGTACACCTGTGCACTATATTATATTTTATATTTTTGTTGAGTGTATGTTAAACACTGAAACATGTTTTGTGCTGTCCCCTGAATAAAAGTTTGGAATCACTTCTCCAAAGGAGGTAAAGTTTTTTTTATGCAAGTGTGGGTTTATTTGTTTGTGTGGTTGGTATTTAAGATCACTTTTAAGGAAATGACTGAATCTCGTCAAAAAGTAAGGCTTTTAAAATGGAGAGAAGTTGGTGTCATCTCTGGGTCTGCCCTTCAGCAACTTTAACAACAATGACAACAACAATGACAACAACAACAATGACAACAACAACACACTATGGACAACACCGTTGGATCTGTGCATCAAGACGAGAGGTGGGATCATTAAAATTAAAAACAAGAACTAACACAGTCAGAGACTGCAACATCCCGCGACACCCCTGAATTCAAAATTTTACCCTGACTTACTTGCATAGATAAAAGCTAGTGCTCCGACCTACTGTCATTGATCAAAACACTAGTTTTGATCTATGGTCTTACTCACACTGGCCTTCTCCCTCGTCTTTCTATCTTATCCAGTTCCTGAGTGTACAAAAGTTAAAATTTGACCATGACCTAGTTTTCTGACGGTCAAGGTCATCATCTCATTTTCATCCCCTTTGCTGCCCGAGTAATGTGTTTTTGGTTTTATCTTTCTATTTGCAACGGTTGTGAAGATATTTGGTGGACTAATGAACGCTCAAAACACACAAACGCTGACAATTACAATACATCACCGCTTTGAAGCTGGATGTAATAAGTAGTTTATGAGTCTTATTGAACACTGTGTTGAGTCACCAGGATAAAACCAGGCAATAGATGCTAAAAATGTTCAATTTATGACCTACAACTCACAAGAGAATCACTTGAGATCCGGATTTCAGTGAAATATTTAACATGGCTTAAACTTTCTAGATGCCCAGTTTAAACAAATTTTAGAATGCTGTTTCCACCAAAGACTGACGGACAGACAGACAGACAGACAGACAGACAGACACACACACACACACACACACACACACACACACACACACACACACACACACACACACACACACACACACACACACACACACACACACACACACACAGACACACAGACTGTCTTTGCCTCTGGCATTTCAACAGTGACCTTTCCACTGATGTTAAGGCCTGATGAAAAACACGCACACGCGCGCACACACGCACACACACACACACACACACACACACACACACACACACACACACACACACACACACACACACACACACACACACACACACACACACAAACACACAGAGTCCCAGTCAGTAGCTGCTAACTTTCCAGTGTTTCTAACTGATTTAGAACGTAACGCTGACTTCCACTAATCACAGTTGAACATGTCTGATTGATGGAACTTTTAATTACAATTTAGACTACATACTAGCCAAAGCTGTTTAAATCAATCCACTGGACTTTAAGAAAGTTTCTTGAAGATCAGTCGATGGATTGATTTAAACAGCTTTGGATAACCATGACCTGGATAACTGAGAACCTACACAGACATCTAGACCATACATACGATTAATGTTTTAATCAGATCATTCACAAACCAAATGAAATGAGTCTAATCTGTTTGCTTGGCTACTTGTCAGGGTTGCGCTAACTGTCCCTTTGCTAATGACGAATAAATGATGAATATGAAAAAAGTGAAAAATGTGGAACTGTAAAAGATGAAGGGTGCATGATATCATCTATGTAATAAAAATAACATCTTGAGACGTGCATTAAACTGTTGCATAATTTAGTCTGTCATGATGTACGGTACGAATGATGCAGCATTAATTTTATCGCAAATATGCACTTAGAAAACTTTAATCCGCACAAAACTGAACAAAAGTAAAGTCTCCATCAAAACAGTGAAGGCATGCTTGGTTTAATTGTGTTGCTTTTACTCAAAATGAATGAGACACAGTGTTAAAAAAAGAATATGAACAATAATTGCCGTATATTTAGCTAAATGCAACCACTAAACAATAACTTGCAGCAAACACAGTCACACTGTTTCTGAGTGAAGATAGAAGGTATGTAAGAGGAGAATGTAAATTCAGGTCGTGTGATTAGAGACGAGGAGTAAGGGTAGGAGATGTGAGTGTAACAGATAGACGAGTAAAACGATCCTGAGTGGAGAGATGGCGGCAGTGAGGACAGATCCAGGATGATGATATTGGTGTATCAGCTTCCTAAAGATAAAACAGGCCATTGGGAATTTTTTCTTCAGAGAGCAGCTGAAATGTGTTGATGCTTCTTTGTCCCTCAGACTCCCAAGGAGCCACCAGCTGTCCCATTCAGTCAACAGGAGGTGACGTAAACGTATAAAGCATCGTGCTGCATATCTCTACTCTCATAGCAATAATGTAGATGGCTTAAATTAAACCCATTGAATTCTGTGGATTTACACTGTCTTCCTCCTGCTGATATAACAAAGTAGGACCTTTGTATGATGACCTGTGGTGAAGACACTTTGGAATCTTTATTCACTTCAGTTCTTTGATTCTTCAAGAGAACTTGTATTATGAGGATACAAAGAGGTTCAACAATGGTTTCAGTCTTTTCAGTGTAAAGATGGATAATGCAGCTCCACTTCCTCATCCTGGACACGGATTAGCCAAAATAACACAAATGCAAGCACTGTCCTTCTCTGCTGTTGGAAATAATTTGCAGCCAGTTTTAGCAACAGAAAAATAATTGAAAGAAAAAGTATTGATAAAAGGAAGAATTGACGATATATCAGCGTGAGAAGAGCACTGAACCTTTATTTAACTTATGAGGTCAAAAAGTTAATGTTAGGGGTGGCAGCAGCTCAGTTCACTACGTCTTGGCTTGGGGGCCAGAAGGTGGTCGATGGTTGCCAGTTCACCTCCTGCGCCACTGAGCAAGGCAGCGTGTGTGTGTGTTTCCGGCCTGTACCATATATATGCGTATGACTTCTAACAACTACAGTGGAAAAAACTTCAAACTGTTCCAAGAAGTTCTGCTTAGGTCAGCACATCGTGCGGTCATTCATAGATGAACAACCACTCACACATACACTCGTAGACAAGTTGAAGTGATAAGTGCATTGAAATTGCCTATTTTTGGATGTGAGTGCTGGAAATTCTCACTCAAACTATGTTTTCTGTGATCATAAATCAAGGTGTGACTTTGTTGATAAGTTGGTCATGAAAATGTCTGAAAAGCACATTATTTTCTCTCAAATGAGTCTATTTGTATGTGTGTGTGTGTGTGTGTGTGTGTGTGTGTGTGTGTGTGTGTGTGTGTGTGTGTGTGTGTGTGTGTGTGTGTGTGTGTGTGTGTGTGTACCTGGTGTTCAGTAATTTCACGCTCCTCGAGCCCAGGCAGAGCTTCACCCTCTGATTGTCCACCCTCCTCTCTGCTGTAAGGACTATTGATTATTAATTGACTCCTTCATGAGATGTGAGCTGCTCTGATTGGTTTCATATCACAGAGTTCACATGAAAATCAGATCAGCCTGAATCATGAGTTCACTACTGTGTTATTGAAGCCCTCTGAGGATCGCTGCAGTTCAACAGGAACAAAGGAAAATGACACATTTCATCTTTTCAAACCAGAATTTTACGCTTTTTTTAGACAAATAAAATCATCACTTTTTTAAAAAATAAAACCAGTCTTATTGATATTATGACAATATTTACTAACTATACTATCATGAGTACTATTAGGACCCATTTACACCTGTATTAAATACTATAAGTCATGATGTGTATCTGGATAATGACATCAGATCCATTTATACCTTCTGACAGTATTGTATCCACATTGTGGTTTGGTGTCTCATAGAATTGTCAAGTTGATGGTGGACAACTTGGCGCTGTCATGGTTGTGTGAACAAAGCAGTATAACCTCAGGGATTCAGGAACTGAAAGGATCTTACACTGTTGGAGAAACTGAGGTAGTAAAAGAAAAACAAGACGTTATGGCAAAGCATTTAGTCCAGTGCAGAACAAAAAAACCAATGTAAATACAAAAAATACAGAGGCAAGGCAAGCATAACTCAAGAGACCTGATCAACATGCAAATTTGTGATCTGAAGACTGGTATTATTTTGTGGTAGTCTGTGTGAGAGAAGAGGATGCAGAAGACAGGGTTAGATGGAGGACACTGATTCGCTGTGGCGACCCCTGAAGGGAAAAGCCGAAAGGAAAAGAAGAAGAAGAAGAATGTTCTCAAAACTTTACATGAATTCACACTTGATTAACCTCTACATTTCTTCATCTAAATACAGATCATGGTTAAATGATGGATGTTAATGCAATCCAGTGCCTGAAACATGAAGTCTACCGTCCAATCAATATCTCCCAATACATCTGCTTAAAGTTGTAAAAACAAACAAATGATCCATCATTGAATAGTCGTTCAGGGTCCACCTCAACATTTAACCAAATTTTCCTAAGCCAAAGATCCACCCTTACACACAATGTCCATAAAATTCTAGAAACCTACTTCCTTGTCTGCTAGCTGTAAATAAATCAACCTTCCCTCAAGCCTATTTGAAAATGCAGCAAAGTAACTGACAAGGTAGAAATGTTGGATAATTTTAAAACGGATTTGATCTCCCCTGGCCACTACTTTTAAAAACTCCTATATCATCATTGTTTAATCAGAGACATTGTCCACAATTAGGTTTTTAACTTCACCCTTTTCCGAAAAGAAAGGTCATTGGAGCTCTAAAGACCCTTAATCCTGTGACACCTGCTGGATCAGATAAACTAGGGCCTGGCATCAAAACAGGATGCCAGGAAAAGGGGTTCCACAAGGTTTACTTGTAAGACCACTATTATACAATCAATCAATCAATCAATCAATCAATCAATCAATCAATCAATCAATCAATCAATCAATCAATCAACCAACCAATCAACCAACTAATCAATCAACCAATCAATCAGTCAATCAAATTTTATTAGTATAGCCTAAATTTCTAAATTACATTTTTACATGTTACAAGTATGGAAACAACAATGTTATTGAAAATGTCTACAGAGGTGCTGCCCAGGAACCACATTCTAATCCATGTCAGGATTCCTAGCAACTCGTACTTGCTGTTACCCAGGCACACATGGCCCTGTTTCCACAGGATATAGCGAGTTGCTCACGGAACTGTGATTTAAGAGACGAAAGATCTCACCTCCCAGATTACTTTGTAAAATCTTGAGAATCACCCGTAGGCCTGCATTTTAGGAGAGCAGCATTCTTATGGGATGATATGGCACTAAGATTCCCTTCAGATATAATGGTGCATGGATATTTAGTGTATTGTATGTGAGCAGGAGAACCTTAAACCCGAATTTCAGTGGAGGCTATTGCAGAGACGCTGAAACTGGAGAAACATGCTCCCTTTTTCTTGTTCCAGTCTTTACAGGATCTGCAGCGTTTTGAATCAGCTGGAAGGTCTTTAGTCTTTAGTACAACATGTTATGAGCAGTTCCACGAGTCAAGTCTGGATCAATTTGCATCATTTTGAAACAGAAAGTTTGATTTTTTTAATAGAACATAAATGAAAAATATTATATTATATTATATTATTATTACACGAAAGTATTATATATAACTTCATGTGATGTCATCCAGACTTACTGTGCCAATCATTTTATCTGGTTATATACACAGTGCGTCCTAATGCGTTCCAGGAACCACACGTGATTATCGAATTCCGCGATGGAACGACAAACTATTTATCTTATTATTTACCGTAGTTTAAACGTTTATGTACCCTCCCCATACTGATATTAATCCACCTTCTATCTGTATTACCTTTTCCCACACTCTTATCGACTGCTAAAAGCACTTTTGTGTCTCACGGAAGTCCGAGAGTCACCGAACATAGAGCCCTTTCAGATGCCGTCAGCCAATAGAATTTGTGTACGGTATCATGTGACTACCTACCAAAAATCCGCAATGAGGTAAAGTCGCGCAAATGAGCGAGGGCGCACTGTGCTGTTATTTAGTTCAAGTATAAATTATCTTGGTCAAAATATTTGCTGGCTGCGATGCACTGGTGCCGCATCCAAGGTGTCCCCTGCCTCTCGACCGTAGTCACCTGGGATAGTCTCCAGCAACCCCTGTGACCCGCAAAGTGGAAGAAGTATCTGTAGACGAGACGATCACGATTATCACGTCTACAAGATATTTTAATATTTGTATATTGACACGCAGAACATCTGCACCAAATTCGTTTCACATTGATGAAGCCCCTGCCCAACCAGTTCAGTGAATGCTGATTAAGCAACTGCTACAAGGTTTTGGAAACCATAGAGAACTAGTCATCCAAAGGCGTTTAAATCAGTCAAAATGATTTAAACGCCTTTGGAGAACCATGACCTGGATGAATGAGAACCTTAGAGACACAGGGAACTAAAACTAATTAATCAGAGTTGTGGAACAGCATTTGCAGTAGTCGTAACAGTATTGCAGCAGTGGTAGTCACTGTCCCAAAGGCATTGTGCAACAGCGCCAAAACAAATTGTGCTCTCTGTGATACCTTATAAGTGTTTAAACCACACACACCAAGGCTTCACAATGGCACTTTGGTGCGTGAGTTCTCAGTGTATGCCAATGTTCCACAACATTTAGAAATATGATGATCAACGGTTAAATATTTCACTATATCACATGTCCTTAGCTCAACTGTCATCATCAGTATCACTTGTTGATCAAATAATGGATTTCCTGTTAAATAAATAGAGGTGTCAGGTGGAGTAAAGAAACAACAGGCCCACAATGAAAACATAAATGTCCTGTAAATGGGGCTTGTGACTGTGAGTCCTTTCTTTTTTTCTTAATTTGTAATTTTTCTCTTTTTTTCTTTTATCTCTTTTTTTGAAATTTAATTTTGTTTTATTTCTATTATATACTTTCTGTTTGTTTGTATGTTCTCCTCGTTTCTGCGTGGGTTCTCCGGCTTCCTAACACCTCCAAAAACAAGCAGCTTAAGTGAATTGATCACTCCAAATTGTCCGTAGGTGTGAGTGTGGTTCGTGAGTGGTTGTTCGTCCTTCTTGAGGCTCCATGTTCCACTGGCGACGGGTCCAGGGTGTACCCCACCTATCGCCCGGAGCTGGAATAGGCTCCAGCAATCTGAAATTCACCAGCGGAATAGAGGAGTGTCCATTATTGTATGTCTGTACAGGCTGCCTAAACAATTGTTTGACATGAACAATTTAGGCAGCCTGCAGATTATTATTACAGTTCAGATCAAATCTGTAGGTGTGAGGATTAATTAAAAGTGGATGATACAGTCTCCACAGTGAACAGAGTGGTTATTCATGAAATGCACTGGCTGGAGTGACAGAAATCTACCCAAGGCCCTATCTTTTAAGGTGTGGAAAACTATTATTTTTTAAAATGAGGTTGATACACGGAATAATTGGCTTGGTTTCAGTAGGGACTGTTTTTTTTTTTTTCCAAGTGGTCTGGAACTCAGTAGGTGAAAAAAAAAAGGAAAGAAAGCAGACAGCAGGCGTAAATGTAGCCTGAATGTCCAAGGTCACATTGAAAAATCTAGTTTCCACATTTCATAATTCATCATCTCAACCTTGAGATTGAACCTGCTCCTGTCTGCTGATGAACCTTGTGTTTGTGTGCGTGTGTGTGCGTGTATGTGTGTGTGTGTGTGTGTGTGTAAATGGAGTAGGCTGCAGTGCTTTGTTATGTCCACTGTATCGATAGGACAGCAGACAGACTGCACATCACTCACTGCCCAGACAGTGTGTGTGTGTGTGTGTGTGTGTGTGTGTGTGTGTGTGTGTGTGTGTGTGTGTGTGTTTGTGTGTGTGTGTGTGTGTGTGTTTGTGTGTTTAGACAGGACTGTGTATCAAAAGCCAAACAGGTCAAAACGCTCACTAGACTAGTTTGAAGACCAGCTGCTGATCTTCATCTTTGCATTTCAGCTGAGTTCAGTGTTCAAACTCTTATAAGAAAATGTGAGTGTGAATCCATTCAGATCTCATACCTTTAATCTGCACTAACAGCATATGATACACAGCGTACAAGTTTTTCTTATCTGTATGTGTCTAAAAACCTCGGTTCATTCTATCATCAAGATATTAGAAGTTACACACATTTTATTTAAACCAAGTTGTATGTATTTTTTCTGCTGTTTTTTTTTAAACTTGAATCATTGGATGTTTTATATGATTTAAGTCCTTAAATGATATTATATATATTCAGTTGGCAGTCAACACCAGCACACAAACAGAATACAAAGCAGTAGATGACTCCCAAACTCCTCTGTTACATTACTAGTCGGTATTTCTTGCTAACAGATGAAGTAACTTTATTAGATGGGGAAAGAAAATTCTTTGAAGCTTTTATTTCCTTGGTTTTCTTTTGAGATTAATAAAAAATACTTAAACTTTATCAGGAAAAAAATTCCCAAACAGATGCTGTAAGATTTAAAAATGACCTCGATGCAAGATTTTACTTCCGATTAATCTACATTTATGTTGTACCTGACAAGAGTTTAGAAATACTCATTTTGGTATGCATTAGTTTCAACTAAAGCGGAAGACTTAACATCCTATTATTGTCCTGTTTTACACTCAACATAACATATTTTTTCGTGCAACATAGATCTGCTGCAACATGTGCAAAAGACACACGTGTTTAGATGTTTCCAGGTTTGACACTCGCTCATGAAGGTCAGTCGCTGTACAGGAAAACACCAGAAGAACGGAGTAAGCGAATCTTGGGTCATCGCCATCCATCATGGAATGTTTTCAGTTGCAACAGGAACTAAACAACAATAACAAACAAGGCAGCATCTGAAATAGTTGAAACTGATTGAACTTTTAAGCTCCAAATCCCACCAGCTCTCTAGGAAGGCAACAATTTGATCCTAATCGCTGCCTGGATGGACAGATCTCGGCTACCGTTCAGGGGCTGCAGCCTCTGAAGTCTGTCTGCAGGGCGCCGGTCTGAGGCAAGTAGGCCTACGTGTCCACGGCTGAAAGGTCAATTTCTTTCCATTTTGCACTAAAAAAAGATAAATGGGAAAATTAGGTGAGATGGTCTCTGTGTTGCAGAACACACACTCCTATCCCTCTTTTGACTCCTCCTTCACATTTCTCCATCTCCTCCTGCTTACCACATTTTATCTCTTTTTCTCCCCACATCTTCTCATCATCCTTCTTTCCTCCATACCTTTAGCTCTCTCTCTCCTCTCCTAATCCAGTTTTCCAATCTTCTCTCTCCCCTCCGTCCTGCTATCATTCATTGTTTTCTTTTTTTTCCTCCTCTTTTACACATTCACAATACCTGGGCGGGAGCGAGGGGAGAGCAGCTGTTGCCAAGCAACCCTGCTGACCAACGAGGTGTGGAGAAGCGAAAGGGGTAAAATGAAGGAGGATCATAGGAGAGGAGATGAGGTACTGAGGAGGTTGGAGAGAAGAGAGAAAGTAGAGGGTAGAAGGAGGCTAGATGATGAGAGGAAGTAAGAGAAAGGAGAAAAGAGAAAGGGGCAGGATAAGGTGCCGGTCGCTGCTCGCTGATTGCAGGAGACGCTCTGGCCAATCAATTTCAGCAGGTGCGTGACCAGAACTGTCCAGCATCAATCACTCACTCACTCACACACACACACACACACACACATGCACACTCACACACGCGCAGGTCATTCCTTGTGGAGGAATTTGGTAAAGTAACAAGGACACACACAGGAATTGGGTGGAGCAACAAAGAGGTAAAGGAGCAGAGGAGACGGGGAATAGAGCAGAGTTTGGATTCAAGGCCTCAGATCAGTCTGTGTTTTTAAAAATTCACTGCCATCAGCGAGTTGATCACCATAAACCAATTTAGTTGATGTTTAATCAATCATAGTCATTACAGTAACATGCATTAATAATTAGCAAGCAGATGAACAGTAATTGAGGGAACGTCATAAAATCATTGACATGCTGGTAACAGACGGAGCTGTAGTAGTAGGTCACTTTGAAGAACACTGGTTTGATTTAAGGAAGCAGTAGCACACACACCAACTTTAATGACTAAAGGAAGCAGACATTATAATGTAAGATGAGAAGTACAATTAAAACACGCTCATTTCAGGCGTGAGACATTATGTCCATGTTCAATATAAATTCTATTCCAACTGTTCTACTCCAACATTTAATAATAAACATTAACACAATGGTTGGTAATTTGGGAGGCAACCATTTCTCAACAACAGCAATTAATGAATGAAAAGTCCTGCTGTTGGTTGCTGTTGCAGGCCTTTAACAAGCCAAAGCTGCAGACTGGAAGGCCTACTCGTCCGTCCACCTGTACAATGACACCTGGCTCTTGCCTTCACTGAGCAAGTCTTCCAAAAGGCTAATAAGACAGTAATTAGCCACTTGCATCGGAATGGAGATTCCAAAGTTTCCAATTATTCCATTACAGCTTGACAACTATGAAAAGTTTTTTTTTTTTTATCATGTGCATTCAGATAATTTATAATTAAAACCTGAAATTCCATTAGGTGGTTGAGAGGGTCGCGCACAATCTCCTAAAGTTACCCTGCTGTAAGCCGGTCAGCTGTGAAGTATCATAGAACACATTTTATGAAGCAGTTTTTATGAAGAAGTTTCACTTCGGTACGTCTCACCTGTGATGTCAACATGGTCCATGTTTGGGAAATGCTGTGGAGGAAATCCAGACGCATGCAAAATCCTTCTTATTGTGCTTGTTGACCAACATCAGCTTTAAACTAAACTAAACCAAACTCTATTAGTTTTACACACTTTGAGTCACAAAGTAAATTTTTGTTAAAGAAGAAATTTTCAATTATACTGTATTTATCACAGGCACCATCTCCCTCCCCTTCCCCCAGTATTCTTTTCATAAATCCTTTATGCATTATTCATAGTTGCATTGCTATGAATATCTTGAAAAACAATATAAGCGGACAATTCTGAGCAGCAACTTTGGTTTTGTTTAACAACATTACAATTAATTTTAACATAAGAAATTTTAAAGGTTCAATTGTTTTTCAAATTTCATTGTAAGATGTAGAAATAAAGTCAAAGACATTTACTCCTTCTTTTAATTTTACAATTTTCTGTTGACTTATTTTAAATTTGAAACTACGAATCACATTTTACCACAATCTATATATGTCTGTTTTTCTATCTTTTGATTGTACAAATGATATACCAGTCTGGTTTGATTTTCCTCTCGCTCTTAATATTTTTATTTTCTTTTTTTGTTCTCATCTGTTCAATAAATTTCATATATAGAAACAGGAGAACTACAGCTGCTCACGCTGTAGTGTGCATAAATTAAAGCTTTATTTGGCCATGTTTGTATTCATTCTTTTTTTTCCCCTTATCCTTATTCTCAGTCTTTTTGAGTATTTTAGGGGCAGGTTCAGAGCACAAATCCAGAATGAATATCACATCACATTTTAAAGTGTGATCTAAAGTATAAAACAAACTATGAAAGCTAATGTGGCCAAAGATGTTCAACTGTTTTATTACACGTGAACAATTACACGGACAATTAATCCCTCTACAGAGGATCTAAAATAAAATAAGTGAAATGACAGACAACAAGTTCCAGCTGAAGTTGTAGGAGTTTCAGTCATGGATGAAACTCCCCTGGCTTTGTCCCCCTCCTCTTCCTCCCTCTGTCTCCGTCTGTCTCCTTCATTAAACTGGAGGCTCCCAGACATCAGAACTCGCCAGTTTTACTGATCAGTCTGTCTCTAAACAGTATTGATCCATCCTTATATGAGCCGCTATTGATCTGATCTGTTAGGATGATTTTACCCCATGAGATGAACACTGTAAAATATGACATGCCCTACAAATCATTTCCCAAGTGACTGTCAGTGATGTCTGGGCTTCCAGTGTCTGTTGCCTCTGTCCTCACAGTTACATATTAAATTAGTACTGTAATGTACCGGATTGAAAACATATGTTTGTTATGCCAATAAAGAAAACTGTTTGCAGAAAATGAAGAATAGTTCTGTTTTGTCTTCTTCTCAATAAAAAATAAAAACTGTGCACAGAGCCTTTTTAATTTAACTTTGCATCATTCTGTGAGCATTGACTCGGTGTGATTCATTTCTTATAGTGTGCCACCCTCCAAGCTCATTAAATGGAATAGACCAGGGTTCGACACATGAGGCAGAGCAACACTGACATCATCTCAGATAAAGTAATCTGGGATACCTGATTATGAGATGATGGAGGTGAAAATGAAAATAACTCATGATTGACGGACTACGTGACACAGAGGTGTTACCCCGAGTCCCACAAGAAATCTGTTCATATTACAAACTGTTTCAGGCCTCCTTTGTAGTCTGCACACTCTTATTTATTCTCGGCAGTGGTGGGCGGTCAGGACCAGCAAGGCCTTCTCTGCTGGCCTAACATATCTTAAAATGCACAGATAAACTGTACAACCAAATCATCGAAGTGTTCTTGAGGAAAGATGCGTGACGTCTGTAAGAGGTGTGGGTTCTGTGTGAGTGACAATAAAAGGAGTAGGGCTGTCGCCTCTCAAAGTGCCGGGTTTTTAAAAGAATTAACCTGCTGACTGCTGCTCACGCTGTAGAATTGCTATCTGCTGCAGCTATTCATTCATTCATTCATTCATTTTCTCAAACAACTTCATCCGCTAGCACAGGTCACAGGGAGCTGGAGCCTATCCCAGCTTGTCTCAGAGCATGAGGCGGGGAAACTCCAGGCGCGACGCCAGCGCACCACAGAGCTACACGCAGACACATAAACACGCACACACTCATTCCTACGGTCAATGTGGGAACGACCAACTAACCTGAAACGCATGTTTTTTGGAGGTGGGAGGAAGCCGGAGAACCCGGAGAGAACCCATTACCATACACAAAAGAACATGCACACTCCTCACAGAGCGGGACTTGAACCCAGACCCGCCTTGCTGTGAGGCGACAGCATCATTAGCCCCCACCAGCAATGGTTCTCCAGCAGACTGGAGTCAGCAAGAGGAGGATCACAACACATATTTATATGTATCAGAGCTCTTTCCAAGAGAAGCATGTTTGAACCACACTTTTTTCAAAACACTACACACAATTCTCTGCATTAGACACAATTTTCATGAAGAAAATCTCTTTATTTCACAAGGAACACACTGTCATTCAAAATTCTAAACTTACTTGCCCTACTATGTGCACTGACTCACCACATCAGCAAACACTTGCCACACAGTTTTACAATCAGCAATCACAGCTTTAGCATAAAAGGGCAACAGGTGAGCTTGTCTGTTTTGGAACAATGGATGCCAACAGAGGCAGAGCCAGAGGAAAACATTGCCTCAGACGTGGATGAGGTGTTGTGGCCAAATCCAAACAGAAGAGAGGATACAGCATAGTTTCTTCTTCTTTTTTTTTATTACTGTAACTGCATTTTTCTATTTTGTATTTGCAACTTTGTGTTGGTTTGAATGTACGCTGTGTACATTGTTGGGAAAAATGTATTTTTCTGTTCTGAGTATAAAAACAATATTCTCAAATATTTCACAACACTTTTTTTCTGTACTGTCTGTAGTAAGTAACACTGAACAAAAAAGGCCCACGTCCTTATGTTGAAAGGAGAAGAAGTGTTTTCCATTCATCACAGTGTTTTACATTGAGCACATCAGTGTTCAAATGGTTCTTATAAATGTCTACTCATTTGATGGTTTGTGTTTGTCATTTGACAGCAAAACACCATTTTGAGAAGAGATAACATTGTTTTGAAAGTAGAGCTTCATTTTGCAAGTGAAGTGAGAGGTTTTGACCATTGTGTGTGTGTTTTTGGATTTGTGTGTAGAGTTCTGAGAGTATGAAGCATACTTTCAGAAAATGTGTGTAAGCAATCGAGAAAAACTGTAAAAGGCAAAAAAAAAAAGAGGCAAAGAAACTTTAAAGTAAGCTATAAATGATCATTTTCAAGCTATGTTATTACATCAATGTTGATATAAATGTGTCTTTATATGTATGTATTTTTTCATGTATGTATATTTATATAAAGAGAAAAAGTTAGCACTCATTTCCTCTACACCCTCTGATGTTGGGCCATCCTGGTGTTTGTACAGAGACACTGTGAGCCACTAGACAAAAGACAAGCAGACATATTAATCATCTTCAGAGGAAATGACCTGTAAAAATAATGATCAATATCCATTCAAATATTAGCCAACACATCCCATCATAGTGATGGGGTTAGGACGGACTCCCCGGCTGAGCCGTTCAATCATTGACTGCATATTTTCGATAGAATTCAGTTAGGAGTGTCTGCTCACACTTGTAGCCCTATTGTAGTTTAACCAGTTTAACCACTGTTTACCGTCTGTTACTATCACTTCTTTTAGAACAATGGCCAGTAGACGGCAGACTGTGTGTGTGTTGTCAGCTTTGACCTGTGGTCTATGACTCATGGTTGCTCAAGAGGCTGTGAAACATCCATCAGTCCATTTTCATGTAGAAGAGATGAATCATCTACATGAAAATGGATGGATGGATGGATGGATGGATGGATGGATGGATGGATGGATGGATGGATGGATGGATGGATGGATGGATGGATGGATGGATGGATGGATTGAAGATGACTGCAATTCCTTGTCCACAGCCCCTTTTCCACTTTGTATGTCATACCGGCAGGAGGTGGGATACACCCCGAACGCTTTGCCAATGCTTCACAGATGTTGTGAGACATCGTGTCTGTTAATTGGGACAGTTCATTTTGACAATTTAGACATACATTCAATGCTTATTGATAACTAAAATGAGGCACATTATGAGTGGCTCCATGCCTTTTGTTTGGGGGGGGGGCATCGAGTGGGTGTGTGCGAGTCCTCTCTAATGGCACTACAAGATCAAATACTTCAGATGTGGACATACTACCCTACCAAACCTGGTAAGGATGCCAAGAGTAACCCAATATGCCCTCACTGATGGGGGCAAAAAAACAACAACATTCTTCTATTGACCAAATCCATGATTTCTCATTTATGAGGCTGTTATATAAGTAGTTTAGAGATAAATAATGAATGCAACTAATGTCGATACATAAACTCACAGCTTCTGGTTGAAGGACTGCAGTTGAATACAATTTATTTAGTGGGTCAAACAGAAACAGAAACATTGGTGCTCACTCATTCCTGGTGTTTACTGTAGCCACAAGGCAGACAGGGATTATGAGAGATACGTATTCACCTCATTAATTAACATTACTTAAAAAAATAAATTTAATTAGCTAACATTAATTAAATGCAGTTAATGTCAAATAAAAAGGCTCAAGATCTGGTTTATGGTGTGTGTGTGTGGTTTACAGAGTTAGCAGAGATATATGCTCTACTGTGTGTCATTTTATTTGTTTAATGACAACTGACATTAACAGTTCTTTTGCCTGTGCTTGACTAGTTTTATTGATCAACTGATGGGAATTAAGTTGTTTTGATGTTAAAGTATTGATTGATATCATCAGTTATTTCTGCCATGTTGCTGTAGCTTATCTTCACCAATCCACCTTGCTTCCTTTGTGGTTGGTGAAGCTTTATTTAAAGTGGAATAGCTGCTAGCACAGCTTGCTCCATTTTACATAAAGCTCATTGAACATACCACATGATTCTGTTTCAACCAACAATACCAACATTCCTCTCCTCCCCACCTTCTTTATCTACTCCTCATCTTTCCTGTCACCCCCCCTCCCCTGTAATATGTGGAGATGATGACCCATTGATTTCTGCTGTAGGGATGTTTGACAAGCAGGCGGTAGCTTGAATACACTCATGTTTGTAATCTCACTCCATCTGCAATTAGGAGTTGATTATTACACTGATACTAATGTGGTCACATCAGGCTCTCACCGACACTTTATTTTTGTGTGTTTGAGTTCTTGATAATAAAGATAATAAAGATTATAAATTGCTACTAGCCCATCACGGGGCACCAAAACTCTCCTGGACCATTTCACTGGCATTGCAGGACTACTTGTCACGGACTGTAGTACTACTGTGTAGTTACCGCTCCTACTAATTGCAATTGACCCTTTAATGTCCAACATATTGTAGGCATTGACAACTGAAGCTCGTTATTTTTGTTTGGTGGCAGCTATGGGAGTACTACATTTTAACATTTTAATTTATCCATGTATATTATTATTTTTTAATTTTTGTAGTCACACATGGAAGTTGAAAAACAAAGAGTCTTGCATGACTTTTAGGAAGGAGTTAAGACAGGCTCTGGGTGGTCAGGAGGGGCTTCCGGGTAACTGGACAACTACAGCTGTTATCAGGGAGACAGGTAGGAGAGTACTTGGTGTGTCATCTAGAAGGAAAGTAGATAAGGAGACTTGGTGGTGGAATGAGGAGGTACAGGAGTGTATACAGAGAAAGAGGTTAGCTAAGAAGTGGGACACTGAGAGCACTGAGGACAGTAGACAGGAGTACAGGGAGATGCAGCGTAACGTAAAAGTAGAGGTAGCAAAGGCCAAACAAGGGGCTTATGATGACTTGTATGCCAGGTTGGACAGTAAGGAGGGAGAGACTGATCTATACAGGTTGGCAAGACAAAGAGACACAGATGGGAAGGACGTGAAGCAGGTTAGGGTGATTAAGAATAGGGATGGAAGTCTATTGACAGGTGCCAGTAGTGTGATGGGAAGATGGAAAGAGTACTTTGAAGAGTTGATGAACGAGGAAAATGGAAGAGAACAAAGACTAGAAGAGGTGACTGTTGTGGACCAGGATGTAGCAAAGATTAGTCAAGATGAAGTGAGGAGGGCATTGAAGATGATGGATATACCTGTGGAGGTATGGAAGTGTCCAGGAGAGGTGGCAGTAGAGTTTCTGCCTGGGTTGTTCAACAGGATCTTAGATAGTTAGAAGATGCCTGAGGAATGGAGGAGAAGTGTGCTGGTGCCCATTTTTAAGAACAAGGGAGATGTGCAGAGTTGTGGCAACTACAGAGGAATAAAGCTGATGAGCCATACAATGAAGTTGTGGGAAAGAGTAGTTGACACTAGACTAAGGGCAGAAGTGAGCATTTGTGAGCAGCAGTATGGTTTCATGCCAAAAAAGAGTACTACAGATGCAGTATTTGCTTTGAGGATGTCGATAGAGAAGTACAGCGAAGGCCAGAGGGAGCTGCATTGTGTTTTTGTATATCTGGAGAAAGCTTAAGACAGGGTGCCCAGAGAGGAACTGTGGTATTGTATGAGGAAGTCTGGAGTGGCAGAGAAGTATGTTAGAGTGGTGCAGGACATGTTTGAGGACTGTAAGACAGTGGTGAGGTGTGCTGTAGGTGTGACAGAGGAGTTCAAGGTGGTGGTGGGACTGCATCAGGGATCAGCTCTGAGCCCCTTCTTGTTCACTATGGTGATGGACAGGCTGACAGACGTGGTTAGGCAGGAATCCCAAAGGACTATGATGTTTGCAGATGACATTGTGATCTGTAATGAGAGCAAGGAACAGGTGGAGAAGCTGGAGAGGTGGAGGTTTGTCCTGGAAAGGGAAGGAATGCAGGTTAGCTAGTTAGTTAGTAAGACAAAGTACATGTGTGTGAATGAGAGGGACCCAACTGGGAGAGTGAGGTTACAGGGAGAAGAGACCTGCACCTCCAAGCTCACCAGTATCACCCCTCATCTATCGGCTGGGGTCCTGCTCCCTTTATTCCTCCGTGCCACCATACAGTCATTCATGGAGCTGTAATTGTGCCTTGAATTTACCAACTACATGATGGGGAATATGTACTGCAGGCAACAACCCAGGTGTCGGTGAACGCAGCCTGACTTTCTCGTCCCCAATTCAATGCCAGGATCAAATCATCTAACTATAACCACAGAGACACTGACTCTATCTGGCCTATCTGCCACTCTCTCTCTCTGTTTCTCTTTCTCTTACCCTGTCCTTATCTTCCTTTTATTTCTTTTCCATCAAACTGGTCAAGGCGGATGGCCGCCCAAAAGAGTCTGGGTCCTGCCCGGAGTTTCTTCCTCAACGAGGGAATTTTTCCCCACCACCGTCGCTTATGTTTGCTCTGGAGAGTTCAGTTGGGTTTTTCTGTCTGTTCAAGCGCTTTGAAATGTCTGTTGCCATGATTAAACACTATATAAATAAAACTTGATTGATTGATTGATTGAAGAAGGTGGAGAATTTTAAGTACTAAGGGTCAACAGTCCAGAGCAATGAAGAGTGTGGAAAATAGGTGAAGAGGTGTGTACAGGCAGGATGGAATGGGTGGAGAAAAGTGTCAGGTGTGATGTGTGATAGAAGAGTTTCAGCTAAAATGAAAGGAAAGGTATACAAAAATGTGGTGAGACCAACGATGTTTGGTCTGTCACTGAGGAAAAGACAGGAGACAGAGCTGGAGGTAGCAGAGATGAAGACGCTGAAGTTGTCTTTGGGATTGACCAGGATAGATACAATCAGGAATGAGTACATCAGAGGGACAGCACATGTTAGAGGTTTTGGAGATAAAGTCAGAGAGGCCAGACTGAGATGGTTTGGACATGTCCAGAGAGATAGTGAATATAGGTAGAAGGATGCTGTGTTTTGAACAGCCAGGCAGGAGGCCTAGAGGAAGACCAAAGAGGAGGTTTATGGATGTAGTGAAAGAGGACATGAAGGTAGTCGGTGTGAGAGAAGAGGATGCAAAAGATGTGGAAGCGAAATAATGCTATAACACTCTCACCACAAAGACAGAGTTAGCTGGAGGCAAATGATTTAATGTGTTGACCCCTGAAGGGAAAAGCCAAAAGGAGAGGAAGAAGAAGAAATTTGTACTCACACAGAATTTATAGGAGAATGAGACAAGGTTACAAGAGTTAGCTCCTGAAAACATTGTCAACGCTAATAATACATTTACTATACGCAAGATTTTGGTGAAAGGACTTCCTGATGGTGGCGCAGTGGTTAGCGCTGTTGCCTCACAACATGGCGGGTCCGGGTTCGAGTCCCGCTCTGTGCGGAGTTCGCACGCTCTCCCTGTGTCTGCGTGGGTTCTCTCTGGGTTCTCCGGCTTCCTCCCACCTCCAAAACCATGCGCTTCAGGTTGATTGGCCGGTCCCAAATTGACCGTAGGAGTGAGTGTGTGTGTGAGTGATTGTTTGTCACTGTGTGGCTAAGCGGTACACTGGCATCGTGCCCGGAGTGTCCCCCGCCTCACGCCCTGAGACTGCCGGGATTGGCACCGGCTCCCCCGCGACCTGCGTAAGCGGATTAAGCGGGTTAAGAAAATGACTGACTGACTTCCTGATGTTTTCATTGACAACACCAACACTTGTTATAAATCTATCGGTGAGAACTTTTTAGAAGATCGCAGACACCTAACTCTCAGCCAAGCGGTGTTACAACATTAACACTCCTAGAAGAAGAGACACTTAGCAGCTATTGTTTGGTCCCCCCAACAGCAAAGCAGCAGGGAAAGGTTCATACTTCTGTATTAAAGGTTACATAGTATTTGCTTCGCTTCAGTTCCACACAGCTGTTAGAGGTCCAACCACACTGTATGTGTAATGTTTGGCCCCAAACTAATCTGTGGTCCTGAATTTCAACTGCCTAAAAGTCCTTGTATGTCATTAAAAATGACACACAACCATGGTCTCTGGCTGGCTCCTGTCGTCATAAAGCTGATGAGATAGAAGACTTGATCTCTATCCACCTCAGACTAACAGATACTCTGAGCTTAACACCAGGGCTGACCAAAGTTCCTGAAGATTTTTATCCTTTATGAATAGACTGGTCTTATAATCAATGGGATTTTTATTTGGCTTTAGTTAATATTCATTGAATATTACCATAATAGTGTCTGGTATAGAATCACCACGATTACCTGTCGCTGCTGACTTGTTCTCCTGTGTTTTAATGTAACACAATACACTGAAACACAGTGTGTGGTGTTAGGGTAGATCACAGATGTTATTGTTCTTTTAATATATTTTTATTGTACCAAATTAGAGCGTGCTGGCTACACTACAGTAGGAAAGCACCTGACTCTGGGGGACAGACAGACTAGAAGCTGCTCAAAGACAATTGAGAAGGCAGATGTGTGGACAGCCAATCTCAGCAGAGCGCTGTTAGGATGATAGTCTTATATAGAGGCTGGCCCCATTAAGTAGAATCATGGGAGTCAGTTCAGATTAATGTCTCCTCATTAACCATCAGTGTGACCAATAAATGCTGTATATGTGATTTATCAAGGCCTCACTATTGAAAGTAAAATACAGCATCTGCTTTATGTGCATGTGTCTTTTACTGTGATGGATTATACCGCAGATAAATGAGGAAAGGACAGCAAAGGGATTCTAAAAGCAGCCGAATAACACGCTGAACACCGGTCAGCACTGTTTGAAGAGAATAAGAACACGGAGCTGTCAAGATGAACATCGTAGTGACGGTCACACAGCTGCATGCTCATCATTACTAATTTATATCTGATGCTGTCTGCTAAAACTCCAGAGACCAACACACACACACGCCTGCACGCATGCACGAATGCACGCACGCACGCACGCACACACACACACACACACACACACACACACACACACACACACACACACACACACACACAAAACAGAGTTTAAATTGTATGTCTGCCATGTTTCAGACATAAGACACACAATACAGCTGCTACTGCTAATAATAAAATAATAACAAAATGGTAAAACACAATAGTTACAGCTTACCTCCCCCAAAGCAGTTCCAGGACATTAAACAATTTATAAATTGATATAGTTTTAAAGTTTTAAACTAATAAATCGGATTAGCTTCCCTGGGTTAAGGATGACTTATGAGAATGATTTACATTTTTATTACTGGATGCCCCTAAATTTAAAATAGTAAAAAAGAATGATATAATTCTATATTTAGGACAACTATTATGCTAAGAATATTTAAAATTGTCATCCTTTAGACATATGTTTAGTGTTTAATTTCCTGGGTTTTTTTTTAATTCCCTTTTTTCCAAAATCACTGGAATCTTGCAGTTTGAATTTTCATTTGACTAAATCTTTACACCCACACACAATTTTAGCCATTTCTTCTTTATTTTCAGAATAGAAAGAATCAAAGAATTTGTCCAGAGACAGGTAGTCTTCCAGGTGGCATCAACTTCATCCACTTCCTGCTCTCCTTCCAGTCTTTCCTCACTTCTGTCTCCACATTCTTGTTCATGGAGGATTGTTGGGTCTCTGTAGAATAAACAGTTACTCTAGACTTGCGTTATGATTCGGTAGTTTTTAAAAAAATTGAATTGACTCTACCATTGCTGAAACATATAAATTGCATATCTTTTGACACAAATAGTCATAAATTTTAGAAGAAAACTGATGACTGATGCTGAGTCTGACATGTCTAAGACTGTTTAAAATTTGTCAACAAATAAAAATAGTCACAATGATGTAGTTTACACACAATGACCACTGGCACCACGGAGGTGGTGAAGTGATTCATATCTTGAAAGAACAAATAGTCTCTATGCAGAATAAAAAATGTCCAAATATTCTAGTTAATGAATTAATGGATTGGGGTTGGTTAGTTAAAAGCAGCTTAATTTAACAAGTCTTCTTAGCTACGGACAAATCCTCTTAGAGCAACATGCTTGTTAGTTATCAGAGAACATTAAACTTGTCCTCAGAAATATGTAAATTAACGAGTAAAGAAGATTGTAGAAATTGTTGTTCATACAAGAATTCTTGTCTCCTACAGATACAGACTACACACATGTGTGACTGTCGTTTTGTTCGTATAGCTGCAATGTTGCTAAAAAACGTGTATATTCATTAATAAGAGTGTGTGTGGATGCACATGTGTGTCCATCCTCTAACTAAGTGGACGGGTCTAATCACCTCAGAGGGAGGAACCTATTCTCCTTCCGCCGCCTCTTAACGGATATTAACGGCCCCCAACGCTCCCCCGTTTCCTACTGAGAAATGAAATACATCACTAATGGTTTATCACAAACACGGCTAATGCTTTATGCAGACCTCTTACCATTAATAAATGATAGCATGTAAAGGGGGGAGGGGTGCTGTGAGAGCTGAAGGGGCCTAAAGGGGGAGAGTTGGATCAGTTTCAGATATTAAACAGAAAAAGTAGCGCTTGATTCGTATCATTTTGTGGTGACAATGAGGGGATGTGTTTTCTATTTTTGTGGTTGCTCTAGAATCAGGCATTTTTCACTCAATTGTGGGGAACACATTTAATTCTAATATGACCTGATTAATGAAATGGGATGTAATCTCTTCTATTATTGTACAAAAGCAAATTAAATTAGCAAGTTAAATTAAGTAAGTACCATCAAATTAATTTGTTTTCTTTGTTGTACTGAAGTGTGAAATTACTTCTGTTGGGAGGATGGTTTGTTTTATCTCAGTTTTGATGAAATTAACTCTTTCAAATGTTGTTTGTCTTGTCTGCCTGTGGATATTTAATACATATTATATCCATGAAATAACTGCACAGCACCATTACGGAGATTTGTTGGATTTGGCAAGCAGTGGAACCTTAAATTCTGGTATAGCATCAACAGCCAAATGAGGTCATGAGAAATATATTGTAAAATAAATGAATAATTTATTACATGCTAAGAATATGTACAATTTCATTCTATGATATTATAACAGATTGATGTTCCCACAGTCCTTTTCCATGTCTCCCCCGAGTTTGTTCCTCATTTCCTGTCTCCTCTTCAGCTGTTTCTGTCACAGAAAGACTAAAATGCCACAAAAGATTGAATTGAGAGATGCTAACCCAAATTTGACCATGGTAAAAGTTATTAATCATATGATTCCTTCACTTCATTTGATATTCATTTTTTTCTATTTAATTGTCTTTACCCTGTTTTATTCTGATCAATCAAGTTCTTTAATATCTAATTTCTCAGCTGCTATAAAGGGAATTTCCCTAGTGTAGGATTTGTAGAATGTCATCTCGTCTCATCTCATCTCATCTTATCTCATCTCATCTCATGTCATCATCTCATCTTTTCTTCTCAAGACTCACCTTTACTGATCCCTAGTCACCTCATCTTTACTCTTTGTAATATTGACTGCACATTTGAATGTTTGTGTGAATGTGTGAGTGAATTGGGTGTTTGAATGTGTGTGTGAATGTGTGTGTGAATGTGTGTATGAATGGGTGTGTGAATGGGTGTGTGAATGGGTGTTTGTCCACGTGTGTGAGGCCCAGCCATAAATTGACTTATTCAGCATGTGATTCAGATAAGTGCTGAAGAACAAAATGATTACTGGTTGTCTTATCTTCAAATAAATGAATGTATGATTCCTTTATATCATATTAAAGAAATTCCACTTCTAGAATTAAACTGATCAGCCTCAAACTCGGAAAGTAATGTTTCAGGAGCATAATGATAAAAACCCATCAAAACCTTCTAAAAAGCTGCAAAGGTACAGCCAGAGAAGCACCAAATATTTAGCTCATTTCACCTTGAAACTGAAGGCTGCACCATCTGATGGTTATGGTACACTTACTCCTCATCCTCCCCTCCTACAATCCAGTTGCCCATACGTGACCTCACATCAGGTCAATCAGTGAAACACCTTGATGTTGCTTTGTTGGATATATCACGGTAAATACCAAAGCTATGGCAGCACTGCAAATTTTCGTAAGTCTACCATGTTGATTCAAGGTCAGACATGCTCAAAATTTTATGAAAATTGGTAGACGAGTTAGATGTCTCACACTATGTGATATTTTATGGATTTGTGGATTGCACAAGTTCTGCAATTTTGTAAGATATCAAGATCAACATAGAACACCTCTTGAAGCTTTTGACGCACATCCAATAGGAAGTTGGCCATTTTTAAATTAGAGTTGATTTTGACTTTTTGATCTACGGGCCTTTTCTTTAAAAGGTAACTCTTGGTAGGAATTGGATTTGAGTGACTTCTTTAAAGTTTGTCAATGCAATCTCATGGATTTAAACTGAACATGACTATGCTTTTTTTTCTTGAAAGTTGTGACCATGGCACAATGATGTATTTAGATGTTTTCCCTATAAAGTTGGAAGTTATCATAACTCCATTGCCCACGGGCCAATCAGCACCAAACTTCACATATTGTGTGTGAATACCAACACAAAGATACGTACATGTCCACAATGCAGTTATTGTCAGTAAATGGCATATTTTATCCTTTTATTTAGTTCTATCCAGTTGACAAATTTGTCCTCAAATTTGGATTAGAATTCTTACACTTCAATCACACTTTATTGTAAATGTAACCAGCTGATGCTCATGGCAGGCCAGTGGCAGCAGGATGCAGTTCAATAATTTTCTATGTAAGAGGACCTGGGTGTAAATTAAATGTTCAGTCTTTAACCAGAATTTATTGTTGGATAAGCATCACGCCCTGAAAACAGACCTATTCTGTTATGTAACTGTTGTACATGTACATGAGGATGGATGCCAATGGTTTTAACTACATCTCAATTTAATAGCAAGTGAAGCTCGTGGACTTGTTTCTAAATTGTTTCAGTGACAACTCAACAACCTCCATCTTACACTACAGCTTACATGCAGTACACTGAAAAAACCTGTGCAATTTTACTTTTCCCGATTCATTTATATTTGAAATATGAATGTAATTTCGCAACTTCTCACCTATCCACCAAAATTCCCTGTCAGTACATATCAGTGAATAATGTTCACTGCTTTTGAACCTTAATTAGCTCATGTGAAAACCGGTCAAATCAAGTGTTCACCACTTAAATGCCCTAAATCCTAACTTTTATCCTTGTGAATACTGATATTAAAACACAGAAATAGGCGCATTCACACACACACACACACACACACACACACACACACACACACACACACACACACACACACACACACACACACACACAGACACACAGGCTGCACGTTTGACCCTCATGTCCAGTATCCTACATGCTCCCCTGTGTCCTCATTAACCCAACCTCAGAGGCCACAATTCATCTTTCTACCTCTGTCTCATTCCCTGTAATAGCATCCTTACCCCATCGCCTCGTTTAACTTTTTCAATTAAAAGAGGAGGATCTCTCTATTAACCCTGCGCCTCCGCCTGACATTTTTCCAGCCTTAACGTTGTTTTGGAGAGGGCCGCAGGGATGGTCCAGGTGCTCGTATTTCACTCTGAAACCGGCGTTACTCTGGTGTGGTGACAGCAAGCGGCAGGCGCGGGGGTGAGTTATGAAGCCTGGATGGAGAGGGCAAATCATAAGTTTGTGTCTCGTACTGCTGCTGATCTGTGGGGGGAGAACGAAAGAGGACAGATACACGAGGAGACACTGCAGGGGTCAATGCCAGTCCCGTCTGCCTGATACCAATTCTGTCTAAACCTGTCTGTTCTTTTTTGATTGTTTGATGTTCTGTTTGCTGTCAGTCTGTCAGTTCCTCTCTATTTGTTACGTAGACAATCTGTAATCCTGGCCCACATAGTCAACTGGTGCATAACCCTCAATGTGTTTTTTAAAATGCCAATGTCATTTTGTCATACCTTATTGTTCAGATTCAGATGATCTAACAGTCGCAGAGCAAGGCTACGATTAATAGCTGCGCTACTTTTCAAAAGGTAGATTTAACTAGATTTAACTTTCAATTTAAGTAGCCCCACCCTCCTGTTCTGTGATTGGCCAGTGCTGCTGTTCTATGATTGTTATTTTGTTCTAAACCCCAAACCATTTACGCTACACATATATGGTAAAAAAGAATCTTTATTTATTTTCGTATTCCTCATTCATAGTCATTTGTGTATTTCTTTCAATATTTTAGATAGTGATTTCTGAGAAGAGAACCCGCTCCTGATTCTTCTCTATTAATCTGAGTGCCAGAGGTGACGGAGATTAAGAAGATCAATGATGCTTAATGGCCGTTTTCATTTATGGCTTTTCTATTACAAATGTAGAGTTACCTTAAAAACTCTACTTAAATGTGTGTTCTGAATCTAAAAAAAAAATTAGATATGTGAACACATTTTTAAATTAATGTCCATCCTGTAGTGAACTGTAGTGACTTCAACCTAATGCAGGATGAAGTCTCAAATAATCTTTGATTTCCAGGTGGTAAACTAATATTTAAGTTTGCAATGTTAATCAGCAGTTCTATTTTATTTTTTGTCCTGTGTCTCTTCATTGTTTTTTCATTCCGTCTATTTCTCTCAGTCGGGGTCTGTCCGTCGGCCTCTGTAACAGATTGTGGGCCACACCAGAACAAGCCATGTCTGAGATGAGCTGGAGTTATTAAAAACGTCACCGTACAATAACCTTCCTGATAGATGACATCACCGTTACATCATCAGCATGTCTCCCACCCTGTCTGATGGTGAAGGTCACCTTGCTTTGGACAAACAGTCTATTTCTGCAACAATTCCAGACCAAAAACTCATTACTGAAGTTCATCTCTGACAGTTAACCTGCACAATCTTCTGTAATATATATTATTAATTTTAACATGCTAGTCCCTTTTCACATTTATTAGAGGCACTGTAAAATCCACATCACATCAAGCAGTTATCTCATATACCATAGCTGCCAAACAGAATGTTGGAGGGGAGGGTTACTTGAGCTGCCCTTGATACCCAGAAATTTTATGTTACTAAAATAAAGACTATGAGCAAACTTTTTATTTGTTGGATCTCTGTTACATCTGAATAACTGTGGTTTGACTACTTGTCATGTACTAATAATAACATGTTTAGTCAAACCTGGTCCACAGCTTTCCTCTAGATGTTCGTACTGTTTCACAGCCTCACTTTATTTTCCTGTTATTATCTGTGTGTGTCTTGCATATTGTTTTTCTAATGCACTATAAATATCATACTATTTGTTGGTGCTGGCAAATGAACTTATAATGTGACTGAATTAAATGAGAAATAAATTTAAAATGTACACAGTTATTGTCTATTTGTCCTTCAGTATACAATGTCAGACTACTACTATTTATGAAATCAAAATATATGAGATGAATGAATGAATGAATGCATGAACGCATGAATGAATGCATGAATAACTAAGTCAATATATAATAAATAATGGATTTATAAAAAATATATAATCACATTTATTTTTTGTTTTTCGTTTTTCTTTATTATATCGATGCTGGTAATAATAATCAAAACACTAAATGAATGTGAGACTTCATGAAACTTATACTGTCACAAGCAAATGTACCACAGGACTAAAAATCATTAAATCATATTAATGAAGACACTGAGATTTAAAGAAAGAAACGTCTCACATCATCAGATCTTTGCATTCCATTGTAAACCTTGTTATTCAAGCTGCTGATAAAGTGGTGAACCATTGTTCACTTCTTTTACAACAGTCAAGAATCTTGGAGTTACATTAGATTCAACTCTGTCCTTTGATTGGCACATTAAAGACGTGACAAAGATCACCTTCTTTCATTCATTCACGCTTTTGTGTCCTCTAGACTTGACAATATCAGTGTTCTGCTATCACGGTTGCCTCTGTCTAGTAATAGAAGCCTTCAGATGGTTCAGAATACAGCAGCAAGAATGTTAACTAAAAACAGGAAATTTGACCACATCACCCCAGTATTAGCTTCATTACATTGGCTCCCGATTCATGTTAGATCTGACGTAAAAGTACTTTTAATGACGTATAAAAGCGTTAATGGGCTTGCTCCCACCTACATGTCTGATCTGCTTCAACCATACACTCTGATGAGGGCTCTCTGCTTTCAGAATACAGGTCTCTTGTGTATTCCCAAAGTAAAAAAGAAACCAGCTGGCCAGAGGGCCTTCGCTTATCACGCCCCTTTCCTGTGGAATGATCTCCCTATCATTATTAGAAAGTCTGAATCCGTAGATGTCTTTAAATCTAGACTCAAAACGTATTTGTTCTCTCCAACATATAACTATCTGCCATCTACTAGGGGAGTCTGGTTCCATTTCATTTGGTTTAGCTATGGTTTGGGCTTCGACAGGGTTAATCATACACTGAACAATGTATAATTGTTCAGTGTATGAATAATCATGCACACAAATGACTTAGGAGTTTATTGGGTCTGTCCTCAGAGTGGTGGATCCTCAGCCATTGATTGGTGACCTCTGGCTGGTGGTGACTCACTCTACTGGATGGATCAGCGTGCTTTTGTCATACATTTTATGTTGTTGCTCTTATTGTTATTATTGTTTTGTTGTTAATCTGTACATGCGATATCTATTGCTTCATCTGTCCACTCCTGGAAGACGGGTCCCTCCTCTGGAGTCTTCCTGAGATTTCTCCCATCCATTTGTTCCCTGTTAAAAGGGTTTTGGGGAGACTTGTTCTTTATCCGATGTGACTGTCGTATTGCTTGCAGTGCACAAAGGTCAGAGGGATATCGTCCATGTGCAGATTGTAAGGCTCTTTGAGACATTTCTGTGAATCTGGGCTATTTAAAAATAAATAAACTTGAAACTTAGATAGATATACTTTATTTATCCCAAACTGGGAAATTTAGACAAATTTACACACACTCTCTCTAAAAATCAAACTTAAACAAGTGTTTTCTTGGAGCAGCTTCAAAGATGTGAACACACCGTTATTTATGTCTAAGATTTAACACAACTAAGTGAATGCCAAACATACACACACACACATATCACACGAACACACACACCTGCTTGTTATATAGTCTTGAACTGGGGCTCTTGACTTGTAGCTCTGCCTGCACGCAACTCAACATGTTGTCTATTGATTGGCCTATGAATAGAAATCAAATCAGAGATCGATGTTAAAGTAAATGTAAAGAGTGTGTGCTAACGAGAGAGACACACAGAGAGAGAGAGAGAGAGAGAGAGAGAGAGAGAGAGAGAGAGAGAGAGAAAGAGAGAGAAAGATAGAGATAGAGAG